>OZ017772.1:37771968-38136314 GCA_963969385.1 Philonicus albiceps | reverse complement strand
ATAAAACCGTTAAATCGAAACAGATATGTTGAGAAGAATGAAATTATTATTATATAAAAAATGATAGGCCAGTGCTTAGCCGTTTTTTGTGTAATAAGTTAGGTTAGAATCTGAAAGAAAAAGTACACTTAATCTAAAATCAAAGAGAAATAATAACTGAACTTTGGGAAAAATGCTTATATTTTGAAATATTTCCCATTCTTCTTCATCAGTTAAGAACATGGAAAAATTTTAACGAGAATGAGGCGTAGAAACTTAGGCAGAGATATTGCGTTTTTGTCGATGATTATACTTTTGTCAATATTTCCCATCCCACATATTGCAAATAAAGCAAAGACAAAAATTATGAACCATAAGAAAACTTCGGAAGAATAAGGATGTTAAGGATGTTAGTTTTTAATGGGAATGTGGGGAAAGATAATAGGACGGTATCTTAACTCTTAAGGGCTTTATACCCATGGGTAAAATAGGTATGAACTTTTTAGTTTAAAGTGTCTTTTAAATTCATGGAAGGGAAAAATTGAGAACCGTAAAATTTGGGTAAAATCACTGATTGCCTATGATACCTAAAATGTAACCCAAAGTTTACTAAACCTCGTAACACAACTAGAAAAACTATGTACTCATTTTTTTATGTAGCTTTTTTCCCCTCTGTATTTATATATGGTTTAATCTAAAAACAAACTAGCAAAATAGAAAGAAAAGATTAAATTTTACATACCACGTATACCTTGTCCTCTTAACTGTGCCTTTACGACTTTAAAAGTCAACAAGGCTGCATAAATGTGTATCAAATATCTGTAAATAAATAAAATGAGCATTTACTACTATATTAATATATATAAATATATATTAAAACTAATTCAATCTAGTTAAAATGGGTCTTTTGGGTCCAGCAACACCATTAGAAATATCTTATATTGGAGTACATTTTTGTATATATTTTATCTGAGCAGAGTTGTTAAATTAAAGAATTCAGATTTGTTTGTAGAGAAAAGTTTTCTAGAAAATTTGTATATTTTTCCGCAATGTTTTATGATTTACCGAAGTTTACATTCTGGTACACGAAAAAGTAGGAAAAAATAATAAGTCCAGAGATAGGAGCATTACAAAAACATTTGTACAGGGAAAAACCCTGATAAGAGGTAAGAGTTGTTAAAGCTTAATTTCGCTCTCCTGTACAATTAATTAAATAACATATATCATGTTTTTCTTCCAGAGACTTCATTTGATATAAAAAATTTTGATAATGTTTGTATTTGTTTTTTATTAATGTTTCCGATATTATGATCTATTATTTATATTAACATTTTTTTAATTTGTCGCTAATCTCTCTCCATTATAAACAAGTTTAAAATGTTAGAACTTTTTCAGGATATTAAAAAACAAGTTCTTATTTCCCATATTTAATTAATACTGCCAGACTATCGGCAAAATTCAAAAAGATAAAATCTTAAATTAATTATGTTTTTAAGAAAATTTCCGAAATATTTTAGGCCACTGCAGTTTTAGTGTTAAATCTAAAAGGCCGTTGCTGCTCATTTGGAAATCAAAATACACGCATTAAGGTAATTTATGTATTTTCTTTTTATTCTGCGTTTATTGCAACGGAGCACAATTTCATTTGTCACCTGAATACAATTTGAGAGTTGCATAAAATTGAATTATATAACCAATCTCTATGCGCAACTGAATAGTCATGAATATTTATGAAATGTACCACTGACGCGCCTTTAAGGAATTTCGCATAATCCAAAGCTCAATTTTATTTCCGGCAATATGATCAAATGAAGCGAAGCAGTAAACGAAACGTTTTTTGGCATGCTTTAGTCATGTTGTGATTAAGCGAAGAGGAATTTTTTATCACATTCCTAAATCCTACTGCGTGATTTCCTTAGAAAAGCAAAATTATATTTGAGAACTTATACTGAACGTTTCTGGAGGAGTTTTGGCAACAGGTACGACACTGCCATGACAAGCTCATAGGGCCCATTCAAGTAGGCACTGCAGAGTAAGTTCGGAGGATAAATCTTATTTTAATGCGATTTCAAAACTTTACTCTTTATTAAGGTCCCCTATTAAATGTTGAGATGAACGTGAAACTATGTTTTCAGAAAACTTCATTTGTCGGAAAGCAATTAGTTGAGATCTGGACAGATTTTATGGGGCTATTCCGAGTTCAAGTGTTGTATGGAACTACTTACGAGTACAAATCAGGAAAAGTTTTCCATTCATTTCAATTAAAACATTTCTTTCGGTCTTGAGATTTGTTACTTGACTTATAGATGAGAAATAAAGTAAACACTTTCTCCACTTGAAAAGTTATTTTATGCAAAATAAACACTAGCTTACCTAAACCTAGAGTTAGAATGGGAAAATAAATGTTATCTTGAAAATACTGTTACGATACCCAATTTAAGTTTTCATATTATGTGATACGATTTCGATGTTATACATACATATATAACTTTCATGAGTCTACTCGATCAGTTTAGTACCTGTAACTTTAGTTTCATAACATAGGATGTTAAGTTTGCCAAGTTTTTAAAATTTGTATTATATTCATTTTATATGTACTGCATATACTGCACATTACGTTCCTGTATCCAAAATTTTTTACATATTAGACAGGTATTAGATCCAAAATGTTTTTATGAAATTATTAGTGGAGTTTAATAACTTTGGCTCTATACCTCTTTGTATGTAGGATAAATTGATGTATGTTTGCGCAGGCGGTAAGAAGCACTTATAGCTAACTACTTAACATTTGAAGTTAACTTCAATCATATTTTAGGGGCAACTCCGTATAGTGTTTTCTCACAAAAACTTTTTCGAAAAAGTGGCATGACGTATGGTAAAAATCATATTTAGGTTTTGTCAAGAAATTCTATATAATTCTGCGATATATTTATTAGTAAATATTTAGATGAATAGAATTTAGTCTATTCAAAAGTAATTTAAATTTGGACGTCTTCATTTGGTTGATGCCACATTCTTACTATTATTTGTTATAATGCTTTAAAATTTTGGCAACGTGTTTTTAATTACTTTTCCTTTCCTTAACTTTACACTTCAAAAGTCAAGACCAAAACATAAAATTAAAGTAAAATAATCTACCATAGTTTTTTGCATTACAGATGATATATCCGAAAAAGGCCGAACTTGGCATATAAGTTTTCTATCAAGACTGAAGATGTTAAGCCGGCATAACATTAGATAATTTAATTTTTATGAAACTTGCACAAAATATTCTCAGGATATCATACTAAAAGAATATATAAAAATTAATGTTTGGGATTCATTGTCACACCCATCATTTCCTGGACTCTGAACTGAGTAACCGAAATGATATAGCCATCGATTTGCTTTGCGCTAATACCCAGTTTTGCCGTTTCCCAACATATGAGTATGTAATCGACTTTAATGAAATTTCGATATTTCTACATGAAAATTTTATTAATTCGTAGACTAAATATCGTTGTAGGGGAGGTCTACATCTCTGGTTCTCGTGAAGTCTCCCAGTTATTTATAGTTGCATAGTCCATAATTGACGAAAGCACGCCCATAGCGTAACCACAGCTGGATGCACGCCAGATTTATTAGTTGACGTTCGCCGCACGGTTGAAAATATTCGCTGAAAGGCAAAAAACATGAGTCACTAGAAAATGCAAGTGACACAGTAAACTTAAGAAAACGTTAAGACTTTTGTCCTATTTTCGAAATTTTCGTCCGCGCCGCTACGGACGACTTTGTTTTATATTACACGGAATTAAATAACGGCAAGGGTATTTGCAATCTCGGGCTCAGTTCTGTGTGTCCTCCTATGCATAACTCTGCACGGTGATTTCTATGACCAGACTGTTGCTTAATTCATTCCGCTGCATTTTGGAGTGCATCTAACGCACTTCAACCACTTTGCCACACTGCTTAATTTTGGTGAAGTAACTAAGCGAATATTTGAATATTTCACATATGAGAATTGACCAGGGAATTTATGTTTTTCGACCGACCCACTGCAAATATGAATCATTTAAAGGAATTTTATTAATATACATTTTTTCGGGCTCACTGGTGTCAAGTCTACACTTGCGAATAGTGATATAATTTTTAGACTATTATTTTACTCAAAGACCTGCTATTATTTTACTCAAAGAACTGCCATTGATTTCAATTTGTTGCCGTCATATCTAATTTTTGTTCCAACATTTTTGTGCTTTTCATAATGCATCCTCTTAGAAATAAGAAAATTAAATTGTGAAAGACATTCGTGCATTGAACGCTACAACGAATTTTCCCAACTAGTATTTTGTTCAAGCATGCTCTAATTTGATCTGGGTCAGATCAGGATGAGCTAGGGTAAGCCGTAATAAGGATATTTCACATCCGTCCTGATTAGAAATCTTATAATGAATTCCCTTTTCAGATATGCCTTATTGAGCTTGATCTGAGCTCTATTTTATCTGATTAGGTAAAATCGCCTTATTTCAGCCTTATGATAACATACTTTATTTTAACTGATCTGGAACTGACTTTGCTCCAACCTTTTTGCGAAATGCCTCATTTAAATTTATTTGGACTTTATGCTAATTTGCAGTCAAAATTCTATTTAGGTATAATTTTTTGTTTGTAGTGGAGCGGGGAAATGCATTTATTATAGGTGGCTGGAGCATGTGCTGGAATCTCTGGACCTACCCGCTAAAACCCTGCTCCCTGCTCCAGGAACTTTACTTTAAGAATTCGTTGTTGTTAAGTTACTTCGGGTTGGAGACCTATAATTAGGCCTCAGGCGAGGCACACATCCACCCAGACAGATCCATCCATCCACATTTACATAGCTAACAGAGGACCCCTACGGAAGGGCCTGTTTTTGTCAGCTTTTTACCTGTAACTCAACAGGTACACTCTAACGAAGGAGCAACTGTTTTTGTCCGCTTCTCACCCTAAGCGTACAGGGACTCCCTTAGGAATCCTTGTTGTTGTCACTCTCTTTCTGACGAAGGATCCTCCTCACAAAAGAGGTGGAGTCCGATGGGGAGTCGCAGTACGCACACCACGGGCTGGGCATCTTCCCCATATGATGTAGGAAGGCCCAGAAATGCTCGTGCCCCGTCAGCATTTGGATGAAATAGTAATATACCTTATCATGCTGACGGTTCTATGGTCCTGGCCAAGCCGCGTTTGCGGTCTCGCCGCCAGGACAGACTTCGTTCCCTCATTCCCTAGTCAGGAGGTCAATAGGAATGTGACCTCCGCGACCAACAGTACCGTCGGTCCGAGACCGTATGGTAAAAGCTCGTGATGCAGAGCGTCGTACTTTGTTGTACCGTAAGTATGCGCTTGGACCCTTAGGTAATTGACCGCGGAACATTTCTCCTTCTCACATCTCGATCAACAACGGGATGCGCTACTTCGTCAGAAGGACTACCTCGGCTTTGGCCAAGACCCACTTGAGCTCATAGTCACGTAGCCAAGGACCGATACGACTCACCGAGCCTTATCTGAGCCGCCGCGACATCTCTGGCGGTAATAACCGGGTATGTCACCCAACCAGGAAAGACCGTTCAGATACCTCCATATGAAGGATCCCGTCATATGTGTAATTCCATAAATTGAGATCCAATATGGAGCCCTGGTCCGACGTAAATCTATTTTTGAAATTTGATAAACCAAATCAATTTAAATTGTTAAGGGATCTCAAAATAAAATAAGAATATTTAATGAATAATATTTTATAAAGCTCGTAGAAATCAATTACAAACATCTGTTTTTGGGTTTTCTATGCTGGAAGTTTATATGTTTTACATCACGCATGCGTGGAAAATATTGACTTACCGTACACTTTTTCGCGTCAAATGGACTCGACAAGTTAAATGAACATCTTTGCTGCAAAGCGATTGTTTTGTTTCGAATTCTTTCATGTTAAACAATTTGTCCACAGTACATACATATTATGAACATCTTTCACACCTGCAGCAATTAAATTTATTAATCCAGGACATAAAACAACTGGTTATCGTTATTTTATGCAATGAAATTTACAATTAAATCGATTTTCATGTTTCTATTGGAGCTCCTAGAAATAAGCTAATCGTTTCGATACCGAGAATATGTTGGAAATTTTCGGAGGCTGGCGGGGTTTTTGGAGATTGAAATGATGTTAAGCCAATTTGCAGTTAGCGACATCTTGAGTACACAAAAAAAAAATCAAATTGAGATTTTAGATTACGTGGGCATGGATTTACGTTAGGCAGAGTTCGATCTTTTTAACATTTACGAATTTTAGTTCGAAACAGAACATAATTCCAGTTCATATTCAAATATTTATAATATATACTATATATGTATGTATGACAATAATTCTCAGAATTACTATATCATATCAAAAATCTATAATTTTAGAACCAAGATTAAAACTTATTTTCCGACTCGTAAATTTAGAAGTATGTACTTAAATAATACATCTGTCGACATTTTGCTGAAAATGAGACAATGCTTAGGGATAAAAATTAAATTGTTAAACCTTTTGAACTTTCAACTCAACATTTATTCGGTTACTTTTTATTTATAGGCTTCAAAACGTAAAATCATGAGAATGTATTTTAAAAATTTAAAAATACAATATGCCGATCAATATTTTTGAAATTACAATTAATTGAATTTAAAATTAGTACTAATATATTCTACTAAAGCAAATTTATAGGCATATGATAAGACCAACATTTCAAGTAGGTAAGTTTGTACCAGATGAATTTAAAGCGATTACACAGCGCACCGACATAGTTAAATTTTTATATGCATACATACTTTATATATATACTGTTCGTCCGTCGAAGCAGATGGTTCCAAAAAATGTCAGTCTCGCTGTGGCCAGGTAATCTCACCACATACGCTATGATCAAGCGGATTGAACGCCGGTCCCCATATCTACTTGGTTCAAAGACAAAGTGTGAATTATAAGAGAGGAAAACTCTTGAAGAAACATTTTCAAAGATTTTAGTCCTTCGAGTTGATTTCTTAAAAATCATGAGCCTATTTATAGATGTTAGAATCCAGTTTATGTTATAAAATGTTTAGGTCTCATAGAGGCGTATTGCTGCCTACAAATCAATTTTTTGGCTTACTATTAGCCTCTACTAGGCTCGTAGGCGAACATTATCCCTGCTAAAACAAACTTTTATTTTTACTTCCTCAAATAAAATGAAATTAATCTCTCTACTCTACTGAAATTCAAATTTAAAATTATTAGAACTTTAGAAATTTTGATTGGGCTTTTATTCGATCTCTCACAAAACAATGGGTAGTGATAAAATAAACATTTATGTAAAAAGATTAGAAAATAGAAAGAATACTCTATAAATTTAAAAGTTTAACGGTTCCAATGCGATAAATATTTTGGTTTTATATATTTATAATTCATTATTTTGCTCTATAGAATTTAGTATTGGACACTTTATACTATCAGGGGCGGATGTAACACACACATATAGTTTTGTTTTAAATTTAACTATAATAATAAAATAAGTATATTTACCTGAAGCCGTTGATTTTTCGCATTTTGAACATAATTATTCCAATTAAAATTCTTTGTCATCCAAACTTAATACCTTTACTACAATAGTTAATAACATAGCAGCATTTAGCCGCTTCGTCTTATAATCAACTTTCACGTTAAAACCACATTCGTTTTTAAAAATTAATTGGAATGAGAGCATTTCATTGTGGAACTATATTTATTTTCACATATATCACCACTGTACTGACACGTTACCGTAACACTTCTGCAGCACCTAAATCGGGCAGGAGATAACAAGTCCTGAGTGCAAAAACCCATATTAATGTTCAATCGATATCTGGACGTATTTGGTGGAAAAGGAACTTGACAGAAACTAGACTGATATAAGGCAGAAAGACTAAAGGAATGTGTGCATATAAAAAAAAACCCAAATGGAAAAGACTCCGGTAACGTGCACCCATGCCACATACGACCCCCTGCTTCCCCAATACAATTTCATTGGCAATTTTACATATCGTCGAAGAAGGTGAAGGACTACATACATACATACATATATAATATGTAGGTAGCATCAGAAATGCCACCCACCCTTAGAATAAATCAAAAGGTAAGAATTGCCAAGGAGAAAATTCATTTTGTCGTTAGAAAAGATGACATACGACAACGATGACGGCGGCGTCGAATGGTAGAGTTTGGAGTGGAGGAACTCGACGGGGGTGGGATAGCACGAGGCATGTAACGAAAAACGGAAAATTGAAAAATTGAAGCCAAGAAAGTTGATTTTCGTTTGTGCTATTCCGACTTTAAAAGTTGTAATAAATTTTAGCCTTTTATTTGTGATTTCACTAATTTTATTTTATTGTAATGTAAGAATCTAGATTAATATACCTCAGTTTGGAATATTGGAATATTATGTAGTATACTAAGCTATTCATAAAATTCTATAATCATAACTCAATTCCATAAATATTAGAATAAGTAGAAACGATGGAAGGACATATAGTTTAATTCTTAACTCTAAATAAAACATGTGACGCTTTTGTCGCCCAAAATTGTCTAGTGAATTTGCTTTAAGAGCTATATAATGAAAATATGGAGCATGAAGCGATATTTTTAAGCTGAAATCTTAAATTTATATTCCCATTTGCTTTAGCTGCAATATTCCCGAGAATAGTTAAGAGTTTGAATTTGGGTTTGTTATTTTTTGTTAGCCTTGCTCAAGATAATTAATAAAAAATAAAATCGCCAATGTGCTTTTTTAACGTTCGAGAGCGATGATTTCATGTCTTTTATGAATAGGCATTCCGGGGGATTATTTGAAATCATGCTCTTTATCATCAAACTATAATTAGAAGAACATTCAACTTAAGTAAATGTATGTCGGCTTAGTTTAAAAAAGGGATGAAGTAGGAAAATATTGTAACAACTTTGTGCGCCCTCTAATCAATTTTTGAATCAAGAAAACGTTAAAAAACAAGATGAATTAATGCAATACGTAAAATTAGCTTTAGACAAAATCCGAACCGAAGATAGTTCAACGGGTTATGTTCTTGATATCATTCAGTTGGATTTGTCATGCGCAATCAATGAAATTCCGCTTGCCACGAGATAAAGGGACTCTTTTCCTCTTTGTTTTGTTGCCTCGAAAAAAACGGCTAAAAAATTAATTCATTGCCGAGAATTGTTTCTAGTTGCGTAATGTTTGCAATTCTTTTGACGGAAAGAAGGATGTCAAAAAGAATCCAAAATTAGGAGACAGTGCGGCTTCAACGAAAAGATTAACTTTCACATCACAACACCCGCTGCACCAAAGAGAACATAAAAAACAAACTCGACTCTATCGGCGGGGCAAGTTTTAATTTCGCGGCCGGTTGTTGATGCCAGCCGGTTGCCGCCGTCACTGCAGATATTTGTGTTAAGTGTATGCACCACAGAGAAAAGCACTACCTGCACATTTATCGTGGTGTATTTATTAAGAGACACGTGAGAATCTGCCGAATCATGTTACGTGCCAGACCCCTCGAACCTTGGCAAGTTCGTAACGGCGGCAATTTAGTCGAAGAAAGCACAATCAACATAAAACCCTTAGGCGCGAAATTGTCAACGAAAAGCACAAAAGCTCTCAATATGTAACTGTTGTGCTGTACTGTGAACGTCAAACGACAGACTGAGGCAGGCATTTTACTTTTAGAACGATGATACCAAAAGAGAATTGCCTCCATGCTTTGCGTTTTCTATACATATATAGCCGATAAACTTGTATACTTTGTACGTCCGTCGAAACCTCTATAGAAGTTGGATTGGTACAGAGCAAAGTATCCGTTGTTAAATGTTCATAGGGAGCCAGCACACTAACAAACTTGCAGCTAGATACGGGCATGGCCTTAAAGTTTGCGGCTCTGCAAGTACCTTCGTACATACATAAATATATAGATCGCTATTGTAGTCGAAAACCTTCTAACGGGGGACATTGTTCCGGGCTTCATGTGCATTTCATAAAAAGCTTAAGTTCAGCTCCTCCTTTCAATCAAAACCGTTCATGCTCTGCAGATACGACAATTGCAAAAATATCAGCAACTTCAAGCCGAACGAAAATAATCAGCCGGAAGTGTACGTCATCAGGACATATTACACCTACCTAAGGCAATACTGTTCCTCTTTTTCACGGCCACGGTGATGGGGATGGTCGTTAGGGTGGTGGTAGCGTACAAGTACCCCAAAGAAATGCTGAAACTGTGGACAGACTGTCTCTAATATAATTTATATACAAAAACCTATTGAAGCTGTTGTTCTAAACCATAAATATATATATTAAATAGGATGATTATACAAAAATATTATGTTTAAATCTAATCGAGGTATTACATATAAAGTTTTTCCATCTTTTTGGTCTTACATTCTTGGTATGGGTCTTCCAGAAAGTCGAATACTGATATCAAGACCAAAACCAAAAAGACCATGTGAGAAAAGAAGTACCTCTTAAACCAAGGTTTTCAAAACAATATGATTCATATTGAGAAATGCTAAAACATGTTTACTTTTAATAAATACTTCTTACATTTGAAAAAAAGTTATTTGTTAAGTGGTGGCTGCGTTCCACCCTATTACGATCTTCTACATTCCACAGAAACTTTTTTAATTATGTACAACATTTTTAGGTATATCACTTTTTATATGATTACACCGGGGTAAATTATTATAAAATATAAGTTTTATATATATTTCTAAATAATTTGCTAATCTAAATCACAAAATATGATTGTTTTCTCAAAATAGCTCAATAGTAGTTAGAACACTGGATCTGAAGGTGACAGGATCTTGTCATCAAGGCTGTTTTTTCATCATTTTTTTATTTTTTTTATTTATTTTTTGAAAATACGACACCAAGATTAAGTCCATCAATACAACACCAACTATGAAAGAACCAACACTAATGCCAAGCCTTTCATTGATCTGGCTTGATCTTGTTTTGCTCATCACTATCATTTAGTCATTAGCGGTTGTACGAAACCCTATAAGGTATATAGTATTTAGTCTATTTCTGCTTGTAATGGGTATTTTTAAATTTTTCTAGTATTTACGTGTATCCCAACAGTGACACCATTAATGAGCAAATAAATGCTATCATCAATAAAAATAACTATAATAGCTACATTTTAACTAAAGTAGTCCCTTTGGGTTATCATAGGATATAGTGGCGAAAATATCAACTGGATAGCAACCAGTTAATTCATTAATTACAAAATATGAAGTCGTTTTCAGTAAAATGAGTTTTTTTCGTTAGGATTCGTGTTTTAGCGTCGCAGATTGGCTGTATTTCGTCGAATATTGAATATTATTCATTACATATATTTTTGCAAATATCTTAAGCTATATGTACATACAGATTTTTTATTAATTATTTCTCTTTTTTTTTAAAAAAAAAAATCATGAATTTCACGTCTATTTTACTAGCTCGGACTGTTGTACTTGTATCATTGATCAAATAATTAACATCTTTGTACAGTCAGTGTTAAAGTAATCGATATAGGTAATTTCCCTAAATATATTTTATGGATTGGATTAGTTAGTTATAGATCATTTATAAATAAAATAAATAAAATAAATAATATTTATAAACCTCCGAGTTGGTTGTCAGAGGAATGTTCACATTGAGAATAAAATTATTGGGAATGTATTAAGAATCATTAGGAAAATTTATTTAACTACAACTAAGAGTTGAATAGAAAAAACTAAGCAACAGGTTATCAATAACAGATCGGTTATCAGATGATTGAGACTCAATAGTCAACACCAGGAATTTTATAACATTTTCTTTTATCATTTACATATTTCCTAACCTAAGCTCTGGGTTAAGTTATGATTTCACACTGGTAAGCAGTATGAATGAAGTTTTAACCTTAAATTTTTATTTTTTCTATAGTTATAATTTTTTCAAGTTCCATTTGGATTTAATCATGTTTGGATTTTAATAAGGAAAGCGACTAGAATGAACCCCACAAATAAAAGACATATGTAGCAGAGCGAGAGAGAGATGAAGTTATGCTTGGTTCTTCTGTATCAGTATGAAAAAGTGAAATCAGAATGAACAGAATCGAAACAGTGGAGCCTATTACGAATATCGTTTAACATTCGAATCGAAACCAAAGACACATTTTTAAAGCTGAAATGCAAAGTACTTTAGTGTCTTGGCTTTCGATTCGACTGAAAAATGATACACGCAATAGCTCCTCGTATTATACTTATTTATGGACTCGGGAAATATTAAGTTTATTAAATTCATATAATTGCGATAAGCAGAAGCAGAATCATTGTTATCAAAAGATAATACGCTTTGAGCATTTAATTTCGTGAAAATTTGTGGATGGCTTATTCGACTTGTTCAATGAGACTATTTTATATATATTGTTTTCTTATGATTATATCAATCCATTTAAAAGTATAGATAATATTTTAACTGGAGTTATTTTCTAGTATTAGTACGAGTTGATTTAAAGTTTCGGGATAATGTCTTTTACTATTTCGATTTATTTGTCCCAATTACCTATTACGCATTTTAGTGAGAAAGTCGCTTTTGTAACGTGCCTGTTATGTTTCCTTGGCCAGAAATTAGTATTTTAGGATGGTTACTTTTGGTAACAGATTCCAAAAAATGATCAGTAACCGCTAAAATTACTTAGAACGCTTATCTCTTCCTGGCATATTGAACAAAAAATATTTAGCAGTACAAGAATTTTTCACGAACATTTATCATTTCCTGGCACATTGAAAAACGATACCACAAAAAATGTTGTTCGTAATTAAACAATATTTGAAAGCTTCAAGGCAAAAGCGCTACAAGCTGTGGATAAGCTCGTGATAATTCCATAAAATGTGCAACATTTTTATTGGAAATATTCAATGGGGATTATCGTTGATGGGCCACGTTCGATCTATTTAAACCTCGGTACATGATGACAAATCATCGAGGAGGGGATTGTGGATTTATTTTATATACATATATAAATTATTTTAAACTGGGAATAAAAAGGAATTTGGAGGAGTACTTGCAAACTATTGACCAATTACTACTATAATTAGAGGGTACTGTTTAATGTCAGGAATCTTTGTAAGACACTAAAGGAATGCATTGTCGACATTATTTGGTTTGAAATCGGATACCGTGTGAACAAAGACCATTGTTTTCATCTAACATAATCAAATAAAACAACGTAGTAATTGAATGTGATTTCTATGGTTTGTATCACGATTACATTTTGCCAATGTGATTCGAAGATACACGATTCATCCTTTGGTTACTTACCATATATGCATCAAGGACCTGGAATAGTTTCTGCCACGTCACGTTGTTCAATTTATTCTAGATCCGATATTACATTTCTTTAAGGAGTTGAGGCACCCCCGAACCAAAGAATGGATTGATCTTATCACATCAAAATTAATAAGGATATTTATACATAGGAAAAGTAAACGATATACGAATCGAAGTCTTATGCCCATTTTAAAGAATTTTCATTTCGTGTAAATCTAATTTTCCTTTAACTTAGTCCTGTATCTTTTACTATGAGACTCAAACTCTCTTCCCGATTTGAACTCTTACTCTAATTACATTTTGTATGCATGTACATTTTTGAGTATGTGTATTACTTTTAAATTAATTAATAGAGCATGGAAAAATTCGTCTGCAACTTATATTAATAAATTATGATCTACATAATTTTTGTATTGAATTTAAAGAAATGCCTTCTTGAAGCACTGGCATTTTAAAATTTGTGTAATTTTTAAAACGAATTTAAAAGTATTACTTTCAGAAAATTGATTGATTAAGCATGTATTGAATTTTAATACTGAGAGAGAAGTCATTGCAA
Source organism: Philonicus albiceps (assembly GCA_963969385.1). Taxonomy (NCBI): domain Eukaryota; kingdom Metazoa; phylum Arthropoda; class Insecta; order Diptera; family Asilidae; genus Philonicus; species Philonicus albiceps. The sequence continues at coordinate 38,122,433 of OZ017772.1, read as the reverse complement.
ATTTGATAAAATACGTACGAGTATTATGAGAATCAAAAGTGAGTGTACCGCTTTAACATAATTTTTTAGGGTTTGAATAGTAAAAATCACTGATTAAAACTTATTTCCGATGGAGTTTTTTGAACCTTTATTTGCTAAAAATAAATCGCATATATTTACTAAGAAAAAATGTTCAGAAAAATAACCAAAACAGGTCAGAAACAAATATAATAAAAGTGAGTGCACACTTACGAAAACGTTGTTTGATTTAGAACGTGCTAGAAGAAGGTGAGCTAGAAACACGACAAATTATAGTAAATTGGCATTGTGAAGGAAAACATTTTTACAAAGAAAAAATTTTTTGATAAGTATAAGAAATTCAAAACATTGGACAATTTTAAAATATCTAGATGGCCAAGAAAAGTAAATAAGAAATATAGTGAAAGAAGTTAAAAGTGATTCACACTCAAGTGCAGTAAAAATAGTTTAAAGTTATTCCAGAACAATCAATCAATCCGTGTAAGCATGTTCGAAGACTATTGAATGAATATGGAGTACATGGCAGAGTGCAACGGAAGAAAGGCAAACATGGGAGGGGGATCTGTCATGGTTTGGGAGTTTATAGCAGTATTGGTAGTTGAAAACCATGAATTTATTGATGGTACAATGGATAAAAAAGTTGTCTCAAATTTGTACAGCAAAATTTGGGTGCCAGTGTTGCGAAATTGGATTTGCCTAGGTAGTGGATTTTCCAGCAAGATAATGATCTTAAACACACATCCTATTTAGTAAGAGAGGCTTGCTGTATAGAAGAACTCTAAAGCTCTTGGATCATCTTCCTTAGTCCCCAGACCTCAACACCATTGAGCACTTGTGCGATGTGATTGTTTAGACAGAAAGATGTTCTTAAGGAAGAATGGGATATTGCCATTATACCGGCGGAATTTACCAAAAAATTAGTAGAATCCATACCCAGAAGATTAGAATCTGTTTTAAAGACAAAGGGAAGTCAAACGAAATACTAATTTTGTTACTCTTATGTACAGAGTATTTCTGAATAAATAGTATATAATACAAATAATAGAATATGCCACAAATTAACATAAACCATTTACGCAGGAGTATCCAATCTACAGTACGGATCATAAAATTGTAATATTCATCTATGTTGCCTCACAATTTTAATTTTAAAGTACAACTCTGTAAAAAATTTTAGTTTTATAGATATAAATAGAGAAATACTATACCCATATTAAACATACTTTTAGTTATACTATACTATTAATCATACTTTTAAAATAATGAAGTGATGTTATTTATGATACTTGTAAAATTAAATTAAAGTTTTCAATTGAAAATGTCGTAATGTTAATTTAAAATGTAAATCTTAAAAATTAGCATTTGGCACTGTAAAAAAAACGAATGTTCTAATTTAAATTGATTACAATGTCATTTTCTTTGATTGTAGTGAGATATAGAAATATAACAATACAAGTACATATGCTTACTTATTATATGTCTTACTAGGTCACATTTCTTGTGTTTTCTTATAAATGGTAACAAACTCAATTTAGTTACGATTTCATCGTTAACACAGAAAAACTCTAAAATTAAGCGTTTTGCATTCTAATTGACGCTATTACAAATTAAGCTATTTTACAAAAAAAAAAAAAAGGAAAACTTTTTCGCTTTTCTGGCTGAATTGAAAATCAAGTAATTATTATTTCTTTTTCTCCCATTTTATTCAACTTTTTCTTCAAAAGTCCGGCAAACAATCCGAAATCTAATTTGTATGTACATTAGGACTCTTACTTTTAGGGGGTATTTTAATTTGTAGCAATTAATCGCACCATTTACCATTTAAAGACGGAAATTAGAGTAAGTAAGGGTAGATACGGCCGGGGCTTTAATTCAATTTAAAAAAAAAAAACACGTCCTCCCTTCACAAACATAGAATATTTAAGTCTGTTAGAAGTTTTCCCATTTGATCTTTGTAGTGGTAGTGTATTCATCCTTTTTCAGAACATTAATGTATATTATGTGTTCTATCGTTAAAACAAATAATTACATGATGTCTCATGGGAATGAATATCTACTTAATTTACATTTTTATATGCGGGCGTGAATTAGATAAATGAGAACAATTTTTAAAAAGAGAGATTTCATTTTAATCTCTTGTAATATACATATTACGACCCCTTTAATTAACATAATTTTTAGAATTAATACAGATGTTATGTGCGTAAAATATTTTATATATTGTTAAATAAAAAACAGATTTATCCAAAATTTATCTCACTATACCGCTTATACATACTAGGTTTACCCCAATAAAATATATTGATTTTAAAAGAAATCAAACGCATAATAGATTACTATCAATGAGCTTTTTTTGGCACAGAAATCGGGAAAATATAATTGCTCAACTATCGTCTATATATGTAGGTAATATATTTATGTCTTACAAATATTTAAATCAATTATACCTGTATTCAAAATTGTTAACTGTTTTCTTCAAAGTTCTGGAAAATCTGGATGTGCATAAGATTGTAAATCTTAAAATTCAGTTTCAAAAAAGATTTCACAAAGATTTTCCTAAATCTCTTGAAAATGATATATTAGGTCTACCGGAAAGTTCTGTCCGTTTATGAAGAGGAAGAAAATGATACAATTTTTAAAATATTTAACTAGATTTATTGTACGATGTAATTTCCATTGTTCCTTATGACTTCTTCCCAGCAGGATGGCAATTTATAAAACCTATTTTTGAAGAAAATCTTTGGATGCGAAAAACTACAGCAGCACTACTGTAAACGTAAACGTTTTCTTAATTTTTTAAATTGTTTCTCATCAAATAATTTTGTAAAGAAAGGAATAGGTGAAAATCTGATGGTTAAGGTCTGAGGAGTATGGTCGATGCGAAAGAATTTCCCATCCTAGCTCTGAGATTTTCTTGCGAGTCGCCAAAGCAGCATGTGGTCTAGCATTATCGTGATGCAGTATGATTTCCTTCCTATTGAATAATTGTCAGCCTTTTTTCTTAGAGTACTTTGTTAACTCGTCCATTTGTTGACTGTATTACTCCGAATTTAGCTTTTTCTTGGGTTGCAAAAGCTCATAATGGATTGGAACTTGCATGTCCCACCATATAAACAGTATTCTCTTTTTAAGGCTCAACTTCGGTGTAGAAGTAAAGAAGACATGTTTTCCGGGTTCACGCTGTTTTCCTTACGATGTTTTCATATGTAATCCATTTTTCATCATTTTTTCATCTTAAAAATATCGTCATCAACCAAAAATGGCCGCTCAGAGCATGACTTATCACTAAGGCTGAAATCACCTGCTTTAAATTTTTCGAACCATCTCCTACCCGTTCTGTCCGAAACAGCTTCTTCACCAAAAACTTTTAACAAATTTCGACACGCTGACAATGATATGAGTTATGTTTGTTGTAGTTAATTTTGAAGAGCACATAATAAATGCAATTATAAAGATATACAGCCACATTTAATTCAAACGAACATATCCAAATATATTCAATATATTGAAACGAAATTATCGGACAGAATTTTCCGGTAGACCTAATATTTACACAATTATGTAGCAGGAATAGAAATTATACCAAGATTCACCTTTCCTTAAAATTACGCCAAATTCATAGCTTTTCACACGCGCCATATGGGCTTGGGTCCTAAGAGCGCATAGTACCTACAATTGTATTGTATGCCTATGTAAATTAATAAAAAATAAATAGTTTTTAAAACCCTTAATCATATATTATAGTTGCATCAATCAATGCACGAATTTTAAATTGTGGGCCTTATTATAGTTATATGATTTAAACCAATGAATCGCGTAATTTATTTTCTTAAAGTAATATCATTATAAAAGCTTATGATAAATAAAAATATTATAATATATATTATTATATATTATATAATATCCCAATATATAAGAATAAAAAAAGCCAAGTTTTTTATTTCTTTATTCAATACAAATTAAACTACGTATCGATATAATAGACATTTTGCTCAGCAATGTTTATAATGCCACATTTTATAAAGTCAACCATTTATTTAGTAAAAATTTTGTTTCGCGTAAAAAATGTCTCTTCTTCTATAAATACGAGCTCGTCACAACCCTTAAGTAGTTAGAATTGCGTTAGAATTTCAAATAATTTTGAAATATAAGTCATTTACACTATTTTTAAAGTATGATTCAATGATTTTTGTAATATAACACAATACAAAATTTACTTAATAATATTATTCAAATTCAGCCTGTTATATATATTGTATATTACATTTTTAATTCAATAGATTAACATTCATTTGAAAAATAAATGGGGGTAACTATTTTAAGGACAGTCGCAGAATCGTTAGTTATATAGATCGAGACATTACAAAATGTTTTAATCCACTTAGCAGGAGTACTAATCGAGGGCTAATTTACAATGAAAGGCGACGAGCTCAACCACAGAACATGTACCGGAACTGGGAAAGACAGGAAAATTTCCCTTTCGATATTGTGCTCAAGGGTATGGCTAATGAAGGAGAAGAGGGACGACGTTTAAAATTAACGGCGGTTGTATTTAACCCTAAACTTTACTGAAGCGAAAATGCGTTCGAAATTGGTTTTAATTTGCTTTTATTGCTCCCATTAGTATGCGGTTGAAATTTTGTTATAATAAAATGTAATTCAGTGTTTAATAGCTTCGATTTTAGATTTTGAACTATAATTTTAAAAACATTTTTTATTAAACTGTTTACCAAGGCAAAGTCCGTTGAAATTTTCAAATGTTATTATAATAAAAATTGTAAAAATATGGGGAAAGGGCGAAAGCAGAAAAAAGTGGTAGAGGGTGTTTTTAAAAAATAAAAGTTGTATACCATTCACAAATAAATTGTTGCTCTATATATCCAGATTTATTCTTCTTGACCCCTTGGCCATCATTTCGATTATTTTGTCACTCTTTACATCTACGTATCTCTGAACGGTAAGCAGCTTCAATCGCTCCTCCCCTCTCTTGCTGCTTCGTAAGTATGTTTTTAATTCACGAAAGTTTGAAAAAGAACGTTCGGATGTTGCAACACAAAGAGGCGGCGTCGCTCCGATTTTCAAAAATTGATGTATGGATCGATATAACATAGGATCACAATCGTTCACGGCGTCTCAATGAACGTTACGGAAAATTACTCTTTTCGCATTTTTGTGCTGCAACATTTACTTCTTCATTTTTTACATGTTAACACTAGTTTAGCAAAATATATTTCTTTAACAGTAGTTCATCAACTATGTAAAAACCCTTTATACAAGCGCAGCAAAAATATAGGTCTCCATAGAAAGATAAATATGACTTTAATAAGCAAAACGAAAAAAACGAAGTGGCACTGGGTGCTCACTGACTTCGCATATGCTAGTTCGGTCAATTTTTTAAAGGTAGCGTTTAATAAGAAGTTGCATTAGAAAATGTGTTTCATTCTTGCCACTACTGCTGACTAACGCAAAAAAATGCATGCACTAACACTAGCCGGATTTTACTGCGTATGATACAAAGGCTGTATGTTTGTAAATGCCGGTAAGATAGAAAACCTTCTAGCGAAAAAAATGGCAAGAGGAAAAGAAATAGAAACAGGTTTCGAACCCCAAAAATCCCTTTCCCTACGTACGCCCCTATTATAGGGGCTAATGCCCAAAGTAAACGCTTACTATTCAAGGATTATAGCACTAATAAATATCAAAATATGAATTCAAAGATGAGAAGTGGTCAAATAATATTTAAACGCTAAAATTTAATGGAGTAGGAAAAAACGAAATAAGGTATGAGAAGAAAGTAATGCAATATTTCAAGTGGTAGTAATTTTAATTACGTTAATTATTTTTCCGTGTATTTTGGCGTAGAAAACTATTCAAATTAGCTTTTAGATTATAAATCTAAGACAGGTAATAGGTACTTTTATGTTTTTGTTCCAGAATTAAGCGGAGATTATTATTAATTAATTAATATCATGATTGGCTTAGCTTCTAACGAAAAAGAAAAAATTGTCGATTGACTTTTTCTTGCAGCAGGTTAATTTAGTGTCAGTTCACCGCTTAGCTAGCAGTTACAAGAAAACTAATAATAAAGTGCCAAGTGTTAACATAACAAAAGTTGGTCTTAATTTACGGAAGCATTTTTAACCCTGTTTGTTCTCCAGAAATGTCAAATATCAATATGAGGGGTCACATCATTAAGGGAATATGGCTTCAAGTTGACTTCTAGACAATGGAGCTCCAAGTACTTTATCATGAGTATTGGGGTGCGCGATCCTAAAGCCACCCAAACAGTTCTTAAATGTACTTGAAGGGGAAATGAAAAGCGGCTTTTCTTTAAGCAAGAGAGCTCACTTTTAATAAGTATGCATGTGCATAACAAAAATTTCCATAAGCAACGCGGAATCCAATTAACAAAGGCACCACCATGATGAGCGCTTTAATGTGGGTCTCACAACGATCTCTTATGGCATTATGCCGTTTTATGTGGCCATGTTTTCATTATATCACAAAAAATCCTGGGAGATCAGTTAAGAAGTTTATAGTCTTCTTGCTTTATATTTCATCAGGCTTCTTTGTTTGCAAATTAGATGCATATTTACTGGAGCTGCATTTTTAGGATGGCTTAGGTCTATTCATAGAAGGGCTATTTCATGTTATATAAGGTAACAGTATCCTCGTTGTCACAGCGGGTATTAATTTAAAACGAATAACTTTAAGCAAAATCTAACATTAAATAGTGTCACTTCCGGTATATTATATTAGTTTTTAATTACAGATTTCTCAAATGCTCAAATTTGATATTTCACCCAGTTTGAGAATGCTACTAAAATCTGTGGATGGAAATAGAACCATACATAAAGCATTTTTGTTTTTTTTTAAATCAAAGAGGAAAGTCAATTTTATTTTATAACTAGTAGGCCCGGGCAAACGTTGTACTGCTGCAGTCCGCCTTCTATGTAAATCGAATTTAAATCAGCATTGAAAACTTTTAATACGTATTTTATCGATATATTTCACGTTATTTTCATTAACTTCATGAAAAAAGGAAGAAACACGCTGCTAGCAAAGATAGAATTGTCAAAATAAATTTCCGCGCTGTGTACTTAGTTTACTAAAAAAGTATTAAAAACAATTTCCTTAAGAAAAAAAATTTTTTTTAGATCCGCTACTTATCGGGTCCAAAAGTATCCTATCTTTCAACCTGGAATCAACCATTCCTACTCAAAACATTTTATTCAAATCGGTTGAGCGGTTTCCAAGCCTAGCGTGTACTAACACAGTGACAAGTGATTTATATATATTACGATATATAACCAGCATCCCCCCTGCATAACTGTGTTTTCACATCTCAGACCCAATATAACTACTACCCAAATGCAAAATAGTAGGTCTAGTGACAAATTTTAACTGTCTATTTTATAACTAAGCATATACTTTTCAAATACTCTTTTATTAAATAAAATTTATTCTTGTTTTATAATCTCTGGAATTCATCCTCTTAAATTATTTCAAAACATATAAAATTCAGGTCGCAAATTTAGTAATAATTTTATTTTGCATTATTAAGTAGCCATGCAAAACAGTTGGTCTACCCTGAATTGAGTGCAGAATAGTTGGTCTACTCTGAAATTTTGATGTAATGCTAGTTAAGTTTGTGTTTGCAAATTTAACGGAATTATTCTAGATGCAGTTACACTCATTTCTTTGGTGGCTCATAGCCAGATTAGTCATTCAGTTTGTGATAATGCCACTTGGTAAATCAATTTCACCCGATCTTCGGGAAGTAATTATTAATTCTTTTAAAAATGGAAATTCTTCGTATAAAATCGCTAAAAACTTAGGAGTACCCCATTCGTCGATTCAAAATATAATTAATTTATACAAAAGAGAAGGAAACGTTGATTTCACGAAGAAAACAGGAAGGCCGTGCATAGCTAGTTTAAGGGACAGGAGAAATTTAAAAGCAATAATCAAAGAAAACCGTCGAGCTAACTCTGCTGCTATAACCGTTAAGTGGAGAAAAACTCTTATGGTAAAAGAGAAATTTCAGTAGATACGTGCAGGAGAGAAATCAAAATATTAGGATAGAATTTTTATAAAGTCAGTTAAGACGAATCCATGAAAGAAGTTATAGAACTGTAGTGTTTGCGTTTTCAAACAGGCAAAGGAAAAACCACATCTTACCATAAACCAAACGAAAAAACGTTTAGAGTGGGCCAAGTCACACAAAGATTGGACTCCCAGGCACTGGAAATCTGTTATATAGAGCGATGAATCCAAATTTTTCGCGTGTGTTGGAGATAATGGGAAAATAGTTATTCGCACTTCGGATGAGCAATTTAATAAAGACTGCTTGAAAAGAACTGTAAAGTTCCCGGCATCAATAATGCTATGGTGATGTATATGTCTGGTCAAGGCGTAGGTCAACTATGCATCGTAAATGGTAGAAAAAACGCGGCAAAATATCAAAATATACTAGAAAAGGAACTCCTTCCTTCTATTAAAAAACTGGAGTCCGCTGAAGGAGAATATATTTTCTAACAGGACGGAGCTCCCTGCCACACAGCAAGGTCCACAATATCTTAGATCAGGGCTCATGACATTCCTTTACTGGAATGGCTGTCTAATAGTCCTGATCTCTCTCCAATAGAGTCTCTTTGGGGAAAAATGAAGAAAAGACTTAAAAATTATCCGGCCAGAAACCTTGAAGAACTTCGTTCATTAATCACTACTGTTTAGGAATCCATAACACAAGAGGAATGTGAAAATTTAGTGGCAACAATGCCTCGAAGCATAAATGACGTGATAAAGAACAAAGGCGATGTCACCAAATGGTAATAGAATGAATAAAAACAACTTAGACCAACTATTCTGCACTCAATTCAGGGTAGACCAACTGTTTTGCATGGCTACTCAATAATGCAAAACAAAATTATTACTAAATTTGCGACCAGAATTTTATATGTTTTGAAATAATTTAAGGACATGACTTCCCGAGATTATAAAACAAGAATAAATTTTATTTAATAAATAGTTATTTGAAAAATAAAGGCTTAGTTATAAAATAGACTGTTAAAATTTGTCACTAGACCAACTATTTTGCATTTGGGTAGTATGTTTTCTATTTAAGAAGTTTTTAAAATAATTATATTGAAAATATGCAAAATAATCAGTTGCTTTTAATGTTTAAAAAACACCTCCGAATAATAATCTTATTAATTTTACTTTTAAACATATAAATTTACATATACATATGTATAAAGCCCCAAAACGGATAAATTTCTAAATACCGAAAACAATGGTACTATTTTTGAAACTAATAAACTCGATATTGAATTCCCTATAATTTGTTAAAAAAAAAAGAAATGTAGAATTTACATTCTGCATGACATTATCAGTTACTGAAATATTAATTCCTTATGCTTATAGCCTTTGAAACCAAAACTATTACAGCCGAATTTTATGTGGACCTTTGTTAAATTAAGTCTGTGAAACTATTAATGCCATACCCATATCCATTTGCATTTTCAATGGAGTGGAGGTCTAGGATCCAAATGACATTTGCTTTCTTATGTTATAGAGATTTTCATCAAATTAAAAGGGAATGTGACACCTTAAACAAGTAGCAGCAAACTTAGGAAACTTGATGATATAAAGCTAATATATAATATGATATGTATATGTAAGTAGTAGTAGTAGTAATATCTGTTGCACGGTGCAATATTTGATTTGTTGACCTTTTGCTCAATTCTGAAATATAAAAATAAGTATTTTTATAGAGAAAATCAAGTTGACTAATGATTCCAGAGTTCGACTTCTAAGCTAAAATTAAAATTGCCATGGGGTGTAAAATATTACTTAAATTGCATGTTTATGACATCAATGGTGGTCTCACCAGCATTTACCGTCTAGCTATGATATCACATTGGTGTCATCGGACATAAAAATGTTAATTGATTTCTGAAACATAAGACATAAAAAATACATATAAATATCACGTCAATGTTTTAAGTCGTCATTTTCTCAGTAATTTCAAAATGTTTTACGTGCCCACGCATTTTCACAAATTATTGGAAAATCAGTGCTTTCTGATTCCCCATTAATGTTAATAACTTTTGATGAACTAATTATATTGACGTAATATTTTTAGCTTTTGCAGTTGTAGGCGGATTGGGTATTGTGACAGTGACAAACTTACCCTTAGAAGGCTTAGAGCGTGTACATTTCTAATAATCTTTTTTTAATAATTTAACTCTGTTTTTTTTAGGAGATTTTCCTTAGATTTTAAATTTATCATAAATAGGGAATATTTAAAATGCATAAACATAGCATTAAGTTTCAATGTTTTTATTCTCTTTGAAGTCAAAATTTAATCTAAAAAGTTTTCCATGAATAAAAATCATTAAAATTTAATGCAAATTCAAAATCCTTATTCTGAGGAACTGTTAATAAGCTTCAGTGTAATATAAAATTTTCTATTGTTCTAGATACTCCAAAAAAAAAGACAACTAATGCTAGATTGGCAAGACTTTTAATAAAGGCGGTTTCACATTGGGACAAGACATTACTGTATTAAATTGTTTTCAATAGATAGATCGGTGTTTTATCTCTGAGAATAACTGAAAGTCTTGCTCTGGCTTAATTTATTTATCTGAGGCCAATATTGTCTTGTTGCATTGTATTGTCTGCTGTAGTGTCCTGTTTGTGTGCGACATAAAAACGCATTCAAATTTAGTAGGTAATACTTCACTGTACTAATAGTAAACGATATTATTGTATTTTCCCAGGTGCGTGAACGGGTTTGAAAAGACAGGACAATATGAAAGCAAGACAATATTTATTTCCGCGTTGTTCATTTTATGATCTTTTCGTCATTACGACATTGATACACAACACTGTCGTGCTAGTTGAAATACATATATAAATAAATTAAATTTAAGTAACATATTTGTTAAGGGAATATTTCGACTAAGTTCGCAAATAGGTTGAATTAGTTAAGGGGTTGGGTTAGCTAGACTATATTTCAGGTTTTTTGTCTTCTATTTTTTTGTTTAAATTGACAAAAACATTAGGAAGTTATAAATCATGCTATTTTCAGAAAAAGGAAAATCACTTAGCTACAGGCCGCTCGGTAGTTTAGTACCTTTCAATTGTATATCAATATACCTTTAGACCATCCACTACCATTTATAAAAAATCGAGGCAAGTTTAAATAAATTACAATTTTGCACAACCTTGCATTATAAGCTAAAACTTACTTGATCTGAAAATTGAATATACTAATTTTTAAACTATCTAATCTCAACATATATTCAATCAATAATATATTGCTTTAAACAATAATTATTTATGTTTGAATTTTTGCAATTTTATTAATTTTTCTGATTAGGGTTAACGACTTGTCAATCGATCCATTCACGTTTGGCTATTCAATTGTAGTCGATTTTAGCATTGTACATATAATTTAATCGAAGTGAATTTTTAGTGTTGTTATAAAAATGACTCACAATGACTTTACTGTGCACTAGTGACCGCCAACAAACCAGATAAGTACATTCAATAATAAAAACAACATTGTTTTCTATACCGAAAAATTTTCCTGGAGGATTCGTTGATTTCTTTAAATTGAAAATATTTATTATATCTTCGTCGATTGGAGTCAATTGATACACGGTGTTAGGCCCACCAGCAGTTGCGTTAATTTCCTCTTTATTGTGTAACATTCGATGTTTTATATAGGATTTTAAAACAGTATATATCTATGCATAAAGTAAATGATTATGGTATGTTTAGTTGATTATATGTCATTCTCGACTTGACAGAAATTTAGTTTAAGGTTTGATATTTACGAAATGGGACGGTATTTGCTTGAAGAAAGTTGAGAAATATTTTAAAACTTATTTCCAAAGTGGTGAGTCCTCTACTGAAACTGTGAGAAATTTAAAAAAAAAAAATTGATAAAAAAAACTTCCAAAAACTCAATTTGTGGATCAATTCATGAAGCGAGTTCATGAAACTGGAATGTTGGTAGATAAACCAACCCGTGTACGTACTCGTCCGGTGTGCTCAATCGAAAACATTGCTGCTGTTGCTTAAAGTGTGCGTGCATCAACATCAACTCGACATCGTTCTCAACAATTGGACATTGCACGCACTTCCTTGATGCGAATTTTGCGTAAAGACCTTGCCATGAAGCCATATAAAGTTTAATTGGTACAGTAGCTAAAGCCGGTTGACCATCCGAACCGCCTATGGTTTGCAAATTGAGCAGAAGATCGTTTGGCCGAAGATGGCGAATTTTACCGAAAAATCATCTTTTCTTGACGGACGGCTCATTTCCACCTCGGTAGTTATAGTAATAAGCAAAACTGTCGCATCTGGAGCATAGAAAACCAGCACGTCATCGTGGAAAAGCCAATGCACCCATAACGAGTGACTGTTTGGTGCGGATTTTGGTCATCATCGGCCTATTTTTCTTCACCGTAACCGTCAATGGCGAGCGCTACCGCGTAATGTTGGCCGATTGGTTTTTCGGGGAAATTGAAGCCAAAGTCTTGGACAATATTTTGTTTTAACAGAACGACGCTACGTGCCATACAGCGAACGCCACAATCGGTCTTTTGCGCCCTATCTTCGGAAATCGCATAATCAGCAAAAATGGTTATTTGATTTGGCCGATAAGAAGCTGCGATTTGACGGCGTTGGACTATTATCTTTGAGGAGCGGTGAAAGATAAATGCTACGACAATAAACCAGAAACAATTTAAGACCTCAAGTACGAGATTCAAGCTGATATTATTGACATAATGCTCGAAACAATCGAAAATGTACTCAAAAATTGGGTGGACCCAATGGGCTACTGCCAAGTCAGTCGTGGTGACTGAAATTGTTTTTCATAAATAAACGACATAAAACAGATTTTCAAGTAAATGTTCAACCATTGAAAAATATTGAGCGGTTTTTTTATAACAAAAAGAAAGTCCAATTTTTAAATGGGCCACCCTGTGTAATTAAAATTAATAATTTACTTTCAATCGTTTCTTCTCAGATTTACTCGGAGGGCCCAAACTGTTCAATTCCCGTTGCATTTTCCTTTCAAAGTTGTGAAATTTGAGACTACTTTATAGCCCCTTGCTATATTCGGATTTTCTTTAGTAATATCCACCATATTTTCTATTGGTTTTTTTTTATACTGAGTTGTCTCCTAAAATCATTCAAAAATTGTAAATTCCATACAATAAATTATTTAAAAGCTTGCATGGCTGCTGTTGTTTGCTTGGAAACTGGAAAATGAATATAAAATATGACATTTGTTAAAACAATCGAATTGAATGAATAAAATGACTACAATCGAATAAAACGCACAATCGGTATTCGCAATACCAGAACTTCGATTCGTTCGTTCGTTTGACGATATTCACAATAAGGACCACTACCTATACTGTGTTTCCATGAAGAACGTTGAGTTTGGGTTGATTTTTGGTTGAGTTTTAAACCTTGGGCATTTCCGTATATAGGTTTAGTACATTCACGTCTCAATGGAATTTATATTATTATTGGATAAAAAATTTACTTTTTTCTTGAGTACAACAAACCCGGCTAGACGCAGATGCCATTTTTAACACAAAAGAAAGTAATCTACCAATGCAATTGACTTACTGAGCTAATAAATCTGACTTATTTTGTTAAGTTTAGATGGGTTTAACGAATCATTCTGTACTAAAAGCTGTCATTCCATGTATTCGCCTTGGAGTTGTTATTGTGATAATTATATTTCTTATTATTAGAGGCGAAAAAACCTTTGCACGACGCTTTGTGCACATTATAGTTAGGCTTTAACCCTAAGTTAGCTCTGTATGGAATCATACTAGTACAATGTATCAAAAATGGGTCAACATTGAACATTTTCAATAATTTTTCAGTTTTATCCACAATCAAATATGTTTTAGAAACGTTGTGAAATCGAGAGGCCACTGAAAGTTTGTATAATAAGCTGCGCAATAGTTCTACAAAACTGTTGGTATCTGTGGGTATAAAGCAAATAATAACTAAAATGTACTTACCATATTTATGTATTTATGTGTGTAACTATGCTGTGAGCATTATATGAACAGAACAGTTCAAAATGTTTTCGTATTTGTGCGCATTGTAACAATATCCAGAGAATGATTAAAATGGCTTAACTTGAAAAGAAGCTCCGAAGATTCCTTATCCAGAATCTCATACTGAAAACCCCTGGCCCATATTTCGAGCCAAATAGATAAAAATAAAAAATTGATCTCCCTTGCAGCAGCGAAACCATTCATTTCGTCCCTATAGGGGAGGGGGAATATGTGTGTGAGTCTGTAGATTACGTTCGTTTAAGGTGTTTTGTTGCTTCCGGTATTGTTGCCGTGATATAGACTTGCAGGGTACTGCTGATTCGTCTAAAACGGTTGAAGAGTTATGCACAGATGTGTAGTTGCCGGCAGCATCGAAGGCTTCAGAAAACAATATTATTGAGAATCGTACGGTTGCCATCAGCTCATGATGTACGAGGACTCGGGGATACATAACACCATGTGGAGATGTCCCGGGGGATCCCATGAGCAGGAATGGAACAGATACAATTCGATAATGATTCCCCGCTTATACCGCAAATATCGCCCTAATAGAAAAATGCATTTCAGTTACAGTTTCCGCCATTCACATTTGTCACATGCTTTTCAATGCGATTGCATTCACATGAGCGAGAAATTATCACACTTTGAACACGATTACTCACTTGCATATGGGACAATTTCAATCCTTTGGAACAAATTAATTATTGAATAAAATTGAGTTAAACATCGATTACCACTACTTCTCGTTGAACAATAGTAAAATAAAACTGAAGTCAAACTTTCAAAATTCAAAACAACGAGTGCGTACTTCTACTTCTACATTCGTAAGAATATTAAAATATATCATGGGTTTTCTCGAATCATTAATTAGGAGTTGTAAGGTAGTTTCCGTATAACCGTGTTATAAGATACCATGCAAGTTTGCGGAGGTGTATGGCGTATTCTACACCCCAACTCTTTGCTGATGTGGTGGAAAATACTGTCGAGTTTTATTAGTCATCAAACCAAATCTAAAGATGAGGTTCGCTGAAACCTATCACTATCCTACCTATCAAAAATTTTGTTATCAATGTACTTATTATGTCTTTCAGAATGAAATGTTGGAGGATCGATATCTCTGACATTTAACTTTAACGATTCTTCTCTCTTTCTTTATTGCGAGGGTGCATAACTACTCTTTCACACTCATAGTATAGATCGCGATTGCCTTTCAAATTTTGTATTGTATTGTAGAGTAATTTTAGTAAAACCATGGAGAGGTCAAAAATTCGTATAATTTCTAATATGAGTTTCGTCGTGGAACCAATGCATCGCAGACAGCTCGAAACATCAACGAAGTCTTTCGAAAGGGTGCAGCTAATGAACGCGCTGTACGTCGGTGGTTAGTCTTGAAAATGGGCCACGTGGGAGACTTGTGACCAAGGTGAATAATGATAAACTCAAAGCTGTAATGGAATCGCATATCCCGCTTTATTTAAACGAACATCAAAAATGAAATCTCTTCGAAACTTGCCTTTATTTGCTGTCACGGTATAAGGGCTAAACAGTTTTGCACCGCATTGTTATGTGTGTGCGTTCGGCATAAGATGAAGAAGAAGTTCCGAAACATAGTCTGAAACAAAATATTCATCAAAAAAATCTAATAGTGTCTATTTGCTGGTTTACCGCTGGAATTGTTCATTACAGGTTTATGAGACCTGGTGAATCCATAACAGTAGATATCTACTGTGATTAGTTGGATGAGATGACGAGCTAACGATTAAATCGAGATTGTTCAATTAAGACTGGATAATCGTATTGCAAGACAACGCTGAACCAAATATCGCGTAAATAATGTTGCTCAAACTACATAAGCTGGACTTGGAAACTCTCTGTGACCACCATATTCACCAAACCTTGTACCCACTACCAATGACTTCTTCCAGGCATTGAACCACTTCTTAAAAAGAAAAATATTCAATTTTCAAGAGCTGTGAGCCTTTCGAGATTGCATCACCTCGCACCCGTTAAGCTTCTTCACTGCAGGCATAATCAAGCTAAGAAAAAATTGCATAATTGATAGTTTAAGTGTACATTAGTTCCTGTTTCTTTGAGAAATAATAAACTACATTTTTGCTTCAAAATCTGGCATTTCATACCTAATGGCCTAATATTATGAAAAACGCCTGTAAAGAGCGTTAATATTCTCTTACCAGTTAATACCAAAGCCCAAAAAATATCATACTTTAGTTTTTTAAACAAACTCTAAAACTTATTACAATAATTTGAAGTTTTGCTATGCCAATAAAGGAAGACCACATGTTTTTGCGCTTAATATAAAGATATTCTGCATAAAAGTATATTTTGTAGTTCGATTTCTTAAATATAAGTTTTCAATTATAGACTTATAGAATTAAATCGTGTCCAAGTAAGTTACTAACCTAAATACCTAGGTATTCACTTCAAAAATATTTATGATGCTTACTAATTGATGCGGATTTCCAGGTATAGTGGACTACTAAGTATAAAGTGTACAGTCTTTAGGCCTAAGCATTCTACAGCTTTTTAAGTTATTCAAGGTTAAAAAAGCTACTGTTGCTCAACGAAAATTATAATCAGACTATAATTTAGAATTTTCTTCGAAAACGTAACGCTTTGTTTATAAAAATTTTATTTTATAAAGTACCAAAAATTGGAGGAAATCTGGAAAGAAATAATTTTTTATTAATTTTTATTAATGCGACAAAATTCCTATTCCTATTCCTATTTATATTAAATTCAATCTTGCGACTCGATCATTTCCCTATACAATAGAAAATAGCAAACTTCTTCTTCATACTTAAACCACGGAAAGATGCATTCCAAATAGGATCTTACAGACTTATAAGCCTGCTACCGATACTGTTGAAACTATTCGAGAAGCTTCTACTCGAAAAACTACAGTATCACATAGAAGTAAGCAACGTCATCCCAACCCACAACATTTTTAACAAAATCAAAGACTCTAGAAACAAAAAAATACTGCATAGGGCTGTTCCTAGACATCGTCTAGGTATTTGACAAAGTTAACCATGACGACCTACTACTTTAAATCAAACAACTATTACCGAAAAATTTGACAACATCCTCCACAGTTACCTTACCGAAAGGACATTTAAAGTAACAATTGCCACTTCAGGACATGCCAAATCAGAGCAGACGTACACCAAGGGAGCGTGTTAGGTCCCGTTCTATATCTGCTACACACGGCAGACCTTCCAACGGACGATTCAATAATAACCACCACATTCGCGTCAATACATCACTGCTATCGGTACACAGCCACAGTAACCCGACTATGGCAAGAAATGGGGCATCATACAATTGAACGAAGGGAAAACTAAACAAATAATAATAAAGAGGGAAAACTTGTAGACCAGTCAAAATAAACAACATCTCGGTAAAAGTGGTCAACGAAGTCAGATATCTAGACATCCATCTAGATCACAAATTGCCGCGAGAAGCCCACACTAACAAAAAAAGAGCAAATTAAGATCACACACAAAAAAATGTACTGGCTTGTGAATCAAAAAATCAAAAAATCAAAACGAAAATTGCGGTATACAAAAGCATTATCAAACCCATATGGACCTACGGTATTCAACTATGGGAATCGGCAAAAAATTCAAACATCGAAATAATTAAGAGGATGTAATCAAAAATCATCAGAGACATCACCGACACATGCAGCTATATGTCCACAAAAAATGTTGGTGAGGAACAACCACATTTAAAAAGATCAAAGAAGAAATCGCCGGAACGTGCAAAAATTATGTAGAAGGACTTGAACATCACCCAAATCCGACAGTCAGGAAAGTCTTAATTACTTGAAAAATTGTCCAGGCTGAAAAGGACCGATTCACTTAATTGCACAAATAAATAACCGCGAATGTCCATTAGCGCTTAGCAGTCGTGGGTAACATGCAAATCAGGAAGGTGGGTAACGCTGGTGAAATAATTAATACAACCATAGTGGCAAGACATCAGGTCAGAGACCATTTTAGTTGCGTTGACCACCCTGGTTGGCATTTCACTAATATACCAGCTATACAAGGACTATAGAAGGAGTTCCAAGAAGAAATATAGTCTCACCGAACCATACACAGGAAGTCCAACCAGCCATCTGCCCAGAACAACATTGAATCAGTGGAGACTGGACCCAGGGGACGGTTACTATAGGCTATAAGGAAGAAACCAGCAATTGACAGCAGAACAAGGCAGAATAGATTCGCCGTCTATCTTCATACACAATATTAGTTATTAGGAGTCATAATACCACATGTTAGAGTTTATCATAAACTGATGAATGCACAATAATCAAAGAAATGGAAATAGGAGTCCTCTCGTATTTCAGTTGTTAGTGCGCTGGAGTGCCGTTCCAGAGGCTGTAGGTTCAAATCCCACGCATAACCATAGTCTCCTGCACTACGTGGGTTAAAAAAAATGGCTTAAGTGTGTTTTTCTAGGTAGCCACACCAATCTAACTTAACCTGTTGAGTTGTTTGAGGGCCGAAGTGGACACACGGGTATTCATATCACTATATGTGCGTTAGACTAGAGTTAAAATAAAAATTAAATAAATGTGGAATGTATATGTAAATGTGTATAGTTTAAAACTGAAATTATATATAGTCTAATTTCGTAAATTAAGTTTTAAAAAAGTTTTAATATTTAGACTTCTTGAAGCTTATTAACAAAACTTGGGCAGCCTACAATGCACGAAAATGTTAGTAATTTTTATCCATACTATTCACATACTAATAGTATTAATAATAAATATAATAAACTAAAATCCTAATTTTGAAAACTGGAATTTTAATTAGGATAGAAGAAAATTTAAATTAGAATTGATGAAAATGTTTCCACTTCCCAGACACTACTTGTACTGCATACGTGGCGTACAATGCGGTGAAAGAGCTAGCACAACTGTAGAGAAGAGAAGTACAGGTTGTACGATTACCGACAGTATAAAATGTTCAATTCATTCTGCTTCTGCTTTTTATTTTCGAATACTTTTTTTTCAATACATATGAAGGGTGTTCTATTTCCTGAAAGCTGACTGAAATTTGCTCAAAGAACGTTGCGTTTCCGGTTTTAATTTGGTGTGATAGTGGCAACAATTAGCCACGTTAACGTATAGCTCGTTCACGATAAAAAATTAAAAGGCGTGTTCTTGTTTCAAGTTGTCCAGCTCTTGGTGGTGACTTTTCCAAGTGTGATTTACAAATCATCAACGAACATGCAACCGCTGCTTGGAACATTTAATTTAAATTCAAAGTTCAGTTGGACCGTCTGAGTACACTTTTGCATATGCAGAGGTATTTGTTTGTGTTATTGAATACCCGGAAATATTTTTCAAGATAAAATTACGCCACGACATAACTGAAGGCAGTCACGCAAAGGAGTCGCGTGCACCGATAAAGTTCATGCAAGACCAGTGCATTGACAGAAAGGCAACACGGACGAAACAGTGATATATGCGACATTATGCGGTGAATGTTCGTAGTTTTTCTGCAAGGTATCTAGACACTTATATCGCAGTTGTAATTGTAACTGGTTTGCTTAGCCATTTTCATAAATCTAAATAAAGCTGAGTATCAATCATTGCTACAAGTGTAATACTGCGACCTTTAACCCCTTAAGGCGTTTCCTTTTGCGTCAAAACGGCAAAAATAAACCATTTTTCTTTATTATCGGAGAGTGGGACAACATGGGGCAACAAGGTGTACCCTCATTTTTCTCAGAATCCAAATATGATAGATTAATTTAGAAATTTCTTTTGATTCCCTTACCACAAATCAAGTATCGGAACAACGCGAGAGGGAAAATATATAAATATTTATACATAGTCGTGTATTTGCTCAATACAGGACCCATTTTTAATTGATTACTATATTTTAACTTTCTTTCGGGATCATTTGTAAGCAAGAACCGTACCTGGTTTGCTTGTTTTGACAAAAAGTGGAATTTTAAATTATGGTTGTTTTGTTTTTTATTTATCTTATTTCCAGACCGTCATATGTATTTTAAAGAAAGCCCTGAAATAGAAATAAAAACAAAAAAATGAATATGTGAAAAATGAAATCTTATCATTTAATTTTTGATTCTATTGATGATTTTACAAAAATATACATCCATTCCAATACCCAGTTGCCAGAAAAAAATAAAAGGTCTTTTTAGACATTTGCACATGACAAAATAAAAGTTCAAAAACACCCTTTTCTTTTAACCAATGCACACCTCATAGAAATATATTATATAAAAGCTTGAGGGAAAAACACAAAAGTAAAATAATTTCTGCTAAAGCATGAGGCATTCCACGACAATAAATATATTCTAATAATAATAACAATAAATAAAGTGATTTTAGTAAATTAATTTTGCAATTTGTATAAGTTAACTTAGATTAATATTTTGAAAGATAAAAAAAACACTTTTTATGATTTGGCTAAGCCGATCTTTACTCAATGAGGACTGATTACAAAGTAACTACATTCTCTTAAAATCTACCTTGCTTAATCTAGGGTGTTCACCTGGGCACCGTCGCAGACATGGTGTCAGTATTATCACGGAAATTACCTGCGCGCGTGTCCCGGTCACGTTGGTCACGTTGCATTGGGTCAGCTTTAGGTCGTGCAAATTGGGCAGTCAGCGATAGATAAAACGTGTCGTTAACTCCTCCCGTCTTAGATTTCAACGTCCTCGTTGAACCTCAAAAGTAAGGAATTTTGTTGACGCTTGTTATCCTTGTTGGTTCGGGAAACTCTGCTCCTTCTGGTGCCTTTTCCGTACCTGAGGTTGATGGAATGTGAACTGCGATAGGTGTCATGGAGGTTGTGGATGATCCTGGTTTTCTTTTACAGCGAATCTTTATGATGACAATCACGATGATCGCTACGATGGCCAAGGACGATAGGCTACAGTTGGTAAGGAGGCCCAATTGATTTCTTGTCCTTAGAAGCTTTATTTCCTCGGTGTTGTTGATATGTAGTTCCTTCATCGCCTCGAGCGTAAGGATTTCTTCGTAGGTAGTCAGGATAGAGTTTTGCTGCAGAATGGCAGGTAGAGGTTTGTAGCCGGAAATTTCCTTCGACGTAAAGTTTCTGTTGCCTATGGTGATGGTGACATTGGCGAAGTGGATTACGAATGTCCCAGTCAGGTTTGTTGGTAGTCCATCTACTAAGATTGTCCCACTATATTGATTAAGAAACAGCATGCCAGGACCTAGTTCTTCTATGGTCGGAATATGCATCCCAGTTGCTTTGTTGCACTTTGATGGTTGGCTTCTTAGGAGTTTAGGTAGACATTCACTATTATCTAGATCTACTAAATTATTTCTACTACAAATGTTAAGGCTATTGAAACTATTACATTTGAAGTTAACACCATAAAATTTGTCCTTACAATCTAGAATATATTCGTGTTCAAATTTATTAATCAAATTATTGCTTTTCGTCGGTTTTACCAATAGCATATTACATTCTTTCAAATCAGTGACCGGTATACCTAATATGTAGATGATTGAAGTATTACTTGACGCTATCTTTACAGTTGCTAATTCTGTTGCCTCTTCTATGTTAATATACGGAATGTTGTTATTTTCGAATGATTCTTTAATCAAATTGAGTTATTTTTCGCTAAGTAAGAACGAATTTACGAGGCCTGCTTTGGCCCAATGAATCGCGTATTCTATGTTCGTGACCTCTTCTTTTATTATTTCTAATTGATATTTTATGGCCAAAATTATTTCATTTTTAAGTGGGTTGTTATCTTGTATAATTTTCATAATTTTATTTGTTATGTCCGAAAGTTTGTTCATTCTTTCTAATACCACTTTATTTAAGACGACCTGCCTATTGTTATTTTCTAATGCGTTGTTAATTTTGTCTGTTAAAATTTCAAAGTCTTCATGGTCGGGGCTACCCGCGATCCATTTCCATGTTTTGCCTAAGAAGTCTAATGAACGTTTCTTTATTATTTTTGGTTTTAACATATCGAGGTGGGTCCCTATATGTGCGATTTCGTGGGATAGGAAGGGGTATATAGGATCTTCCTTGGACAACTTTGAATCGATGGTTGTCTTTAACTCGTTCAAGTTTTTCTGGTATGCGTCAAGTTCTATTACATGTATCAATCTGAATATTCCTGTTTGTATTCGGGCCTTTCCTAGGTCTACTGCGATCAATTGCGAATTGGAGTAATCCAGTATTTGCATCTCAGCCGAGCATCCCGCGAGGAGCGTCCTAAAAAAAGAAGTTGATTAGTTCTTTATCTGGCTCTTATGGACCGTTCTGCCTGATTCTGTTATAATGGTACTATGCTTGTTTTCCTTGACTGTTTCTCTCTTGTATCGCGGCGTGAGCTTAGTTCCATACCGCTTATTAATCTTGACGTAAACTACGTCTCCTGGATCAAATACCTTGAATTCTTGTCTGGTCTTGTTGTGATTTCTCAAGTCACGTTCCTGTATCTCTTTTAACTTTTGGATGTTGCTTTGCCTGGCCTTTTCATATGTCTCCGGATTTACTCTAGCTTTTCTTCCAAAAAATGCCTCGATGGGCTTTTCATTGGTTGTAGAGTGAATCGAGCAATTATATTCATAAACTGCACGATCAAGCAGTTCCTCGAAAGATCTTAAAGGGTTTTCGCATCTAAGACATCTCATTATCTCTGAGAGTGTAGAGTGAAAGCGTTCTATCTGACCGTTGGCGTTACTAAAATTGGGTGGTGTCTTGAAAATTTTGATGCCTAATTGGTCCTCGACCATAAAACTGATAGAACTTGAGTTTAGGGCCTTTTCATTATCAATTACCAAGGTATCGGGAACTCCGAATATGAAGAGGAGTCTTCGCTAGAGCGAGACTTAACGATCCGTGTTTGGGCGTATTTAGAGAATTTATCAATTGCGGTCAAGACTAGGTGTTTTTCTGATATATAGATATCGACATGCAATATTTGTCCCGGATACTGAGGTATTGGTGTTGGTCCTATCTCCGGGTGAACAGGGTGTCTCTCATATTTGTTCCGTTTACAGGTTGAGCATTGTCTACTACTACTACTACTTCTTCAATTTTCTTGGTTATTTTCGGGAAGTAGAATTTCTCTAAAAGTTGCATTTTGTTTTCCTTTGCGCTACGGTGCGCCCTTCTATGCTCCAAGACTATCTGTTCCTCCTGTTCCACTTCTGATGTAAGGTCGATATTCTTTATTCTCGTAAATTTAATTTTATAATTTCTGAAATGTGTAGGGTAAATATTCTGTATCCATTCCCATGATTGCTTCCGACGTGAAGATGCCATTGACTATCGAAGGGTTAAGATGTTTTTTAAATAGCTCAATTAGGACTTCTTCGGAGTAGTCCCTCCGGGTGATAATATGCCTGTGGTACATAGGAAAAGGAATGTGAAATGTGTAATTGTTTTCATTTCCCGTTTCTAACCATAACTGGTTTTTGAAGGCATTTATTGGAGATCTTACTGTGGGAATGAGGTCGTGATCCGATGATTCTGCACTGTGTGCCGTGTTTGTCATAGAGTTGATCTGCGATGGGGTGTCGTTTATCGGCGGGCGTGATAGTGCATCAGCCACCACATTGGTTCTGCCTGGTTTGTACGCGAGCTCATAATTGTACTCTTCTAAGATCGCCTTCCATCTCTTCATTTTAGCGTTGTTATTTTTGTTGCTCAGCGCATAGGTGAACGGTTGATGATGAGTGTAGATTTTGACCTTTGAGGTGCCATACAGAAAGTTTCGCAGAGAATTCAATGCCCAGATGATGGCAAGCATCTCTTTCTCGTTGGCTGCGTAGTTTTCCTCAGCTCTATTAAGCGTTCTGGAAATGAAGGTGATGGGTTTACCTTCTTGTTCGAGTACTGCGCCTATGGCGTATCCAGACGCATCTGTTGTTAGCTGAAATTCCTTATTTACATTCGGGTAGGCCAAAATAACTTCTTTCGAGACTAAAATGTTTTTGATTTTTGAGAACGCTTCCTTGGCTTCCTCGTTAAGGTGTATGGCTTTATTTTTTGATGCGTTCTTGGGCAGTCGCCCATCCTCCCCTCTTAAGAGGTTTGTCAGGGGTTTTGCTAATTTCGCGTAATCCTTGACAAAGCGGCGGTAATATCCCGACAATCCCAAGAAAGAACGGAGATCTTTTAATGTTCTTGGCTCTGGAAATTTAACGATCGCCTCTACCTTGGTTGGATTTGTTTTGACGCCTTCGGAGGAAACAATAAATCCAAGAAATTCCACGCTTTGTTTGAAAAATTCACTCTTGTCTGCCTGAATTTTCATGTTGGCTGCCTTGAGAGTGTTAAATATTGCTTCCAGGTCTTTCACGTGCTTTTCCTCGCTTTCGCTGAATATAATGATATCGTCGATATAGACGAAACATCTTTTGCCTATATGTTCCCGGACGATATCATCTAGTGCGCGCTGGAAAATCGCCGGAGCATTTTTCAGTCCAAATGGTAATCTGGTAAACTCGTATTTACCATTATTATTTACACAGAAAAAGCAGTCTTCTCTATATCCGCTTCCTTTAGAGGGATTTGGTGAAATCCACTCTTCAGGTCTATTACCGAAAAGAATTTGTTCTTGCCTAACTGCATTAGAACTTCATCTATCTCTGGTATGGGATATCTATCCGCTATCGTTATGCTGTTTAGTTTTCTGTAATCAATTACCATTCTGTATTTCTTTTCACCCGAAGCGAATACGGATAAAATTTGGTATACACAGGGTTGTCAGAAGTTGTGCGTATAGTGCCTACGACCCTTGTGGTGAATGTAAGTTTCTCGTCTGGGTCAGAGAGTAGTTCTTGGTTTTTTTCTACTAGGAATTTCGTGGCTTTAGCTTAGCTATCTGACATATGGGCAGTTCTGATAACAATTGAGTTTACACTTTCAGCTTCTAGTTGTTTGATGGGGATTTTAATTGAATCTTTGATAATGACGTAGTTGTGTTTCGTATGGATGATGGCAGATAACTCCTTAAGGCTGTCATTGCCTAATATCGCATGAAAGGACACTAAAGACGGTAATAAGTAAAATTTAATTTTCGGCTCTTCCAAATTGAAAAGGTTAGCAAAAGTGTGGTGCGTGATTCGCACTTGGCCTCCTATAGAGTTAGCGTAAAAGCATTTATCGTTAAGAATAGGTTTTTTTACAAATCGTGGTTGAATATAATTTTTATTCGAACCCGTATCGATAAGTATCCTTAATACCTCTCCGCTCCCTGCTTTGCACTCAAAGTACGGCAGCGAAGAGTTCTTCATTCTAAAAAATGAATGTCTGCTAAATAGGTATTCTCCTGTTCCGTATTTTGTTCCGCCATGGCCCCGTACTGTTCGCTATACTATATTAAAGTTTGATCGTAATTGTTCTCTTCCTCCGTTGGCAATTGAGCTTCTTCGTAATAGCCGTTAGATTCTTGCGCTGGTTGCTCATCTGCTGTTCTCGTATTTATGTGAAAATTTCTTTGCATCTTCTGAGGCGGAAATGGTCCTCGCATGTTGTTATTTCCAGGTGGTCGTTTTCCTGCATATCGCATAGGCCTTGGTCTATTGGCGTAATTCACAACATTCGTTTGGATGCTACGGTCTACATCCATAGGTTCCGGTTTGGGTTGTGGCTTCGGTGCCACTGGTCTCTGAGGAGCCTGTTGAAGTCGCGGATCTTGCCCAAAGGGTCTATTCTGAGCAGGCTGAGGTCTGGAATAGTTCCATCCTCCTGGCGTAGGAAAATGCGCTAATTCTGGATGAAATGCCGGTTTTCGTTCGAACCTTAGTAGTTGGGGTTTTTTTTGCGGAATCGGCGGTGAATTTTGTGAGAATTTCCTGCTGTTCCCGTGACAATTATTGGCGTAATTTGCTCTGAAATTTTGGTTCTCTAATTTCAGGCAAAAATGTAGAGCCTGAGGGAGGTCGATTGGCTCTTTTATACCAAGGAGCCTCGGCAGGTCTCCATTAAGTCCCCGTACAAAAGTATCTAGGGCCTTATCCCTATATGTTTCCGTCAATAACTTCATAGATTCAGCGCTTATCTCCATGCAGGAGATCTTGTTCAATATTAACGAAAGGTGCGAATAGATTTGTTGATAGAACTCCTGAACAGAGGATCTACCTTGTATTAGGGAGGTTAATTGGTACTCTAAGGTGCCTAGGTCTCGTTTATCCGCGTAGTGGATAGTGAGACAACGGGAGATCGCTCTCCAGTCCAATGGAGTGTTATAGGACTCGAGGGCTATATCTGCATTCCCCACAATTTTATTCCTTATTACGCTGAGGATACCGTAGTATTTCGGGGTTCCCTTCGTGGGCTCGTAGATTTGTAACACTCTTTCTACGCTCTTTTTCCACGAGGAACATTCGCCGGGGTTTCCCGAAAACTCCCTGAGGCAGCGGACGACATCTGGGACCTTATCTAGATCGGCCAGATTATTGCGATGTCGTTCGTCTATAGTTTGATCGGTAGCCGTAACAAGTTCGGAATTCGGATTCAAGTAGGATTGCACTATGTTTTTCGTTTGGGCTGATAGGACTTGTGAAACAATATTCGTTATTAGAGTTTGTTAGAGGTGTGGATCAAATAAGAACAATAAAAAACGGAATTAACTATAAGGATAATTTATTTATCACTTAAACTTACAACTTGTTAATTTTCGTCCGTTCACAAAGACTACACGTCTCACCCGAAACTAAACATGGAAAGAAAAAGTGGCGTTGTATGTCCAAATCTGCTACCAACTTAAAAATGGTGAAATAAAAGAAACTATGAATTTAAACTTTAAATCAAACAAAATCTCTACAATCCCCCCCTCGGAAAGATTATCAACCCCTCGATGATCTTTACGTCATGGCAGCTCCTGCAGCATCCTCGATCGATGAACCTCATGCTGATAGCGACCCAGGGACTTCGTCAGAAGATCTGCCAGATTTTGGTGCGTCGAAACATATTTCAGTCGAACAACTTTCTCCGTAGTTTTCTCTCGAATGTAGTGATGTCTGATTGCGATGTGCTTTGTTCGACTCTTACTGACGTAGCTCTCAGCGTGTGCAATTGCAGCTTGACTATCACACCAGATCAAGGTCGATCCACCAACCAGCTTGTTGAAACCAATTGATTCCAACAGATTCTTCATCCACACAACTCCTCTGGTACATTCAGCTAACGAGATGTATTCAGCTTCCATCGCGCTCAGCGCCACTGAAGTTTGCTTCACACTTCTCTAAAACACAGGTGCGCCAGCCAACAGCACCACGTATCCACTGATGCTCTTCCTGTCCAGCGTAGATGTCGCCCAATCTGCGTCAGAGTAAGCAGTCAGGTCTTCTCCGATAGGTTTGTAGACCAATTTCAGATGTTTCGTCTCCTTCAAATAGCGTAGAACTCTTCGTGCAGCGTTCCAATGGTCCTCATTGTTACAGGTGCAAAACTGTGCCAGTTTTGCGACGGAGAATGCGATATCAGGTCGGGTCCTCTGCGACAGATATAAAAGTCCACCGATAAGCTCTCGATACGGTCGATCACTGCTGCCCTCATCACTCTTCTCATCCAGGAACGTTGGCCTCACTTCCATGGGTGTCGCGATGCCTTTTGCATCTTGAAGTCCAAATCGGTGAACTAGCTTCTCGATGTAAGCCTCTTGTGATAGTGTCATACTTCCATCTTTTTCAGCGCAGAACTTCACACCCAGCAAACTCGTAAGTCCTCCAAGATGTTTAACGTCGAAACACCTGTCCAGCAACTTTTTCACCAGCTTCCTCGTCGCCTCGTTCTCAGCAATCGAAACCATGTCGTCTACGTAGACAGTTAGGATGGCCCTTCCTTCTTTCGTGTCTAGTTCATAGACACATGGATCTACTTTGTTTCGCACAAATCCTTGCGCTGTCAAGGACTCATTCATATGCTCGTTCCAGCATCTCCCACTTTGTTTCAGGCCGTACACGGATTTATCCAACCGGCAGACCAATTTCTCCTCGCCCTTACGGACGAATCCTTCCGGTTGGTCTATATACACAACTTGTTCCAGCTTGCTGTGAAGATAAGCACTTTTGACGTCGTATTGATCCATCTTCCATCCTTTCTCGACCCCTGCAGCCACCAACAGACGCACAGTTTCGAAGTTCGATACTGGGGCGTATACCTCTTCATAGTCAACCCCTTTCTTCTGCGTACATCCTTTGGCTACCAACCGCGACTTCCAACGTTGAGTGTCTCCTGTGACCTTCCGTGTGTAAACCCATCTACACTTTACTGGTTTTACACCAGAGGGCAACTCCACCAAGTCCCAGGAATCGTGTGCCATCAATGAGTTGTACTCCTCGTTCATTGCCTCCAACCACTGTAGCGACTCTTCAGATTCAACTGCCTCTCGATAAGATAATGAAACATCGTCCTTGATGCCTGACGCTAAATTCGATTGCGGATTGTCGGACTCCTTTCTTCTCGAGCGTAAGGTCATCTCATGTGGTATCACTTCTTTTTTCTTTTGGTCCTTTTTCTTTGGTCTTCCACGTTTCTTCCTCGGAGTTTCTCCTACTCTCTCTTCTACAGGATCCGGCAGAACTCGTAATGGTTGGTCCATTACATTTTCCAATTCTTCACCATCGGGTAAGGTTTTATCTCGTGTATCTTGAAAGTCCTCTTCCTCACTGATTAGCCTCTCGTCCTCGTTGTTTATACTGTCTCCGTCTTCCTCAAAATCAACTTCGTTGTCAACTTCCGGGACTGGCTCACACGGTGAGTTTTCTGAATAGAATTCAGCTACTTGTTTTGATGTTTTCCCTGGTTTGGTACTCACATCGTAGGATTTTTCCTTGAAGACACAATCTCTCGACTCTTTGACTTTTCCAGACTCCTGCATCCAGACACGATAACCACGACCTCTCTTCGCGTACCCAATCAGTGTTCCTCTCTCAGCTCTGAGAGTAAGTTTGGAGTGACGTTTCGGTTTTGGAATGTGAACGAAAACTTCACAACCAATCTCTCGAAAGTAACTCACGTTCGGCTTCTTCCCTGTCCAAATCTCGTACGGAGTTTTTTTCGTGTCGTGTGAATTCGTAACCCTGTTACGAACGTGTACCGCCGTGTCTAACAGCTCAGCCCATGCGCCCTTGGGTAAACCTGTCTCGTGGAGTGTGGCTCGAAGTAGATCCATCAGCGTTCTGTTGAGTCTCTCTGCAACTCCATTCTGCTGGGGAGTATACACCATCGTTGTCTCGTGACAAATGCCCTCAGCCTCGCAGAACTCAGTCCACTGCTTCGAGCAGAACTCAAGGCCGTTGTCTGTCCTCAGCCGTTTCAACTTTTTGCCCGTTTGCCTCTCAGCCTCAACTTTCCATTTATTGAACTCCTCAAAGGCTTGACTTTTGTACTTCAGGAACCTCACATGTACGTATCTGCTGGCGTCGTCTACAAAGCTTAGGAGACATCTGTTCTTGCCCCAACTTTCCACGTCAATTGGTCCCATCAGGTCCGAATGGACCAGGTCGAGAACAGATGTCTTCCTCGTGTTGTTTTCCGGCGGAATGTTGTCCTTCGGGAATGACTGTCGGGTTGATTTGCCTGCCAAACAGTCATCACATTTCGTCGGAAGATCTGCAGCCACGTTCATGCCAACGATGGAATTTGCCTTTGACATCTCCAGGATTTTCCATTTGCTCACGTGCATCATACGTTTGTGCCACACGTCAAGAGGCAACAACCTTCCGCTGATCCTGCTTGACACATTGTTGAGCATGACATTCCTCGAGCATGGTTCGGCACCTACCACGTACAGCCTCCCTTGTTGTTGAGCCTTTATCAGCAACTCCCCATTCTTGTCACAAATAGAGCATCCTTCTTCGTCAAAAATGATTTTCTTCTCATTCTCTATCAGTGTCCTCACTGAGAGAATTCCGTGATCCAGTCCAGGTGCCAACAGCGTGTTTTCAGCCCTGAATTCCTCAATCGTGGATAGACCATTTTTAATTTTGACGTTCACAGTTCCTCTACCAAGCGCGGGTGTAGTGCTGCCATCTGCCAAAGTTATCTGCTCTTTGACATCGGCACCGGAGTCGATTATCCAGCTGTCACTATTCACTTTTGCTGACCCGCATGACACACTCAAAACGACAAGATTCGCATTGGCAGCCCTGCCTTATTGCTTCTCCCGCTCTGGACAAAACTTCGCAATATGCCCACTCAGCTGACAATGGTAACAAACGAACTTTCCATGTTTTTTCTACCGAATCACCGCCTTGTTTACTTTTCGACGTTTCTTGTTTAGATCCTTGTGTAGGTTTGTTCTTCCATGGCTTCTTTTTGTTGAAGGCCGTCAACGCAGTTTCCTTACTCTCGCTACTGTCTCGTCGTCTCGCATCCTCTGCAAAGAGTCTCATCTTCACCGTGGCACTCTTGAACTCATCAGCAGGAAGATTGCACAGGTTGGAAGCCACGTTGTCGTAATCGGAAGACAAACCACACAGAATTATCATCGCAATGTCACTGTCGTCGATGACGTCTCCAACACTCGACAAGTCCCCAACAGTCCTGTTGATCTGGCCCAAATAACTCTCCATGCTTCCACTGTCACTCATCTTGTGTGAATATAGCTGTCTCCTGAGTTGAACCGTACGAAACTTGCTGTCCTTCGGTGCGTACAACTTTTGAAGTTCGTCCCACACTTCCTTCACCGAGGCCTTGTTGCGGATGTGCATCTGCTGTTCGTCGCAGATCGCAAGGGCAATTTTCGCGTGCGCTCGACTTTGACGTGAGATGTGCTGCTTCTTCTGTAAGTCCGTCGCTCCTTCAGCTGGTGCATCCTCTCCAGGTTCGATGACAGCCCACAGATCAGCCTCCATCAGAGTCATTTTCATTTGATATGACCACGACGCGTAGTTCACGCCGTTCAGTTTTTCGATCGTGGATTTGCTTTCAGACGCCATCTTTGTTTTTTTTTTTTTTTTTTTTTTTTTTTTTATTTCACGACTTGAAACGTACACTTGAATCACACACCTGGGCCCATAACCATTGTTAGAGGTGTGGATCAAATAAGAACAATAAAAAACGGAATTAACTATAAGGATAATTTATTTATCACTTAAACTTACAACTTGTTAATTTTCGTCCGTTCACAAAGGCGTGTAACCCGAAACTAAACATGGAAAGAAGAAGTGGCGTTGTATGTCCAAATCTGCTACCAACTTAAAAATGGTGAAATAAAAGAAACTATGAATTTAAACTTTAAATCAAACAAAATCTCTACAGAGTTGTTAACTCGGTCATGTTAGGGATATTAGCGGCTTGCGCCGAAGTAGAAGGTTGTGCAGGCATAGGAGGAGGGTTAGGTGGTGGATTTCCTAAAACTGGTGGTCTTATCAAACCGTTTGGGTTTGCCATCTTTTCTTAATTATCACGCTTCTGTACTATTTAACTTCAATTTACTTTAGCAATTTATCTTTGCCGTGTTCAACTTTACTTTCTTTTTTTAATTAGCTTCTCTTTGCTCTATTCACTACCGATGCTCACGACCGATTTTTTCTATTTAACTTCTCGAATGTATTATTATGTAAATTATGTTATACGGACTTTATCTATGGTTTAGTCGCGGAAAAATGTCGATTTACGTATTAATCACTCAACAGTATAGCTGAAAGTAAGGTTTTAAACCTTCACGAATATATTTCACACTGAAATTACACTTTGGCTGTTTTCTATACTCTTAATATAGCAAAAAGATTGTTTATAAAAATAATGTTTTTCTTAATATTTCAATGTATTTATTTTCAATAAAATTTTTAGGCTGTTTACCTTCACTAGTACTTTGATATATGTATTTGTTTTCAATAATATTTAAGCTTTTGAATTTCTTTAGTATTTTTCCATATAATTTTAATAATATAATATATATTTTAATATAATTTTAATTATTTCCCAATGTTCTCTTCACTTACTATATTCTTACGTAAAATTTTCCTAACTTCCTACACCATAAAATGCAATATAAATTTTATATTTTATCGTCAGATATTATTAATTTTGCAAAATTGCGAAAAAAAATTTCCTGCTATCTCTAGAAGGAATTTTAATTTTTTATTTATTTTTGATCGTTCGCAGCGGCTTTTCTTTGATTTTCTTATACTTGAAATTTATTGATGTATTTATCCCTTGTTGGGTTTTTCACAATCTTAAAATCTAAACACAAAATTACTTAATTTCTATGACTTACAATACTATTAGGAACATTCTGCTGGACGGTGCGTTCTGGGATTGAAGCGGATGATTCCCTTTTCTCCTACTGGTGACTCAGGATCCTTTCTCCAACACCGCAGAGACGAGCGCAATCCTCCTATCGGGCCTTGCACTTCCAACAGCTTCCTTGGGTTTCAGGGCACAGGAGACGCACTACTTGAGGGCTTCCCGAGCACTTTGTTGACACTAAGGCCTTTCAACTGTGGTGATTTCCTCGCACTACTTGAGGGCTTTCCAGGAAACTTTCTTAATCACCTTTTGAAGCGCCTTCTCTGATCACTTGCACTCCTTGAGGGCTTTTTCAAATAGGGTTTTCCGAACTTGCACTACTTAAGGGCTTTTTTCGAATAGCCTATTGCGATCACGGTTTTCACAAAGGATTCCCTCCTGTGCCCCACGTTGGGCGCCAGTTAACTTAGATTAATATTTTGAAAGATAAAAAAAACACTTTTTATGATTTGGCTAAGCCGATCTTTACTCAATGAGGACTGATTACAAAGTGACTACATTCTCTTAAAATCTACCTTGCTTAATCTAGGGTGTTTACCTGGGCACCGTCGCAGACATGGTGTCAGCATTATCACGGAAATTACCTGCGCGCGTGTCCCGGTCACGTTGGTCACGTTGCATTGGGTCAGCTTTAGGTCGTGCAAATTGGGCAGTCAGCGATAGATAAAACGTGTCGTTAACTTATACAGGCAAACAAAATTATAATAACTTCAGAACTAACATCCTTTAATGACAAAAATAAAACTAGAAACAACTATGTGAGGGCTAGGTATTGTAAAAAATATATATTCAATGGCATTTTAATCGAATTGACCGTTTATTTTGAAAGTGGTGTAAGTCTATAATGTCATTAGATCGATTTTACTTTAGAAGAATATGGAAAAGTCGTCTTTATGACACTTTGGACTTACATCAACTTCAAAATGAACGATTCTAATATTGCACGAATTACAAAATGTATTATCGAATAAAATATTTAATGTAATTATTATTAAGTCGCAATGGGGTAACTCTGCACATTACTTAATTATCGCAAATCAGCAGACACTATTAATTATAATTTTATATTATATAAAATAGAAATTACAAAACGATTTTGTGATTCTGGTAAACAATATGCTCTCAGTGTATACTTTTTATTTTTTATACGGAAAAATAAAGTAATATAAATAGCTGTTAGTTTCTAGTAAAAATTATAAATGTTCAGTAAGCTAAGTTTTACTATTATAATTTTCGAAGTGATTCTCACTTCCTTTACTATTAATTATATTTTAGAGGTTTTTTTTTTGTTTTTTGCACACTATTTGATGTTTTTTTTTGTGCACTATTTGAACTCATAATGTAAAAAAAATTACGAGCTTGAACTTTTTACGAATAAAGCGTATCTCTTTATTTTATTTTAAGCTTAAACTTCGACCATGTTTTGTTACAAACAAAATTACAGCACAGATGAAGAAGATTTAATTTAAAATAGCAGATATTACAAAATTCCTTCTAACGAGTTCAGAACGACGGTAAACCCTGACGCACGTCAGCTTTTTTCTTATGCAACTTGAATTTCGAATCCATATCCTTCCAACAATTTTAAAGTAATAATAAATAGCCTGGAAAACTTTTGGTATGAAAAACATACTAAAACATGTTCGTAATGTTTAAAATCAAATAAATTTAATATTTGTTGTAGAGCTTTTAGAGCTAATTGCAAAAGAAGTTTATGTGGCTAACGAAAAGCAGAGATATACCGACAATTAATTAAAGTTAATATATTTCGATACACCAGAGATAAAGCTCTTCTTGCAAGATATTAAGTCATTTTACAAATTTAATATCATTTAAATTAATGTGGTGTGTGCATCGCAGTATATTCCCTTGAATTCCTCTATAACAAGGGAAAAGCTTCTAAATTTTATTGAAATTCTTTGCAAAGTTTGCACTCATCAACTTTGCAGTTCGTACGTCTATTTAGATTACAGCTTCAGTTCACGTCCTTCCCATGCTGTGTGCAACTTTTGTAATGCACTGCGTCAGTGTGGCGGTCTAGTTTAATACTGAAGGCACGTATTTAATGAAACCTAAGCAAGACGTATTCATTCTTGGACAGACTCTCAAGAGTATTTCGAAAAGTTTTCCCCCAAAATATTGCTTAACTGACCTGGCCACAAGTAATTCTAAAGTCTTAGAAAAATGTTAGGTCATTTCCACGACATGAATAAAAACATATATGCCATTGTGGTTTACTAAACAGAAGTAGTAGAATCTATGTTCCATGCTATCGAAGTGATTTTGTTTATTCATAATGAATAGATTGTTATATCAGCTTAGCATTCTGGTGCTCATTGTCGTTAAACACCTCAAATTAAATGATAGTCTTGTCATACATATTTTATAAAAACTAGCCACATCAAAGCGATATGATACACTTCAATGTAAATATGTACGTGAATGTAATAAAAATCAATTCGTGGCGCCCACAAGCTCATTGACTTCATGAAAAGTCGGTTGCGCTAAGAATGAATGAGTTCATAACGTAAATGAGTCAGAAAGAATTAGAAGCAATTCTAAGCTATTGGAAGTTGGCAATTTTAGACTAAAGAAAATAATTTTTTGAATTTTTATAGGCACTTGGATTGATTCAAACGTTAGGGCAAAGCTACTTTAAGAGATCAGTGAAGCGCACACTTGCTAAAATTTGGGCATTGTTCGAATCGCTCTTCAATTAATATTCCAGTCTAGGCGCCTTATTTAATAACTCGTGCGCCTCCGAACGAATTTAATGGGCGCCTAGTGACATCTTTTAAATAATTTTACATAACTCAGCATTGTTTTATTATATTATATCCTACATTCAAAGTTGCCAAAATTCCTCCTTTTAAATTTATATATAAATATATACATATAAATAATTATTTAATATTATGAATTTTTCAAAAAAATGATTTTGTGAAAATAGGTGCATTCGGTTGTTAAGTTATTCAATCCAGGTACATTCACACATTTGTTTTCTGTTTCTATATCCGCAATTTCACAAAGTAATATTATAAGTAGTAATATTTTAAGAAAGTAACATCTCGAATGAGAACATGATGTAACAATGCTTATACCCACTATTTTATTGTAATTTTGGTATAGTTTGGCTTAAACTCTTAAGAAGAATTATAGTTACATTTTTACATATCTAATGTTGCAAAAATACACTTTTGAAGCAAAATTTTCCATTTATAAAAGTACTGCAATATTTGGCATTTTTAAAAAATTTTACACGAGTGGAAATCAGTGTGAACCAAATCAAGGTTCCAATACAAGGCCAAAATTACGTTTGAAAAAATTAAATCAGGTTAAATTGAATTATATATGTATAATTAGGCATATTATTTTTATTTATTTATTTTCCAAGATTAACGTTGATTTTGTATTGAATTGAATTAGTTTTCTAACACAGAGAACACACTATTAAACCTATTCTATTCACCTTTTAAGAAAAATCATATCGAATAAAATCATTAATTGCATAGTTGGAGCAATTTGAATTAATGAATGGGTTTAGAAAGAAATTGAAAATAAATTCAACTTACTTTTCAGGGGTTTGCTCTCTTTCACCTCCTATATAACTAAAATTTAAGAAATAACTGGTAGGTGTTTCTGTATCGAATACCTTGAGTAAGTAGGTATGTAATACTGTTAGTGTAGCGGGGTATCGAAAACGTTGAATGCATTTTCATTGTACTCCGTAAATTGCATGACACCTGCATTGTACGTAATACTTTGTCTTCCTCCTCTGCAAAGGAAACTCCTGTCGGGGTATTCCATTATTTATGCCACTCATGTTTATGGTGTTGAAGGAAAACTCTTCCCGATGAAAACTAAAAATTAGGAATGATGTTAGCTTTACAAGGAATA
The DNA here is from genome assembly GCA_963969385.1 of Philonicus albiceps. NCBI lineage: Eukaryota > Metazoa > Arthropoda > Insecta > Diptera > Asilidae > Philonicus > Philonicus albiceps. Next base: position 38,086,159 of record OZ017772.1, on the reverse strand, counting down.
ATCTAATAAACAAGCTAATGAGGTGTCAAGCATTTCTCACTTTCAACTGCGTGTTTGAACTTAGAAAACTTTTGTTTGAATGATGTGTTATATGATGCATTTTACGTACTTTAGTAAGTAAAATTTCTTGGATATTAAAACCTGATTATAACACATTGCAAATTTTTTAAAGATTCATTTCGAAAAGGAGTGCAGTTTTTAATTGGAAAATAAATTAATATATGGTATTAAAAATATCATGGTGTAGATTTAAAAAATTTATGATAGGTGTAACTGATACGTGTAATCCGTTCTCGTAGATAGGTGGACCAAGAAATTTCAGGATCCTTACACATACATATATGTAATTCGAATCTTATATTTTACTTTTGTATGTTCTATTGTAGACTATGTCCCCATATTTTCCTATCTATATTCAACACCGATTTTTACTTTTTTCCCTCCACAGGCTTCCTTGGGATAACCCTATCATTTTGCTCTCTATAGGAGCCCATTAGATAGGCATCAATGTCGCGTTACTTCAATAAACCTCTCTATAGATTGATTTTCAAAATATTGTGTTTATTTATTGCGCTTAATACAAGTTACATAAAAAAGAACTTAAGACTAGAAATTAAACTAACAAATAATAAGAATACAAGAAAACAAAAATAAAAAATAAAAAATATACAAAAAAAATAGGGAAAGGGCGGGCAAAGCTTTAAGGGGGATTATTAAGGCTGTTCCTGAGTGACGCTTTACTCAGGTGGAAGTCAAAGGATGGGAGAGAGTTGGCTTTACGAAGCATTCGCCTGTGTTAAAACCAATATAATTTATAAGCTTTTATTTCGGTTGTATTGATTTAGTAGCCTGTCTTTGCTGAATTCTTAGGTATATTTAATGCTCTGATGGCTCAAAGACCAAGGCGGGGTAAAAAAAATTTAAGCGATTTCTATACGGCGAAAAGGAGGTTCGCTCATGGTAAAGGAGGACTCTCACCAAGTTAAGTCATGACAGTTTATAATATTAGTAACTAATAGGAGTTTTACTCCATGTAAAAGACACCCATATACATTTATTCATGTTCAATGGGAAATAATTTAAGGGACACCACAGAAAAAAATTATTAAAGTATTTATTATACACGCAATCAACGGGATGGGTTACATTGGACAGATAGCTGAAGATGATGCAGTTATGTATAACCTCATCAAGTTCCTACAAACGAAACTACAGCGGCGCCCCAGTGTTTAGGTAATCTAAGTTTGAGATTAGAACAATAACTAGATAAGTTGCAATAAATTTAGGTTAATCTGATTTTAATTTTATCATCGTAAATTATAATAGACATTTAGAGTAAGCTTAGGTTCTTTTTAAGGTATTATACAATATACGATTATACATTGTTAACGTCTGCCTCTTTAGGCATCTGAATTTGATAATTTTTGTGCAGACTTTTGGGCACTCAAATCATTATCAGAAGCAAACAAAATACTCATATTGAAATACGATATACTGTGACAGACTTAAATTTTTGATTTGTATTGCATTTTATTTGTATAGATTATTGTAGATTATTATTCTCTCGTTCCGTACCAATAGCCGACATCGAATTTCATTGCTTTTGTAGCTGATTGTTTGTAAAATATTTAAATACTTGTGATATCGATTAGATAGTTAACTGAGTCAATATTTCATTTCGTGTGGTACATTTTTGTTATAGCCTCTTGTTCCCACCATTCGCTTTTCATAGTCTTAAGTGTGTGAATTAGTGTTTCTTTTTTTTTCTTTATGCTACCGTTTTACACTCTTTTATAACTTTTTCTGAAATTATGGTATCTTGTTTATTGTTATAATGTATTCTGACATAATGTTGAAAACACTGTGCAAACAAAATACATATACGAGTTTTTGTCATATAAACGTGTACCGTTTACTATCCTGCTAGGATGAGTTCAAGTATATGATGGTGGATTCGGGTGTTGATGTTGTTTTCGTTAGTGAGACTTGGTTGGGCCGGCATGCTTCCGATGACCAAATAAGTATATCTAGATATAACGTTTATCGTAAGGATCGCGCTGGCAGGCGATGTGGTAGCGTTACAATTTACGTACGGACGCACTTTGTGGCCAAACCCGTTGTTTAAAACGATAACACTAAATTCTTGTTTCTTGAAATTCAGTCAAGCGAAACGAATACCTTGCTGGGGGCTGTTTATACACCTTTTCGAACGTATCCTCATGATTTGTAGGATTATTTAGTAGTTGTGTTGCACAGGTTTGGCAGCGTCATTATTGATGGCGACTTCAATATGAATCTTATGAATGCAAATTTGAAAAGCAGTAAACTTTATAAAGATGTAGCGGTTTGGGGATTGAAAATTGTTAGTACAAACCACCCTAAAAACTTTTGCGACTCTACATCGTATTTCCTGGACTTCTTCTTTGTTAGTACCTCTACTAGGGTCAGGTTTATACATCAAATTGACTTTCCTTCATCGGACAATGACCTTATTTTTGTAATAAATATATCAGCTACCTCTGCCTGCAACCAAAACTTTAAATTTTTATTATCGCGATTTCAAAGCTATAATAGAATTAAAGCGCTTCTCACTGGCGGTAGTCAATTACCCTAGGAAGGAATATATGTGTACTAGTACTATTGACATTAATGATTAACTTGAGATTTTTAATGCCAATCTTCAAATCCTGTTCGATAGACATTTTCCAGTTTAGAGAGTTTCAAGACGCACGGCTAGACAAAATTTGCTGAACCGTTATATTCTGGATGCGATCTCAAAACCAAATTAACTAAATTACGCTAGCCACAGGAGAATTGCACAACTTCCGTTGAGCAGCGTAATTTAGTTAATCGACAAGTTTTGGCCGCGAAGAGGAATTACTATGACTTTTTGATGAATGTTATGAGCTCAAAAGAGTTGTGGCGCCAATTTAAAGGATGTGGTATAATTTTCTCTGGACGAAATGAGTTACCTCAAATTTCTCCGAATGACCAGAACGCATTTTTTGCGTCAGTTAACATATCACAGTCAAGTCAAGTCGTTCTTAGCCTGTCGAACAACGAAATGTTCCTGATTTCTCGTATTTCCGCAATGTTATTTACAATGAAATCATATTAGCCATGAAAGCTATAAATTCGGACACGGTTGAACTATAATAAACATCATAAACATTAAATTTTTTAAAGTAGTTTTCTCTTCCGTTCCCTTGATCCCTTCTTGACGCCTTCGTGGCACAGTACCCTTACAGCACTTTTGAAACAATCTGAAAATGTCCGAAGCAGTATTGATCAAGATAGACTCACTCCTCTTGCTGTTGGATTTCTCAAAGGCCTTTGACTCTGTCGACCACGGAACTCTCTGGCTAAATTGGAATATCGCTTTGGATTCTCCCCTCCGTCCATTATATTAAAGAGAAATTATATGGTGGATCGTCACAAGTTAGTTTAGATATGTGATTGTCTCTCTGGTCGCATAAGGTTAGCTTTTGGGGTCCTTCAGGGATCGATTTTAGGACCCCTTTTTATTTTTATTATATATTGACGACCTTGCCTCCTTAAAATTGAAGTTCAACCTAATTAAATATGCAGGTGATGCTCAGATATATGCATCTGCTCCCAAAAATAATGTAGTAAATCAGGACCTTAATTGTGTATTTTAATGGGCTAAGTGCAATAATCTAAATCTTAACCCTGGTAAGACTCCGGCAAGATCGAGGTAGCTAATTTACAACCAATCCTTGTGAATACTGTAGTGGTTCCATTTGCGAAGAAGTTAAGAATGGGGATCATATTTAACACAAAACTAATCTGGTCTGATCTGGAGGGACGCATACTGACAATGGCAATGGTGATGGTGGCAGTGGTGTAGGGGTTTATTAGTGAGAGTCCGGAAACCCTTGGTTAAATCCAACGTCATGCCGCTACTACGTCTGCCTTTATTCGCATCTGGATTCGATGCCACCAATTTAGTAGAAGTTATAACGCATATGTCCACTTTGTGTCCAGTTTAAGCCGTTTTAATCATGTCTCATCATACTCTAGATGCATACTTGATATGAGTCTAGAAAAACACCTGAACTTCCCTAAATGTTTAATTTTATTCCAACTTATTAAACAAAGATCACCAGCGGTCTCTATATGACAAAAATAAAACTCCTACCACGATTCGAGTACATATATGCAGTCAAGAAATTCTTTGTTTGTTTGTTGTTTGTGCAGCTCAACTATGGAATGCCCTTCCAATCAGGTGTAGAACTTTAAAAAACGAGAGCCAATTTAGGCGTACGTATAGGGAATTATGCATTAATAAGTGAACGATTGATGCAAATTACTTAACATAATTTTGATATTGTTCAATAATTTTTATACCTGATTATTGTTGTATTTTTACTGTACTAACTTATTGTTCTCTCTTGTTTTTATTCCATTTTACTTTAAGGCTTTACGTAATGTTAATATGTTAATAATCTTAGTTAGTCTAGACTTTAGATATTTAACCTTCTTGTTTAATTTTGGTTAGACTAGTTTTAAGTTTTAGTTTTTTTTTGTTTTGTTGGTTTTCTTCACCTATTCGACATGTAATAATTTAGTACGGACATAATTTTAAATATAGTACACCTTTGTACAGATTTTTAAAGAAATTATTATTATTATTAGGCAGTCGTTAAGACAACGAATAGAGAATAAATTTTTCTATCATCAGTATACCATATAAGTAAAAGAATTTTAGAATGATAAATCTCGCGTCATTGATAGAGAAAATAAATAGTAAAGGTCCTAGAAGTAAACTATCCTGTGGAATACTCAAAGTATTATGTACAGGTAATGAGAACTCACCTCGAAAAGATACTACCTGAAATATGTATACGACAATTTCCGTCAGGAAAGATATCTCATCACAGATGAGTTAAATAAATAGCAATTAATATTCACCAAAGAGAAATTAAAAGAATTTATTGCAGGAACACCATCCGTACAAATTTATAAGGCAAATCATCAAGGTACTGTAAGATAGATAATGATAATAGTTTACATAAAAGTTCACCATACAAGTATTCGAATTTTAAGTTTTATGTTAAAACTCAAAGGTCATTTCATTTGAAGGATATTTACGACTAAATGAAGATTATAAGAACTTATAGTATTAAATAAGGATAAATAAATATAGAACTTCTTAAGTAATCTTGAAAATGAATTGAAAATTGCTTTCCATAAAATTAAAATTTAAAACCGCTGAATTTATTTTGCTTTTGTTTTACTGTTCACCAGATCTAAATCATCTACCAGTTTTTCGGAGAAATATTTTGTTAGATAATTTATTTAACATAATATACACAAATTTATTTTCTTGGATTTTTTACACTTTCTTTTATATTCCTTTGTTAGTATTTGCTATAAATAAATTTATAATTGATAATATTACAAATTTGAATGGCTTAGTTTTCATCTACATAAATTTACTGTCGCACTGACCTACATCAAGACAATTTTCACCTACCTAAATTCAACATGACCTGTACAATAACAAAAATTAAATTTTATAACTATCTTGCATGAAAAGTAAAAATTAACTATTTAATGATCTTTTTAAATCAGGGCCCCTACCAGTTATGACTTTTTTTTAAAAAAAAAGCTCTTTTTATTTTATCAAGCCAAAAGTTGTAACCTTTTTCTGGTAAAAATAACTAGACTTCTTGTTTTTTGACGACAGTATTAATTGGCTTGAAAAAACTATGTTTTCTATATCAGCAATGTTGCTACTTACTGTCTAGAGTTTAAATAGGATAAGAAAATGCAAGAATATTTTCTAAAGAAACGAGGTAATTACTTAAATTTGTAATTCTTATATCAAAATGAAAATATTGTCGAAGACGTAATTTTTGTTGCAAACGGTAGTGATCCACTCATTATTAATAGCGACCACGACGAGGGCGACGTTAACTATTTATTGGATCAGATGTAGAGAAAAACAACTAAAATATATAGCAGCACATAGAAACACATGACTTTCCCTTAAATTAAGATATGCGTGGCGAACATTTAAGCTCGACGAAGTTTATCAAGATATATGCTTTGCATAATACAAAGGTTGTTTGAAAAGTTTCCGATGTCAATAAGATGACAGTACACATAAACAAAAGTTGGAGAATGTTTTTACACATGCTTTGAAAGTGTTGTTTGACAATCATTTGAGTGAATGTTTTTGTAAAAATAGAAAATTTAGTATCGAGCTGTCATTAAATATTTATTTTTATAAAGCAATACCCTTATGCAAGACAAAGACGAATTGGACGCTGTATACGGGAACTCTGCACTGACGATAACATAGCTCAAGCTCACCAAATGGTGCTAGAGAAGAGTCGAAATAAAGTTAGAGAAATAGCAGAGGTTATGAATATGTCCAAAGAATATATTTGTCAGATATTGAATCAAGATTTAGGCATGAAAATATTGTCCGCGCGTTGGGTGCAGCCGGTACTCGAGAAACACTAAATAATAATAATAATAATACAGTCAATGGACTGTGACGGGGGAATTGACTCCAAAAAAAGCAAAGGATGTTCCTTCGGCTACGGACGTGATGGCGGCTGTTTTCTAAGATAGTCATGGAATTATCTTAACCCATTATCTTTAAAAAAAAAACTACTACAGGAGCATACATCATTACTTGACAAAAAGAAGGTAAATATTGCGGAAAAACATTTGCACAAAAAAAAATTTGTTTCAACAAGGCAATGCATTGTCTCACGCCTCAGTAATTGCCAACTCCATGAATTACGATTTGAACTGCTTTACCACTCTCCATACTCACCAAATCTAGTCCCGAGCGACTTTCGTTTGTTCCCTAAGTTAAAATTTGCGCTCGGAGGACAGATTTTTGTCGAATCAGGAGGCCATCACTTTCACATACAACCAATTTCCATAGAAAGACGCCAAGTAATATTTGGACGGGTTGAAGAGATGAGAGCATCGCTGGGAGAAGTGAATAGACTTCTAAAGGCGACTATGTGCAAAAATAAAATACAATTTGAAGAAAAAATGTTTTATAGCTTGTTAGGTCAGAAACTTTCCTCTTGCTTATTTACCCAAAACATGATATACATTTTACGTTGCAACAAATATATGACAAATAAAAAAACATAAAACGCTTAATTGGTTCATTTTTTGTTTAAAGAAAAGAAAACTTATTCTTAATTGTTAATAGCTGAAAAAAGTAAAAACCTTAGGTGTTCGATAATTTCACTGTCAGCAATTAATATGAGTTTGGTAGAGAATTCCTTGTAGTAGAATGTAGTATTGCCTTTTCCATATTTTAACACTTATTTTCGGTTCCTGCGTATACATTTCCGAGAAGCATTTCAATTTGGAGAACGAAAGGAAGACCGCCAAAATAACAACCTTTCAAGTGCATTGCTATAATTTATATAACATTGGATCCAATGCTACTATAAAACGAAACTATCGTAAAATAAAATGTTTTATTTTATTTTTATTATTGAAATTACTACAAGAAAGGATAATATTAAAAATATATAGTTGTCTGGTCGAAGGTCAAAGAATAATCGTAATTGTAAGGGGATAAATAGTATAGAAGAAGCCATAAAACACTTGACGTATATCTCTGGGGAAAGTGCGACTTGTATATGACCGATTTACAAGCCAAATCGATTAACTCCACAAGCAAAGAGTAGAGAACACTGGGGAAACAACACGCATTTGATTTAAAAGCTCGTTTTAAAATAAAAATTCAAAGAAACATTGTTAAAGCATAGCTTTTAACGTGTTAACAGAAACCGAAATTAGGAATCATCAGTGGGATATATGTACTTTATTTTATTATACTATGACTTTCCTCAGGTTTTATAATTGAAAATTTAAATTACCTTAAAAACCGATGTTGCACACAAAATTAAAAGATCAAATAATCAATGTTATAAAAAATAACAGTTTATAGTGAACAAATTAAAACTTTTTTTAGTGCTAAATTTTTTGATCCAAGTTTAATTTCTTTCGTAGCAAGCCACAGTATGATCAATACGGGGCGGCATTAACATTGTTTTAATGACCCCGTAAAGTAGCGCTGTTTGAAAATTAACAGGACGTGGAAAAGAAGCAAAACAATCAATCAAATGTGCTCGGCTGTAACATTTTTGAATAATTCAGTTTTAGCCCAAAGCAGACATTTATAAAATCATTTCACAACAAAAAAGTATGTCTTGTTCTCTTGAAAAATCAATAAACCGTATAAACAAAGGCGCCCAAAGATTTCCCTACACCACTTTAAAATTGGTTTTATTCAATTTGTCGTGATGGAATAAAAAGTGTTCTTCTTCCGGTTCTTTTCATTCCCTCTTCTGCCTTTTTCATTTTGAGTCAAATAAGTTGAAAAGTTTCTGGAACCAGATGAGATTACGGCATCGGAAGACGTTGCAAGCAGCGTGGCAATATATCAAGAATTCAAAGCTGAAATGAATTTTGTATACCTGCTTCACATTCACACCCACTTCGTTATCGAGATTTCTTTATCGAATTGGATCCAAATATTATTGAAATTTTATTCATAATCGTGAAAGGTTGCGGCTGCGAAACGGGAGGGGCAACGACTATATCTTAGATTGTTAGACATTTGTGATAGGCATTACCAAAAACTGCCGAACTCCTGAATAACATCAATTGTTGATTACCTGCAAATAAGAAACGTAATTCGTTTCGTTGTCCTTATTTTTTCAAATAATTCAGTTCTTCTCGATCTGTTCAGTTCTGTGGCTGTACGTTTTGAGTAGTTGCCAAAGGCACCGAATAGGGATGAAGTATAAAATCATCGCAAATTTTCATTCAAACCCGCAAAATCCTATAAATCCCATCTCCCATAGACCTGCGGTGAGGATTACAGCTGGAGTTTTGTGTGAATAAATTTGAAACAGCTTTAACCACAAACTCGCATGTTATACAAATAAATTGTTACCCTTAACAATATCCACCGACCATTCAGCCGTAAAAAGCACGTGCAATGTACGGGATAAACTCTGCTCTTTTCTCAAAGCTCAGTTTGCTCCAACTCTGGTTAAGAGGAACGCACATAAGCGATTTTTATAGGAAATATTTCAATTTTAGAGGCAAACTTAAAAATTACTAACTTTCAAATTTAAAATTTCAATTTAACTCCTGGACGCACAATAAATAAAATTTTCCTTTTGTGAAGCTCATAACAATCCAAAGAAAGTTTACCGCCCATTTTCCCGATTTGTCCTAGTTCAAAATTCGAAGACCAAGACCAGATGTCTGCTTACTTATTTTTTTTTTGTTAATATCATAGGCAAATAACGTATTTGGAAATGACTGCCTTTTAATATAATTTTTTATTCAAATCTAACAAAAAGTGATTTCAAATTTGCTGTAAAATTTGGAAAATCGAAATAGCGGATGGACTTCAAAAATTCAAAACTTCTAAAAGGCATGAAATAATTCAAATTTTAGAATATTTGTTATTACTACAAATTTATACCCTAACATAGTACTTCCTAAGATTGAATTACTAATAATATAATAGAGTCGTCATAAGTAATTGTGTTTCTTGAAATATGACACTAAAAGTGAAATATTCTGACAACAAAGTTTGGAGCTTACTGAGATGCTGTAGACTATTCTTTGCATAACACCAAAAGCTAACTAAATTTTTCAAAAGTTCAGGATAGTATATCTAATCTAATTAAGTAAGTATTTTATGTTTAGTTTTACTTTTATATGTCAATTTTCGATCTTGTATAAATCCAAATTGTTAACTGAATTAGGGATTCGTTTTATAAGTTCGAAATGTAATTTTAATTCAATTTTAATAAAACAGTCCAAACTCTTTTATGTGGGCAATTATTTTTATTTTGACCTTCAAAATAATTGGAGTACAAAAGTGTTTAAGGATAAACATTTTCCATTAAAAAAAATTTTGGTTCTAGTTCAGAAACTTTCACTCCAAGTAAAATTGAAGAGTATTAAAAAGGAAATTACGGAACAATTCCACTATAAAATTCCCCTTGTGGCTTTCATTCCGCAAACTAGACCATTAAATTTTTTTACCTGAAGATGTTTTGTTACCGAAATCAATGGACTTTCCCAAAATCACTTTTTGGGATGATTCAGGCCCAAAAAGTGATTTTGGGAAAGTACATTGTTTTCAGTAACAAACATCTTCTCTAAAAATTTTCTAATCAGTTGACTCGGCAAAGCATTTTTATGCCTTATCCTAAACAAGAAATTTTAGGAGCACCTTGTATTAATTGAAAATTGATTTACAATTTTCCAAGTCCATCGGTGAAGCTTTAAGCGTAGCAGGATACGTGATTTGAATTTTAAGCAAATTTCAATATCCACCTGTGTGGAATTCGCGTTTCTGGACGAACGTCATGTTTCAAATATATCCTTTCAGCTGTCGGCGAAGTTATTGAAATTTTATTCATAGCATTTATGAACTTAATTTTCCCCATAAATTTTCCAATTTATATATTTAAGTTTATGGCAGTATATAAAATTGGAATCCGCGGAGTAAATAGGCTTAGTTAAGATGAGTAAACCCTATCTATGCCCCTATATCTTTCTCTTCTTCACCGTATTTCCTCCGTATGTAAGTAGTGCGTCAAACCAAAATAAATCAAAATATGCGAAATGATATTTGCGTGCATTATAAAATTGGAGAAAGATGAATTCTTGAAATGTTAGTGCAATAGACACATTTTGCATGCTAAAAGTTGTGCAGGATTAAGTTTAAACCCCGTTTTTCCACAAAGTACCGCCAGCAATTTATTATGTCACTTTGCGTAGATAAATTGCCATACATAACACAGCAAATCTGTGTTTCATGTAAAATTCAAAGGGCCATTAATACGTCTAATAGACGTCCACTCCACATGATGCTGTGTTCTATGTGAAACTCTATAAAATTCGTATTTCAGACGCATAGAACACCTCTTTGTTCACTTATTTAGTTTTCAATGTAGGAGAGTGAACCTCACCGAATTTTTCAGAAGGGTGATTTTCCTCTGTATGGAAACTTTACATGTTCGGTACGAATAAAATGGAAAAATTTATTTCCCGAAATCGGGAATGTGAGAGATGGAAGCCAATGATTTTTCTGTTACAGAGTCCAGGGAATTTCAGCTGAGAAGGCCATTTCTAGGAAATACAGCCAAACTTTTTATTTGCGGCTTTTTATTTATGAGCTTTTGAAGCACTTTTTATCTTCATATTTTTGAAATGGCAGAGAGCATTTGTAAATCACTGCAGGTGCAATCCTGGGTGCGGTATTTGCTATTGTAAAAACGTTATGTCGTTTCAATAATAATTAAGTTGTATTTATTTAAAAACAGATTGATAAATATTAATGGAATATGCAAAAATAGGTATGTTGGCGGTGAACAGTTGCATTTGAAATAAAAGTTAAAAATTTAATAAATGCAATTCATATATTTGTGGTTTATCAAAAACTAAGTAAAACTTATATCGACATTGTTTACTGTGAATCTAAATTATAAAACCAACCAAAATATTGCATGATAAAAAATAATCAGATGTTTTACAAGAGGAAGATGTTGTGAATTTATAAAATTAAATAGTTTATAAAATAAAGGCAGCAAAATATCCTTCCCCTTAACAGATGGTATGACCAAGTCATATTTCGAAATTAATTTTTGGGGTAACTACTGGAATAAATATCGCAGATCTAGAGTTTTCATACTTGGAATATCTTATCATTTAATTAATATAATTTTTTGACGTAATGGGAATCGTTTGAGCTTAAATCAAAGATTTTTTTCAGACATGATGTCACTTTAAAAAAATTCAATTTCGAGCAAAATTTTTTTGAAAATTGGTCCTGCCTATTGGTCACCAAGGGAACTTAGATCATTTCGGATGTACTTCTTCAGCTTTGAATATCTTCTCACAGACTAAAATGTTATTTATTACAATTATGATATATTTTATCCCCCTTTTATTTACCCAAGAATTTCAAGGATTTCCATTCAACTCCAAAAAAATAATTTAATATTAATTATTACTAGTTATGCATTTTCATTTACTTTTTTGTTTATGGGATATTAATTAGGCCGTGGACTATATACATATAAATGAATAAGACCCAAAGGGATAGCAATTCGCCCAAAAAAGATGCCAACGGAACAAATTACACTGACCGGCACAATTGTAAAAGTGCAATTGTGCCGGTCAGAATTAAGTGCTGATTATTAAATAACTAGTAACGCGTTGACAATCCTTTTTTTTCATAACTTCTCTTAATCTATTGGGCATCGATGATACCAACTTCTGGGTTACCTCTGGCTCAATTTTTTGCCATTCATCTTCAATCATCTCCTTAAGTTGGGCTTTGTTGGCAATATGATGCTTCCTTAATCTTTATCAAGCAGATCCCACAAATGCTCAATCGGGTTTATATCAGGGGATTACAAGGGAGTGTTTTATGAAGAGTACTATATAGAATCCATTCACGCAGTAAGTGAACAGTGTTCTTGGGGTCATTGTCTTGTTGGAAGTAAAAATTATTTGAAAGATTAAGGTTTGCAGCACTTTTTTTGAGATTGTTTTTCAAAGAATTCAAATACACTAACTTCTACATTACCCCATCAATAAAAACAAGTTCACCAACACCAGATGCTGCCATACCATAATCCCATCATCCCCATATTTCACTGTAGGCAAGAGATTTTTTTTATTTAATTCGGTGTCAGGCTTTCGCAATACTCTGATTCGCCCAACACTCTGGAAAATATTAAAATTACTTTCATTCGGAAAATACCACCTTCCCCCAAAAGTCCATAGTTTTAGTAACTTACTCATTTGCAAAATTTATTCTCTTCTTTTGGTTTATTTTACTAATGTATGGCTTTTTTCTAGGTATTCTAGAATTGAAGCCAGTCTCGCGTCTAATATTTTGCACCGTTCTAGAAGAAATGTTCTTGTTAAAATCACTTTTTACCTGCGCGGCTATTTCGAAAAAAGTTAGTTTTGCGTTTTTCTTAACACTTTTGAAAATTTCTCTTTGTTCTTTATTTGAAAGTGCGCGGAGGTCCATTTCTTGAACGACTTAGTAATTGTTTTTCGACCTTAAATCTATTTATTACACTCCGCAGTGTAAAACGACTTTTGCTCTCTATATATCCCCAATAGTACTGAGGGATTCACCCTTCGAATGCAAATTCAAAATAAATTTTATTTCAGACGTCGTGATTTCTTTAGCCTTTCTTCCCATGGTCAAATTTTTCCTAAGAATATTTCATCGAAAATTTTCACATAACGCACTACAAATTATGAATTATAACGGTAAATGCCTTGACAATAGGTTTTTGTAGTAAAGTTAGGCGTATGTAGTGTAATATTGCTTTATTGCAAGGTTGTGCCTATACTTTTTTCATTGCAAGAAAGGTGTTTTTCTACTTATTTATTCTTTTTTACTTGTAAAAAATAATAATTCTAAACAGTTTTGTTCATACTTCCATAACAGGTCTAATTTCTCGCGACCTAGTTGATGCAATCGTGGATGTTCCGACAAACACTGGACGGAGAGAGGTCGTCATCGCCTTGGCGTACTTCTCAGGTCAAATGGAACAGGGTCCACCACCGGAAATCCAGCAACTTTGGGATTTTTGCAGCCGAGGAAATAGATCACTGATTGTAGTCTGCGACGCCAATGCGCATCATACCATCTGGGGAAGCAACAACATTAACAGGAGAGGTGAGTACCTGATGGACTTCCTAATATCCAACAACCTAGAAATAGCCAATGTACATATAGATACGGAACCAAACTTTGCCAACGCTATTCGCACAGAGGTGCTAGACTTAACAATATACTCTCCCTCTTTAGTAGATCGCATAGCAAATTGGCATGTTTCCAAACAAGCCTCATTATTGGACCACCGCCACATAAAGTTCGATATGGAAGCCAGTGGTTCGTGTAAGAAAGAAAGAAGAATTCATCTTATGACAGAATGGGCCCAGTACGAGGAGCAAGTCAAAAAGGGTATAAATGAGCTTTCGAGCTCGCCAATTTTATGGTGATAGCCTAGATTTTTTCACCTGCCAAATAACCAAAATAATCAAATCCTTCTATGAAAATAACTGTCCGATGAAATCAAGGAGGGTTACCAAGGACGTACCGTGGTGGATCAGGGAACTTGAAAGGCTGAGAACCAAAACACGAAGGCTCTATAATAAGACCAAACGTGGAAGTTCAGGTGAAGCCTACAAGGAATCTCTCACCACATATAACATAGAAGTAAGGAAGTGCAAGAGGAAAACATGAGGAAGCTTCTGTGAAAGTGCCAATGATCTACCTAAGTACCTATACGGAGGATGGGAAAAGTACGGTGAAATTATACAAACAAAGTTTAGAGACTCGCCTACCTTGGCGCTACGGGAAGTTGAGAAGATGACCCACTGCAGCTCTAGAAGCACTAATAGGACTAATACTCTGGACCCTCATATGTAGAAGGAAGCAGCCATTGCTCTAAAACTCAAACTATCAGATCTCAACCCCACTTATGGTCGAACTTGACACATGGGAATATTAAATATTTCCTCACGGGACCAAATGACCGACGGATCGACCCTCTGATCTGCTGACAACGAAATTGAATTTCGATGTACCATTTAAGCTAGGACCGACAGTGGTGGAGTGTGGTGGTGTGGTGGAGGGATTTTGGTCTCAAAGCCCGACCGTGAACTCTGGATTGGTACACCGATGGATCCAGGAACGACGGACTTTCCGGCACCGGGTTCTATTGTCCCAGCTTCCAGATCGCAAAGGCCTGGAAAAAACCCTAACCATCTTCCAGGTCGCAATTCTATCCATCGAAATTTGCGCCAAGTACATTCTGGACAAAGGATTTAAAGGGGCTAGTATATTAAAATCAAGTATTCGCACAAAAAATCGTTTAGGTCGCGCTGCTTACGAGGGGATTATCTCAAACCATCGTGACCCACTATAATAATAATAAAATATATGAATGGATATTTTTTTTATTCAATATATAAGGGCTTTAAACTAATTTATTATATTAAATTTAGAGTCTAAAGATTGATGATCATCCAGTTTGAAAGAATAGTTGAGGTTAAACCTGCCGAATGAAGTACATCTTTACAATGGTAAAAATTCTAAGGGTTATGTTATTTTTGAAAATTTAATTTTATCAATTTATTTGGTCGTTCAGTTTTCTATTATTAGGCAAAATATTATAGTAACAATATTCACATTTAAAATTAACGTCACAGGTCTTCATCCTCGTCAGAATCGCAGTTTAAAATAAATCCTTTTTCCAAACCCATTTATTGTGAGCTCAGCTCTTACAATCGCTGCACCGCATATACTCGTATAACCTTATATTTTAGAGAACTATTACCTTTCCAATATTTTGGTTAAATACGGAGGATATGTTAGGTTCGAGTGACTGCTTAGAAAGGCACACTTAAGCCATTTATTGCCCATTGTGTTACCACGTAGCGTAGGAGACCATGGTTATGCGTGAATTTCGAACAAAAATCCAAAATTATTATTAATAATTGTGAAAGTAGATTTTTGTCAGTATTGTTTTGTGTTCGGAAATTATATTATTCAATTTTTTTAAAAGATTTTTATGTTCAATTACAATGAAATAAAAATACTTCAACAATCCTTATAACTTTTTCTAAAAAAAAAAATTTTTAAAGTTTAAAGGTTTAGTAAGCTTAAACATTGTATTTGAACACATTAAATAATATAAAAAAATCAAAAACATCGGCGGAAAAAATCAAAAAATATATGTTCACTTTAACACAGTTTAGTGTATGCACATATTTACATATGGGATCGATCAATTGCACTTCTCATCAGAACAAAAATAATTCGAAAAAGCACCGGAAACGAGGCCACAGGTAGCTCAATTGTTTAGAGATCATCGAAGCGCCAATTTGAAGGATGTAGGTTCGAACCCTGCCTCCGTGTCAAAGTCGTAGCATTTTCCCACATACGAATGTATGCAATGTAATCGCGTTCTGCGACATATTTTGACATATTTTATGGAATAAGGTTTTTTTCGGTAGAAAGAAATCGATCTAACTAGGTCAAGATAGCGGTCTCTTAAATTTTTTCATGGGGTTCTCGTTGTGGGTGATTTCAAAGTGAAAGTTTATAATATCGAACAATTAAAACAAAATCTTATTGGTTGGTTCGTGTGTATATAATTTCAAAAAATAAAAAAAGACAAGAACGAAAAACCGGATTGTGTGACACCAATTACAAGTATGTGAGGGTGTCGCAGGATGCGATATTTGGCTCCAGTTTTATTTTCAAATTCATTGTACGTGATGTGAATGCGGGACTGTTAAATGTTGATGTACAAGTTAAGTATGTATACGACATGTCACCAATAAGGCAGCTTAGGATGGAAAAGCGAAAACCGTCAGTATACCTCTTAAGCCATGAAGTCATCAGGGTAGGATTTTATGATCAAGTGTTGTAGCTTGTAATTGCAATTGAAGCACTTCGGCCCAAAATGTGGCAGATAGGAATTACAGTGATTTCGCGGAATGAGCTTTATCTGGTTCATTCTCAATGTGTGGACGAACTTTTTACGACACGGCCATTCCAACCGGCAGAAACTCTAATTTACCTAAATCTCAGGCATTTCAATGCTCTAAAACGTTCGCAGAATAAAAGGTTGTAGGTATTGTAAGGTACGCACGTTTTTGATATTTATGAGGGTGCCTGCAGTGTCACGCTTGTCTTACTTCCCTCCATGTCAAGCTCCCTTTGGGGAAGGGCGTTGCTAACTCGCGTTTTATCCTTTGCGTACCTATGTAATACGTTGCCAGATATTTTTGTGCCTTGGAAACTTTTCAAGCGTGACACTATCATGAAATTTCACTGAAAATCTTTCTGAGTATGCTATTTACTTAAGTTATTCAGACCTACTTTCAACCTTACACGACGAGATGATACAACGACAAATTTTCTTTAACTACAAAAGGGTGTCAACATGTTCTGTTGACTTTTCGTTTAAGATAAAAGTTTGAATGATAAATGTCTTTTAATTATGAATAAGAGATTATCATCTGTTGACTCACGTTGTAATAAGAAGGATAAAATCTTATTCGTTGCGCAGGCGGTACATGAGTTTCAAAATGTCAAACTTTTCCTTATACCCAAAAGTTACACTTTCCAAATGTTGTGATATATTAATGAGATGTCTCTCAAATCTTGATTTAAATAAAACATCTATATATTGTACCAAGTTCGCAATAACATCAATGTTTTTAATATGCTGTGCCGAAAATCTCTGAAATATTTGTTTTCCATTTGAGAAATTTTTTAACTCGTGCAAGAAACAATTTTGTGTGGTACATATTTTACTTATCCTTACAAAAATACAACGAATGAATTTTTTTGTCAATGGAAATCATAACTTCATGAAATTTACTATTTGTAGATATACTTTTTTTCAGAGGATATTCCCAAAAACAAAAACTATTTTACCGAGTTTCTAAAAGTTGTAAATTAATATAAAAATATGATTTTTATAATATTGGAGTTTTCTATAAGTAATCATATTATAACCATGAAAATCAAATAATTTAAATCCTTCCTGATCCAATTATAAAGTACCCTTGGCAGGCCAAATTTTTTACGAATTTGCACTTTAAGATTATTTTTGATAGCTATTGAAGTTGTGTTTATTTTTGTTACTAAAATATAGGTTTTCTTTTAAGTTTTCATCATTTTCAGAATTGCTATACAATAAAATATCAGATTAGTCCTATTATATGTTTTAAACATTAGTTAAAAATAAAAAGTTGTTTTTATAAATAAATATTTTACCCTATTTCGCACTAGTTCCACAAATCATAAATTTAAAAATTATATATATATGTACACTGTCGGTAATTTGGATTTTTTTAAACTTTAATTTTAAACCAATAAAAATTACCGTATTTTAAAATGCATACTAAATTAAATAAATTGGTGCATTCATTACATTAATTTCGAAGAAAATGTAAGGAAAATCTAAATTTTAGGAAAATTAAAAACATTTTTTCTACTTTCGGAAGCAGTGTACCTGCAGTAGGTAGTGGTAGGTCAACATTATTAGCTTTCTTGGAAAGGACATTGGGATAATAGATTTTTGGCGTGAGTTGGGTGCTGCTGTAAAATAGTGATGTACATACCATGAAGAATTGAAATTTATGAATCTCCTTGTAACTCTTAAAACCCCTCCCCATTGCACAATTTTTTGTTTAGCTAAGTCAGATATTTCATCCCACTCACTTCGGTACACCGTTTTTGCGACCAGAAGTTTTCGCGTTCTCTGTCTAACAAAATAAAATCCTAAATTTACACTCGTCCAATCTATTTTCCTTTCCTACTGATGCATTTGATTCAGAAAAGAACAAGGCGTGTTGGCTAGCTCAGTGCATCGTACGCGATGCATGTAGCACAGGTAGAGACATTTTCTTCAAATCTAACAGTATGGAAACAAATTCCTAACATTTTTGTTCATTTTAAGTTGCTCAAGTTTTATTAATAAGCTTTAAGGAGGTTTGAATATTTAAACTTCTTTAAAACTTGTAGTTTATATTAAACTATGCATGGTTTCAGTTTTAAATTATAGGAAGATTTTAAATGCAGTTTTTAAAACTTTTTATTTTAGGTTTTTTGGATTTGCTCATTCTAAACATTTGAAAGTTTCCCTTGCCAACAACACAATCTCATTTGCTTAAAAGTAATACCATAATTTCCAACAGTGTAGTGTATATTCGTTTTTTCTAGCATTGACGTTATATTTCTTTATAAAGAATTATATATTATATCTTATTGTGTTGATAGAAAGTATTCCTATAATTCAACATACTTACTCAACGCAATACGACTTGGGTTCTAAAATTTGAGTCCTAAACCCATTGAGAATCGGGAATGTTTGGTTCTCGATAGAACCAGTCATTAGTCATTACATTCACCTCCAGAATACCTTCTTCATACAGCTCTTGGATATGATGAAACTCTATGTCTATATGTTTAGTCTTGAGATTATAACCTTCATTCTTGACGAGTTGTTTAGCTCCTAAATTGTCACATTTTTAAGTTATGGGAGTCTTAATTACCTTAGAGAAACCCATCTCTCCTAAGAGTGTCCGTAGGTAGAGTAATTCTTTTGAAGACTGTGAGAGTGCTAAGTACTCCGCTTCTGTACTGTTGTGGACGAAGGATAGTTGTTTTCTGCATTCCCAACTAACTGCAGCATTAGCCAGAAAAAACGCAAATCCTGTGCATGATTTTCGGTCATCTACGAAGAAGTGGCCTCGCAGATTTAGTAAAATGTAGTTTATCTTTGTGGGTTTTATTCAAATACCTAAGTAAATGTTTTTCCGTTATTGAATGTTTCATGTGTGGGATACTATTGTATTGTAAATGTTTGCTAACTGAATGTGCTAGATCCGATCTAGTTAAGGTTGCTAAATACATCACTGAGCCAACCATCGATTCGTTTCGTGTTTTATCCACAGTCTTACAAATAGGATCAAAACATTTTTGAAATTTTGTGCCGGGATCTAGAGGTGTGTGAGTATCCTTTGTCCTTTGTCCATTACATCAAATTCAGCATCAGACAATTGCTTTATATTATTAAGTGTCCTGTTTGATGAACACGGCAGTGTAGTGTAAGCCATCGTAACGAATTTAGCCTTGTATCTATCTATACTGCCATCTGGATGCCTTTAAATGTTAAAAACTCATTTTGTACCAATGACGAGAACCCCTTTCGAGCGGTCAACTTGTTCCCATATTTGATTGCGTACCAAAGAGTCATATTCCGACTGCATTGCCCTTATCCATTTATGTGCATTCGGTCCTGACAAGGCTTTACGAAAAGTTTGAGGGATACATACCTCCGTACAGCGTTCGATCTTCAACGACGTTGTACTACTTCTTCGGTCTTCCTCGATTACCCGGTCTTCTCTGATCCGACTGTTACTGCAGGTACAACACCTTCCGCTATAACATCATCAACTAGCTCAATAGACGTTATGCTTTCGCATCTTCAGAGTAGCTGACCATTACACGCTCATCTCCCTTCGGCTGAAACTTGGAACGACCTAGAGGTTTATGAAGTTTATGAAAGTTTTGAAGCCACTACCCAAATATTCCCGACCATTGTCACTGCGGAGAGTTTTGATTTTTCGCGATATTTGGCATACTATGAAAGACTTAAAATGTATAAATGGACCAAGAATCTCATCATGAGTTGTGAGAAAGTGGAGAAATATTTTTCGCGATTATTTGCAGGGCTCAAATTGTTCGTAAAATGCTTTATACAAATTTTAGCCTTAGCATTTAATTGTTTAATTACATTTTTCTGGAAAATCCGACACCGTTTCATGGGTTTTGAGTAGCATCAAACTATTAAAGTTTAAGTGACTCAATCGGCGGTACCTTGTAAATAAGGTGAGTCTTTTTCTTTTATTGGAAAAACAGAAGAGTATTTCGCAGTAACTACATACAGGTCCCCGCTTCTTGGCCTTAATGACAACTTCACACGAACCGTTCCTTACGAATGCGCGTTCTGAGTCAATTTGCTTACCGATAAAAAGTTGGTTTTCCGTAAATTTATGCGTAGCCAATTACACTTAAATGGTTCAAGCTTAAACAATTTGCACTTATCAAAGTACATGTGGAACATGTCACCAATGTCACCAATCATTTTCCTCCCTTTGCGAAACTTGTGAAACTTCACCGAGAGAAAACGCGGCCTATGAGTTTCGGCTTTCCGCTCCCTTGCTCCTACACTTGGATGCATAATTACCCTTCTTGTGGCATACGAAGCAACGTTCATGAAATTTTGAAGCCTTTCTACATTTTACATTACCAGCTACCTTTGCTTTTGTAATAAGAACGTGCTCCTTGCTGTTTCTATCGCTTCCCAACACCGATCTTCTTCCAACAATTTCGACTTCCATCAAGATAAGCTTGGCAATATATCGTGGTTCTGGACTGCTACCAAAAAATTTGTGTGGGAGGTTGGAAAACAACAATAGATGACAAATCAGCAGGAACCTCTGTTTGGATAGCTTAGCTTAGCTTCTCCACAATATCACAAAATTAATTTAAGTGATCTGCCATGCTTTGTCTTTCAGTCATCCTCAGTTGCACTAATTGTTTGCATAGTGTTACTTTCCTTAGCGGCCCCATTGGCTAGTAAAACTCCTCCAATTTTAGCTCTCTCGATCGGTTACAGTGTTTAACGTGCTTCAATTTCGATCGCTGCAAACCGAGAATTATAGTTGCTAATGCCTTTGCGTCTGCTTTTTCCCATGCTGAAGTCTCCTCTGACGTAGCCTTACCTGAAGCACTCTTCGGGATTTCCTCCGTTTCATCGACATATGGCCAAGAGTCGGTGTGAATGAGGATACTTCGCATGTTTACAGTCCATGCACAGTACTTTTCGCACATGCCTTTGTGTTGGATTGCGTTCTGTGGTTGGTTATTTTGATTACTTCATCACGTTAGGGTGGATTTTAAGAAAAAATCTGTTCTACCTTCATATGTATTATTTACTAAAATGTAACTATTAGTTATGTTTCAAACATGACACGACATATTATTAACGTAACATAACAATATATCATACCCCACCACGGCACGCAATGCAACACAACAAAACACAACGTAACGTGGTGCAGCATACCGTAGCGCAACGCAACAAAGCACACATGATCTAATTTATCTTCAAACGAGAATATCTTCTTTCTCCAAGTGCATTGAGATATGCTGTTTTTAATACACTAAATTAGTACTGCAACCACCACCATTGTTGATAATGCTACAAATAACTTCAAATCTTAGACGCTATTACCCATACTCCTTCAAATTGTTAACCCTCAAAATAGGTAATTCAGTTATTTTCATATTCGTGCAATAACATATGTGAAATACTAAAAATCGAAATTTTGATATTAAAGCCACGAACGAAACTTGCCTATAATTAAGTAAAATTAATGAAGTTATGTGCTGTGTATGCATAATAAAATGAATTCGATTCAATCAGGTGTACCTATTTACGATTAATAGGCTATCGTAATCCGCTTAACAGCTCTTGACTGTAAACTCCTTCGATGCACAATGAGACCATTTAATCATATTGGCTGAATGCATATTGGTATTATACAGTTCAGAGTAAATTGCAAGGATATAGCTTTAAATTATGTAATTATAAGAGACAATTCTGCATGATTACAAAACGATTTATTAGATTACCGATTATTCGTATGTTATTGCACCACACGAATTACGATCAATATACCATTTGAAGAATGAAATAAATATGGTTATTAGGAAGTATAATCTTTTTAATTAAAATGGTAACACCTTAGAATAGAACACAACTTTGGTTTTTATGATCCCAAAAAAAGTCAGCTACATTCGTGGAGGACATTTGACGAATACTATGAAAAATATCATCGTTAACTTAACAAAATACGTTTCATTTAAAAATTATAATTAGAATATGAGGAGCTGATAGAATGCCCTTAATATAAATTGAACCTTTTTTTAGATTGTTTATGACAAAGTTGAGCCTTATTATGTAGTAAATGAGGCGATTTTTTATATCAAGAATCGATTGCATGGTAACTTTAAACTTAAATTTCTTATTATAGTTTTATATTTACAAAAATCTTACTTTGGCCTGTGTTTTTAGTCGGAGAACCGGACGAAAGGGTGAAATAACAAGGCAAAGAAAATAAGAAAGTCTACCGAATTTTATGGCTCATATTTACGCTTGATTGGCAAATTGGGATAATATATCATATAGTTCTAAAAAATAAGTATGCATGGATCTCTAGGGAGACCGGAAAGGTCAGCTATTAGACCTAATAGAAAGATAGTCCCTCCTATATTACCTTCAGGAGCTATATATTGCGTCTGTAATGATGGCAAAGTTTCAATTTTCCTTTTATGTTTTTATTATTTTTGAGTGCCTTTCTATTCAAAAGATTTTATGATGAAACCCAAAAAAAATATCATTGATTAGGCCTACTCAAGTAGAATATTTTATCAGAAATTTTAAGTAGATTTCATACTTATATTTTTACTACCATACAAAAACGATTCTTCAATAGAGAGACTCCAACACTTTCTCAATTATCCATATTTGTATAAAAGTTATAAATTATTAATTTTCAAAATTACAGTCCTGCTTATTCGTGCGAAAGTGTTTGAACCTGAGGACTTGTGTGTAATAAAAAAGTCGTCTAATCAAGATTTTAAAGTTGTAATTTGGACTGTTGACCTAGGATCATACCAAATATTAAAAATTTGTACTCATAACAAGTTAGCAGTATTTTACCTTTCATTATTATTGAAATTATTCTGATGATGGTAATTGTACTATGTAAATGGTACTAATGATTTAATAAGAATATTTAAATTATTATGAAACTGTTAAGAGACAAAATCTACAAATTGTTATGCGCAACCAATTCTATGTAATTAATTTAATTAGATCTAGTTCATCGTAAAAATGTTCTATTTATGATTTAATCGAATTGTCTTGAGTTTTTTAGATTTTTTCAAAACATCTTAGAGGTTTTGCTCAGCCGAATTTTAATTAAAGGAAAATTTCTTTTATTGCCCGAAAAAAACAACGTTCAAAGCAAGAGCTCTCATCCAAAGAGCTCTTTATTCCAAAGAATTCTTTACCTTTTTCTCCATTTTGTTTTGTTTCTGTATTTTGCCCTAAGCTTTACGAGTCCCTTGGAATTCCTGCATGACTACCTGAAATATATTTCCTTAAAAAGTCAATGTTTTGTAAAATTGATTTTCACGTTTTATTTCAGATAAATGTGTTAAAAAAAAATCGTAAGTAAAAGCGTCGGCCAAAAGTAGGCTTCGACACCGTACAATTCCCCTCTCATTTTATTAATCCTGATCTATCTGTTTTTGTTGAGAAACATGTCATTTCTCTGACATTTCCAGACAGAAGCTCAAGCGTTGTAGAGGTTTTGTCCCATACACTTCTGATTTTCTGGGGAAATTTATTTTCAGTCGATGACTGGGCAGATTGCCACCTGCTACCCTTGTGTTATTGAAAAATCTACGGTAGCGTAAAATTAAAACATGTGACACATTTAGGCCCATTTTTACTTAAAAGGTCACATGAAAAAGTAAATTGAATAAATTTTAACAAGAATGGAAATTTTAAGAGTATGACCTCTTGCACAATCTTTTCCAAACTTAGTATTGAAACTTTCAAGGAAGTCATATAGTACATACGTACTTTAAGTATTAAATATTTTTAGTTTAATACGTTGCAGACCAGACATTTTATTGCTAACCGTACCCAGTGGTAGGGTATTTCTTTAGGTCAAACACGAGTATTTTGAAATTAGTTATGATTTGTTAGTAACTAAAAGTCATTGTCACGTGAAATATTTATTTTCAACATAAACTTTAAAAATTGTTCAATAATTAAAAATTTATACAATGCAAACTAAAAATTTTTCCAAGTATTATATTTAGTAAACTAAGTGAAATGGAACAGCGCAAAGCTTGTAAACGTTGTGAATGATACTTCGTCAACGGCCCCTAACGACGCAATAGCAAAGACGAAATATCTCGTCATCCGTCCGCAATGTATTAACATTTCCTATTAAGTATATTTTAGTCCAAAACTATTTTTCTAGACTATTCAATTGTTATAAGGCTTCTTACTTTTAGTGTAAAGTCTAAACCTTTTCCCTGCACAAAAATCTTCTTCTCCGCATGATTTGTAAATACCAAACCGATTAAATTTTAGTTTTGACATTCTCCCCTTAAATTGTCTGCTGAGAGTTAATCATGCAAGCCTATAATTAAAAAAAATTATTTGACGCGGAGTGAGACCATTATATCTTGCTACTAATTTGACTCTCGGAATTTAAATTCCCTGTCAAAATAAGGCCAGTCTTTTGTAAAATAGCATGTAACCCTAACTCCAGAAAAACTGAAAACCTAAAACAGACCAAAATATTTTGAATAGGTAATATTGGGGTCGATCTTGCAGCGCTTTAAGTTATGTAGGGCTTTGATTGAAGGTTATATATTTATGAGTTTTTGTTTTGTTTGTGAGTTTTGATGTATTGGTACAAGGACTTATAGCCAACAATCTCAGAAGTAACAGAACTTTAAACCACCCTATCAAATTCCAACATTTATAGGTATAACCTTCAACCAAAACTCTACATAACCTAAAGCATGCAAGTCCGCACAATATATAGGGATATAGAGATATAGGGTTTTAGTTGGCTATTAGGTATTAGGGTAATTAACTATAGTTTTTTTGTTTTAGGTCTTCAGTTTTATTGGAGTTAGTTACATGCAATTTAACACGTTTCTTAAGGGTAGGAGAAAACTAAAAACTGAACATATAGGACATCAGATTTGGATTTAGCAACCAAACAAATAGAGATAACATAATATAATTAATTATGTAATGAATTATGTGTTATAGTATATTCACTTCATTTCACGTTTTTTACTTTTTATAAGAAACTGGGATATGCTTATGCTGATTTTGAATTCAGAGGCTCAAATTACTATAAATAAATAATGTTTCACTCTAAAATATAGCGTTGTTGGCAAATATTTTAGAAGCAGGTTATTATATAATATTTAATTAAATAAGTTCCAAAAAAATTGTTTAAAAAACCCAATATATTTGTGTTTTAGATATAAAGCAGCTTATAATTATTTGTGTATGGTTAGATAAATACAACCAGTTTCTTTTAGAAAATAAACATTTCTTTTAGTAACCATTAATATAGAAAACCGAAATAAGCAAAGTTTTCAACAAATTCACAGGAAAAGTTTTAAAATTGTAAAAGCACTAAACAAATCGCGTTTAAGTTTTTCTTATCCGACCTCCTACCGCAGATCCTTTATAAATCAGTTCCAAACAATTTAGCAGGACTTTGTCCAATAAACATGTCTAAGAGAAAGTTTAATTTTTCCATTTCAATGGGAAACATTGGAAGCCACCTTAAGAAAAAAGTTTTGATAAACACACGAACTACTCAAACCCGAATAAGTGAATAAATTGCAGCAACATGTTACTACAAAGTTTGACAATATATTTTCAAAGATTTACGGGAAATTAGACCGTATTTGGGGATTTGGGTTTTTATTTTTATATGTTTATATACAAACACAAATTGACAGTTTATCTACTTAGAAATAATTATTATTAACTTTCTTTCATGCATCTATTAACCATATGGTGCTCAAGTTTATTGTTGTTAACAGACTCTGATATTGGGACATTGTTTAGAAACTAATTGAAATTGCAAAACGTGAAATAAAGAAATTTATTATAATGTGTTAATTAAATAGAATTTATTAGTCTTATACACTTTCTGTGGATAGTTCTAGTCTAGGAACTGGATAAACATGCAATGTTCTATGCTCTTCGCTCTTGACTTTTAAAAATATGAACCATAAGTCCAAGTTGGTGTATTTGCATATTTGCAGATATGTATCTTAAACGAAAATCCGAAGGGAACTAATTTTGTTGGGTTTTATAATAAAAATAATACTTTACCTCTACTCTAAACGCAGATTTTCAATAAAGTCATAAATTTATACTTTAAATTAAAATTCGACTATGCGGAACAATTATATTTCACCTCATTTATAAAAAATTAACATAACAGGGAACATTAAAAAGCTATTTGAAGTACGAGGACTGACTATTTAATTTATGGTATACTTTTTCATTATCTTCTATATGTTTGACGTATTAAAGCCAAACCAAACTATCAACACTGAACATCCTGTCTATCTATATTTAAATTATGGCAAAACAGGAGCCAAATCAATAACCAAGAATCACCAATTTAATATTGTCAACGACACTTTTTGAAAGTTTCAGCAATTTTTTTTATTCAAATATAAGAATAAATATAATTCCGATTAAGTTCATTATACAACTTAGTATCAAATTTACTAACATCCTCCTATAAAATTTAACTTCACAATTTAATAGGAATGGGAATATTTAATTGGTTTTAACATGGTATAGCGCCCTTTTTGTACTTTTTCATTTGAAATTATATATAAAGTGCATATTATTAAAATTCGAGTTAATTGACTAATTATAAGAGAGAAATTGTACTTTTTGATATTTTAAAAATAACTTTTAAACAAAATAATACACGAATGTGTAGTATTACTATATATTAAAATTGATTGATGATTGAGTTGAGGTTACGATTGACCTAGAAGAGGTCAATAAGGCTAAGACAACTTGTTAAAGAGGTACTGGTATTGTGACCTATAAATGTATATAACGAGTTGTTACATTCATCAAAAGTGTAACGAATACTGTCGAACGAAACAAAAATTTTTGATTGAATTGCAAATTTTATTATACCACGAGAAGATTTAAGTTGCTCAACAATTGATGATAGTAAAAATTTGTAATTAGCTGCAAACATTTTTGTGAGTTAGTTAGTCATTACTTTTAAAGTATAAAACAAATATGTATATGTAGTTTTTATTTTGAACAAATTTGTTTTACCAACTCTGCATCTTAATAGACTACCAAATTATAGACAGAAATGTCGCGTACGCTCTAGTCGAAGTCTTCAACTCTTTACTCCTTGGGGACAGTAATCTGAAGTTCGCAATTTGTAGAAAGGATAGAGGCGAAAGGCAGGATCGACAAATGCTATGGAGAAGCATTCTAAATCATCTGAAATGTTAAAAAGCTCTCTCACGGATGACTGCGTATCGTGAATACCACTGACAAAAACATAAAGTCGGGTTCGCTCAAGAACAGACACATTATGGAAGAGCTGCTTCGCGGGTAACCCCTTGAAATGCATGTTATACTGAAGTGAAAGGAGATTGGAGCGTCTTGAAAATATACACACGAGTGCACCTTATTCTCAATGAAATTTGTTCCTGCTTGTGTGAAAACATGCATGCAAAAGTAGTGCATCAAGAATATTTTTCATTTTAATGCTATTCAAAAGTTTTGGAAATTTTGATCTGTAACAACTTTTGGTAATAAAAGCCTTCACTCAGTTATATGCATGTATGATGTTTGTTTAGTGAATGGTTTCTGCCAAGAGTTGGCGAATACAAAAGAGAATCATCGGAATCAAAAATATTTATTATTAGAAGTTATTCAAATTTATTAATTTTTAGCACAATTTTTCTAAGCCACCTCAAAGAAACACATTTATGCCTATATATATTATATTTATACTTTAAAAGAAAGGAAGGAAGTTTCATTTTTATATCAGGAGTTCAGAATACTAATAACAATAATAAGTAGATGATAAGGGTATGATGAGTGGAATTTGAAATTTTTTGAAATTGCTTTTAAATACATATATAAGATTTTTAAAATCTTTTATTTCTCCTTCCTCCCTTTTACCGAAAGTAAGCAAACTTTTTTTATAAATGGAAACAATAAGTGTTAAGGTTAATATTTTTTCAGCTTTATATACGTTTTATTATGTTACAAGCAATTTAAAAAACTGGAGCAGTTCGTAAAAAACACTCTACCGATTCGCTAAAATGTTTACACAAAATTCTATAGACTATTAATTATCTCTGGAAATAAAATGATCTTAATTTTTGAAAAATTGACATTTAAAAGAAATAAAAAAGCTCACAAAAAAATATAAATAAAAGAAAATGTGTAGTAGTTCCAGTTATAATGGCATTAATACTGAATCTCTTTGAAATTTTGTGTTGATTGAAAAAAAAAATGTTTGTTTTCTCGCAGCATAACAAAAAGGATAATAATAAAGTAAAAAAAAAATCACTTGATTATTCCTGCATTTAGACTAGAACGACCGATTAATTACGCCGATCCCCTCTCTTACCTTTTTGTCTTCAAAGTTAAGCAAAAGGAAACTCCCTTCTCCTTTGATGGTTGTGTAATATTTGAAATGCCCCTTACTTTTCGAACAATTTAATTAAATACGAATATAACCTGAATACTATTCACCGAAAATAAAATTTTGATCCTTTCTATCAAATTAAATAAAGAAATCAAGAATTATTAATTATAAAATAAATAGCTTTAAAAATAAAGAAAAATGTTCTCACCTATTTAACATTTCTTGAATTTATAAACAGTGACGTTGCTTGTGTGCTTGGAAAATATATTTATACCTAGTCGTGCCATAAATTCTGTCTCACAACTTTAAAGAAGCATAAAATCTAAACAATAAAAGATAATATGTTTATTCCAACGAAATTTATTTTAATAAGATATTGTTAATTAATTAATAAAAGCTAAAAGGGAGTTCTACAGGCCTTGTTCTCTAACTCTGTCCATAATGCATAATCCAGCGGATTTAAATCTGGGCTCCCGGATGGCCAATCTTCTTGTGCAATAAAATCTGGAATGTTGTTGCGAAGCCACTCCTGTGTGCTTTTTGCTTTATGAGCAGGAGCAGAGTCTTGCTGGAAGACCCAATGTTGTCCATCGAAGAGAGTTTGCGATAAAGGTTTCACAACACCTTCCAGCACGTTGGTTTGATAAACCGCCGCACCGGTTTTGACACCTTTTTCGCAAAAATGGAGTGTTGTGACACCTTTATGGGATACACTCCACCAAGCCATTACAGAAGCTGGATGATGACCTCGTTGCACCCTGGGAGCCGTTTGTTTAGCTTCTTCTGATGATCTTGCATTATCCTTATCATTTTGTTTATTAAAAACTTGCTCCACAGTAAAAATTTTTTCGTGGGTAAAGAGGATGTTCTCATGACCATTGGTTGCGTGCCAAAGCAAGAGACTCTTGCATCTTTCCAATCTTATTTTCTTTAACCGTGGAGTCAAAGCCTTCATATGAAGATCATCTCGAATGAGTCTACTCATCGATCTTGTGGAGATTTCCAACTCCCTCGACAACATTTTTTGTTTGCGCAGTGGATTTCTACGGATGCGCTCTCGGACAGTTTTGATGGTGCTGACTGTTCTAACGGTACGTGGACGACCGGTCCTTGCTCTATCATCTATGCCTAAGGTTTCATTAAATCGTTCTATGGCACGATAAATGAATCCTTTTGTTATTTTTAGCGGTTTCAACAAATTCAAAATTTCAGAAGCATTTTTTCCACACTTATGGAGTGCTATTACAGCGATACGTTTTTCTTTTACTCCCCACTTCATGATTACGAGTCAAAGACTGTCACCAAACTGATCGGAATATTACGCCGTACAGTTCATTTGTTACAAAGTGCAACATAACGGTACAATTCCAGGCTAATTTCTGAGAAAGCGCGCATTAGATTGTGTGACAGAATTTATGGCAAGACTAGGTATATATGTATATAAATTGTAATTTTTATTTTAACTTTTATATTGAAAGTCATTAAAGACGGACAATTTTTAATTATTAAAAAATTAAATTCCTTTTATTGATGTTAAGTTAAGGGGTTATACGCAGTTGCAAGGCTAAAAAAAGACGTCTTTTTATGAATTTTTTAAAGAAACAGTTTTTATTTATCAATTACAAGTGATTGTTATTTAAATAGAGCCTACTTTTAAGAATACAATAGCGCATCGATCATGTAAAAATATTGATGTGCACCGCTCCTGTAGATGATGTCCCGAACGACCTTCAAAAAGAGGCGCTTGGCGGTGATCTCCATTTCGGCGGTTTGGATTATCAGAAATAAAAAAAAATGGTTGATTTCTTTGAGGGATAGATTAATGCAGGTATTGAACGAAGGACTAATAAAAATATTGATTTTTGACAAAATGGCGTCTATTTGAAAAAAAATTTTCGTTTTTGGCTGAAATTCATTGCAAATTGTTAAAAAAAAAAAATAGTAATAATTTTTAGGAATATATCTAAGAAGATTGTGTAAAAATTTGAGACCGGTCGCTTGAGCCATTTTTGAGAAACCGAGATCACCGACTTTGAACATACCGTTTTGAGAAAAACGCTTTTAAAGTTTCAGAAGTTAAAATTTTTTTTCTTCAACTTACATGGTATCATCTATTTTCACAATTATCACACACAACAACGATTTTAAAACCAAATCCACGGGAAGAAGCAGTTTCAAATTTTATATTTTCGTCACAAGAGTCACATTTCACATATTCACTTATCTCAGTAAATACAGTAATGAAATTTAAAATTCTATATTCAATCGAAGGATCGCGCTTTGTAACACTCTGACGTGGCCTTACAAATTCCGGTATATCTCCGAAAATATTTATCGGATTGACTTCAAATTTTCAGAGAATATACTTAAATATATGTACATTCCGAGAATACAAAAAAAAATCGATTTTTTTGAAAATTCTTCTGAGTATAACCCCTTAAGTCAGAAATGAGGGTAATAAAATAACTTTTATTTTTTATTCCAATAATAATTGTATTCTCCTTAATATTATTTTTTCCATTCAAAATTGTCAAAAAAATTATCATTTTGTTGTATTGAAAAAAACTGATAAACTGGCTCAAGTTTACCCTACTTCTAAAATAACTCTTTTCGATTTTTACATAGGACGTGTGTATAGGTCAGGCTTTTGAATGAAGAGATATTTATTTATAAAGAGGGAAAATAATGTACAATAATTGGGTCATGTATTTAAAAAAAAAAAAACCTTTAGATTCGATTTTGGAATACATATACACAAAAATTTTGATTTCTAACAGCTGATATTATTTTGTTTATTTCCACAATTTAAAGTAAAACGTTTAGAATAAAAGATATTAATTTTTGTGTCAGGAGCATTTTATTCGTACTTTGAATACCTTAAAAACAAAAATGTACTGCTCTTGGAAAAATGTTAGCGGTGCTAGAAACACGGCCATCGTGTTATTTTACTCCCCTCTAGCTGAAGTTCAAGTTTTGTCCATAAGTGGATAATATGGCGCTCGTGATGTTAAGAAGATATTTACTTAATATTATTGGACAACTGTTTCTAAGAGTATTCTCCATTTCAGTCAGGAAAGCTGCTGACGGAGATAACATCTGAATTATTTTCAATTCTCTTTAAGTACAAAATAAGTACACTTCACTTAGATGAAATAAATTAAAATTTAAATGACACAGTTGTACGTGGGAAAACGTAGAAGATTAGTTTTATATAAAATTTAAAATATTTTGTAGTTCTTATTAAATGTCAGAGAACACAATTCCTGAACGTTTGCCAATTATATTTAAATTAAATTCTTAGGAGAGTTCATAAAAACCAGAACAGAATTAATTTAACAACAGAACAGCAGAAAACCACAAGGCAGTGGTCTTGTTTAATAGTTATATTATATTTCCACTTACATAACATTCTCCCAAAAGACATGTTTTCCCAAACGTAAATCGTTATTTGCTAATTGACACTAATCTATTGCAGTTGCTGTTTGTTCTAATATGTTAAACCTATAAATACATATGTATACATAATCTGAATCAAATTCCTGCAGAACGCGCAGGCAATAAATGTACCATTATTATATGTATGTATATTTTATACACAAAGGAGTTTATCATTAACATCAGATCGTTGGGGCTCTCTTCCCTCTGATATGGAAATAATATGATACCGAAATTAACATTTGAGTCAATGCAGTGGTACCAGAGTGATTAATTATTTCGCAAAGTAATATAAAAAATCGGATGGGGCTCGGCTCTGATTGAGACGTCAGGTTGGAGTGTGGCACTTTGTTAATGGTAAAGCAGAAATAAGCTAGTCATGTCTTTTTAAAGTTTAGGTACCTATTTAACTTTTAATAGCCAGTAGAGAAATTTTATGGGAAATAAAAATTCAGTAATTCGGATTAAGAGCTGTGACCCCTAAGCAATCGAAATCAAGCGATTTACACCTTACCACCTTACCAACCAACAATTTAATAATTTTTAAGGTAGTTAAATTCATATAGAACGAACATTTTGTGAGTCTTCCTCAAATTAGCGGAACACGGATGTCAA
Organism: Philonicus albiceps; assembly: GCA_963969385.1. NCBI lineage: Eukaryota > Metazoa > Arthropoda > Insecta > Diptera > Asilidae > Philonicus > Philonicus albiceps. The sequence goes on along the minus strand of OZ017772.1, from coordinate 38,053,189 downwards.
AGGACCAAAACAATTAATTTTACTTATAACTTGCTTTAAAACTGGAAGTATGAATTATACGGAAGTATGGATAAATGGAGTTCGGCAAAAGATTTTTGACCGATTTACCCGAGTTCAGCAAAACACTCCGTTCATTCATTTTTTTTAAACTTATTTATTTTAATTTATATCATTAAAAAAACTGTTCAGCTTATTTGAGAAAGACCACGAGGGTTCTCAATGGATTTTTTAATGGAAAGTTCTCCTCAAGACCGACCAAAAAATCGATTTTTTATTTTATTGTTTGTCTATACAGGTTGTTTCATACATCGTGTGCCAAATAAAGTGGACTGGAAGATCTGACCTAGCCAAACAAAAAATTATATGGCAAGGGGGAGGGAGAGGCATCTTAATCGCTTGGGAGTTACAGGCTGACTCGTAAATTTCAATTTTGACCTACCATCTACCACTGCCGGTATACGCTATATCGAAACAGGAAAAAATGTGTTTTGTTTTCCTAAAATTCAGTTTTTCTTCACATTTTCTCCGAAATTCATGTAATTACATAATGCACTTATTTATTATTACCTTTTCAACCATAATCTACATTGATGACCGCTGTTTCTCCCATATTCCTCTCCAGTTAAGTGTGACCGATGTTTTTATTTTTAGAAGCTTCAGTTCAGGCAACGCGCTAAACTACCGTCCCAGAGTCAGTGAGTTCAGTTCCCACGCATAACCATGATCTCTTGCGCTACGTGGATGGATTATGGAGTTTTGGCATGGTGACTACACACGTATGCATCCGTGCATTATCTTGATGGAACAGTACATTTTACTTCACCAAATGCAATCGTTTCTTCTTCAAATCAATATCGAATCTGTCCAAAAGCTCTGAATAATATTCGCCGGTTATCGTTTTACTTTCTTCTATATAATCGATGCGAACGACACCGCGTGCATCCCAAACAACGTAGCCATGATATTGATTCTTTGGTGCACGTTCAACCAGATAAACCCACTGTCTTGATTGTTCCTTAATTTGTTTATTTATTTCGCTTAATACAAGCTACATAGTAATAACGCCCTTGATATGTGGTGTGTTGTGATGGATCTATGTGCGGTACCCACCGCGCGAATAGCTTTTTCATGTAAAATATGATGCACCGTTTAATTGATATGTCTACAACCTCAACCACCTCACGCACTTTCATTCTCCGATCGTCCAATATCATTCCAATACCAACGGAACTCACTAAACCACTTCTTAACCATTGAAATTGATGATGCAGAGTCCCCACAGCCTTTATCAAACCTTCCTTGGTTTCGATGATATTTTTCATACAAAAAATAATGTTTAAATTACTTAAATTAATTTTAAATTTAAATTTACTTTTTTCCATTTGCGTTAAAATTCATGAAGTCTGCTTTCAATAGCTGTCAAAAACAAATGATGCAAGCTTGCTCAAAATTTGATAGTAGTCTAATAATAGATGGCAGCTAACGGTAGCATTTAAAATTACTGTGCGAGAAATTCAAAAAATTATTGACTTATCAAACTGCCCTCATTTCCTAATTTACCCAGAACGAGCACATAAACCATAATATTGTCTCCCAATCAAGCCCGACAATCTCAATCTCCGGAGCCAATCCTTATCCTGAAATTACGGATTGCTTAAATTATTCTATCGGCTAGAGATTCCACTTTGAAAACCAGCTGCGGATATTGGTACGGCCTATTAAGAGGTTTGCGTAACCCCACCATACATTTTCTGCATATTTCTCATTCGTTATTCGACTATAACTTCTAATATATTTTAGAGATTTTATAGTCAACTATGTAGCTGAGTAACCCGGCATCAAACGGTGTATCATAATATTTAGTTTAAGACTTCTCATGTGCTCAAGTTTGATATTTCAATGTGAATTTCAAACTTTTAATAGTACTTAATACGTAAATAGTTCCCGCAAAATGCCCTCTGTAATAATTGTCATTGAAATCCTTTCCGCCATTTTTAATTTTTAGAGTTCGGAAACGGATTCACAATTATTATAACATCACTAAAAATCCTCAACTACCAATTTTCATTGTAATTCTTTGAAATTTACAATTGTTGGTCGCCATTTTGAAACCTTATAAAATATACTTATAAGAAGTAATATATATGTATGTTGCGTTGGAATATGTAGTATGTCCAGTCAAAAAATAAAAAATTATCGCACCAAATGTTTAGACTTATTTTAGTAACACAACAAATTTTCGACTATGCATATACAGAGATAGGGATAGGAATTTGAAATTAATTGCTTCTGATTACTAAATTTCACTTAAATTAGTTGAATTCAAAAGACTGTGGTCGACGTCATCTTGAATTCCCACATAATTTACACAAAATTGCTTTAAATTAAAAAAAAAACAATTGCTGGCAATATTCGAATTTCCAAATTTTAATAGCAGATTGAGTATAAGCGGCATCAAGTTACTCTTAGTACCTATTTTCACTTAAATTAGTTGAATTTTAGAAAATTGTTGCTCACCGTGTTCGGTCTGCATTTTGACTTTCCAGATTTTGAAAATAGATTCCAACTTAGTATCAACTCTTAACTTTATGCCAATTTACATTAAAAAATTAAATAAGTGATCTTAACATACCCTTAGTACCAATTTTCACTAAAATTCTTTGAATTTCGAAAAATTTGCTCGTTGTGTTGGGTATGCTATTCGAATTTCTAATTTGCAATGAAGATTTCCAAAAACCCTCAAATACCAATTTTCATGGCATTTCCTTGATTTACAATATACCATTGAGGGCCACGAGGAAAAAAGGTGCTTATATGGTATGTTAAGTCGAAATACGAGTATGTAGTTAAAAAATTGAGATGTTCCTTTTTCTGGAATAAAGAACAAAATATTAAATTAAATTTTAAGCTTAATACATGTACCTTTTTAATGATTGATAACAAAACAACAATAATTTATCATTTACCAGAAAATTATATAAAAATTAAAAACATAATCGAAGCAAAATAGTTCGGCTAATTATTATTTTATTAGTATAACTGGTTTTATGACTTAACATTTATTTTTTTTTACAACCACGGTTTATTTTTAATCATTTCACAAAATGTGACTTATAAAAGTGAAGGTTTTGGCTAAAGTAAGTTTAAAATAATTAAATGTGACAAAACTCTAAGTGAAGACTTTGGAAAATTTAAATTAAAAGGGAAAATCTGTATATCATCAGGGTGGCGCAAAAATTGTCACACGAGAGGTTCTTGCATTCTTGATGGATATTCTCTTTAAGGGCTTCAAGAGTTTGAGACTTGTTGACATTAAATCGTGACTTCAACAAACCCCACAAAAGGAAGTCTGGAACGGTTAAATCGGGTGTCCAGTTAAAATCACTAAAACGAGGGATCAGACGACTTGGAAATGCAGCTTAAAATTTTGGTTGTGGCTCGTGGAGTATGCGCCGTTGCTCCATTCTGTTCAAACCACATGTTCTCCAGTCCTAATTCATCCAAATGAGGAAGAAGAAAGTCGTTGAGCATGGCTTTGTAGCACTCGCCGTCCACAGTGGTCGTTTGGTCCACGGCGTTTTCGAAAAACCCCGATAACGTCTCCAGCGTAAACAGCACACTGTGCAGTAATTTTGAGCGGTAAAATCCACGTTTTATGTACTTTTGCCTATTAAAACATGGTTTTTAAAACCACTGTAAAACGCAAGGTTGACAAGCATTTTTAGGCCAATAATTTGTATTAGATTGGAGAAAATTATACGCCATTATCGTCGAAAATTATGTAAAATTTGTCGCTCAAATTCGTCACATTTATATCTTTATAGTAGTTGTGAAAAAGCTAAATTTACTATTATTTATTTTTTCAGAAAACCAGATTTAAATCTAGAATATTGAGACTAAACTGGCGCTCTCGGGGATGCAGCCCATATGTTTCTGATCAGATTTTTTTTAAATAATTTTTTCTATCAACAAAAGTAAATATTACTTTGCTATGCTTGAATGCTATGGTATAATCTTTAAAATGGTATTCGACACCACATTCGTGAGGTCTAGAATGCCGTTAAGGATCGATACCTTCTAAAGAGGACTAAAAATCTAATCGACTACCACCAACCTTACCGACTTCGCCTCTAGAACACTGTGTGCTCTGGAGAATGGTGACGAAGTTGACGTCATTGTTACTAACTTCAGCAAGCTTCAGGTTGACCTCAACAATTTTAGCATTTGGTGCAATAAAAACTCTCTTGAGCTTAATGTCTCCAAATGCCAATCCATCACTTACTCCCGTAGACGCCCCTCTTCTTCCCCCAGAGTTTATCGGCTATCTGATGAACCTATCCCCTTCGTATCGTCTCTTCGCGATCTAGGCTTATTTGTGACAGCGAACTTAACTTTCGTGAATACATTGACAGCGTGATTGCTAGAGTCAACTCCGTGCTTGGCTTTGTGAAGCGTTGGTCCAAGGAGTTCTTTGATCTCTACGTAGCCAAATCCCTTTTTGTTTCCTTCGTCAGGCCTCTCCTTGAATATGCTTGCCTAGTGTGGTCACCATTTCAATCGAATCGAATCAAAAGGATTGATCCTATCCAGCGCAGGTTCCTTCGCTTCGCTTTACGTGACCTTCCCTGGTCTGACCATCAAAACCTTTCCCCCTACGAAAATCGCCTCTTGCTAATCAACTTGCAGCCCCTGTGGAAGCGGTGGGACCTTGCTGATATTACCTTCATTCATCAGCTGCTTACCGGTGGGATTGACTGTCCTTCCCTAATCCAACGGATCTCCATCCTACACCAATCCTTCCTCCTTGTATTAAGCGATAAATAAATAAATAAATTATAAAGCAATAAAGAAATAATGTTTACATACAATGAATAAATTGCCATAAATTTCAGACCTTAAGAAAAATTAGTAAAATCCATCCATAGTTAAGTAATTGATCAATTTGAAAGTATCAGGCATGTCGTATATTTAAATTACTTATTGTATAAGGCGACTTTTATCGGGGTAAAATTAATTTGTTTTTTGAACTGCAAAGTATATTTTAAAAAAGTTTGTTATAATTTACTCTGGTGTTGTTTATATCCCACCTGCTTTCTGAATAGAAGGAAGAAGCGTTTATTATCACAGCCAAGCAATAATTCAGTTTAACACATTTTATTTATGTTCTTTACCTTCTCTGCCTTTTTAATGTCACCTCGACCTCATTCAAGAGGCAAAGGAGAACTTTCCACGTTAAAGGTGAATATTCGTCTTGTTCGTATATTCTTGGCCCTTACCCAACAAATCCCCATTTATGCATGAGAATTTTCTCTTATCTAAATGTGTGAACACCTTTTGTGGTGCCTTTGCTCACCTCACAGCTAGGGTTTATATTTTTTCGGTCCCTAAATTTGTTTAAGAATTGTTCACTAGTTATGTTTCTTACACGAAATACTAAAATTCAATAATACAGTTATAGTGATTTCCTTAGAATTATGCAAAACTTCCCGACTAAGTTTCATGGTGCCTCAATAGCTTTTGGATGAAAAAATTGTTTTATTTTATGGTAGAAAAAGCAACTGAGAAATTTGCAAAATTTTAAATGCAGTGTATGTATCACGAGTTAAATTCACGCAAATTGAAAGACAATGCTTCATTTTAAAATATTGTGATACAGAAATACAATATCGAATATATGCAATATAAAAAACAACGCATTTAACAAACGAAATGTTGATAAAATGATTCTCATGCTCATTTCGATTCATGTAATTCCGTGCAATGAGGTGCGCATTTTTCTTACTTTTCGTACTTTCGTTACTATTTAATTAAATACTTTTTAATCATACTTGTTAAATTGGAAATCAGTAGATTTGAGATTCTTTTAATACTTATTACAAATTTTAGCTTGCATTTTTAGAGATTGAAATGTTTTGGATCGCCAATAAATCATTTTGAAATTCCAAAATTTTATAGAAAAGTATTGAAATTCTTCCGTTTTAACTAAATTTTCTTAATTCATACAATGAGAAAAAAGGTTAATATTAAAATCGAAAAACTGTATTTATTCGAACGAAAAATTGAGTTAAATACGAGCTTACAATTACATTTGCGGTAAGAAAAATTTCTTATTGAATCAAAAGAGGATTTTGTTTTTGTATTGGCAACAAAAATATCAATTAAATTAAAAATTTGGTAGATTTTACAAATGTATGTACTTTGGCAATTCGAAAAATCAAAAAATGTCTTATTTATGTAGGAAGACTTATTTGGTCAATAAACACGTTTGATGAAAATTGCAATTCACGTACAAAATTGTAAAATTTCGAAATTTCTTCGTCAGTATTCAACATATTTCATCTTTACTGAGCTTCGAAATAATTAATTATATCTCTGATGTTATTATTACTGAGTTAGACAATCTCATTATGTTCAAATTTAAAATATTCTTTGCTAATTGCAGTCCTCATGCAGTTTTATTGATAATAAAACGTCTGATTTCATTACGCAATTTCTCTTACTTCACCTCATAACTGCCAAAAGTAATGTCCACTTTTTCTTTCACGTTCGCTACTATTCAATAATACAAATAATCAAAAGACAAATATTTCGTATAAATTTGTGAATTATAAAAAATATTGCATTCCTAATCCTAAACAACATTATCTTTAAATTTAAACTCAATTTTTGTTGGATTTTGCCATGAATTTTTCATTTTACCAAAAAACTTTTAATTTACAAATTCTTAGGATCAATAATAGTCTTACAAAATATTAGTATTAAAAAATATATTTAAATAATATTTGTTTTATTGAAAGAAGATCTGCATTGCTTCTTATTTTATTAATTTAATATTTCGCAGTAAAAAAAATTTGTTGAATCAGCAAGCATTGATTAAAATGTACGAATATTTACATTATATTTAGAAAAATTACAGTTTCGTTTATATAAGGAATTCATATTGTTGGTTTAATAAAAAAAAATATCTGGATGCATCCTACTGAATAAAAATAAATTATTTAACTGAAGTCGCGTAAGTATTTAAATTTTCAGGTTTACGATTTATAACTTTAATAAAAATGCATCGATTTTCGATTTTCGATTTTCTCAGGAATATAATAGATCGAATTCAAGATAATATTAATTCTTTTTGGACTGGTAAATCAGGGGTGATTTTTAGAATTTTCTTGCATTTTTACATTTCACTGCATTGTTTATTCTACACGATACATAAAAATTTCATTCAATTTTATTTCCATATTAGAACTCCCTAGGCTCTATCATAATTATTTTAATATTCTTACTACATATATACAAGGTGGCGCAAAATTAATCATTAAATTTTGTTTTTGTATAACTTTTTTACTAAATAAAAAAAAATTTTTGAGTGATGGAAATCTTTATCTTTGGACCTTTACAATTTTTTTCTGTTAAGTGGAAAAGATGATATCCTTCAAATGGCTGCGGCCAGTGTTGACACACATTTGTGCCTGTTTTATCGCATTTTCCATGACTTTCCGTAAGTTTTCCGGTGATAACTATTCGCATTCCTGTCAAATATTCTCTTTAAGGGCTGCGATTGTCTGAGGCTTGTTGGCATAAACCCGCGACTTTAAGTAGCCGCGAAAAAAGAAGTTTGGGGCGGTCAAATCGGGCGATTTGGATGGCCATGCCTATAAAACAACTTGCAAAACTAAGAGAAACACGCGTAAGTAAATAAAATAAATCATAATTGAATATGAAAGCGAATCTGAATAGTGTATGATATTTATTTATCTTAATCAGAAAATAACATTAATACAGGATTTATTTCATTTAATTCAAGAATTGTCGCAGTATAATTTTAAAGAGTTTTTCTAATGATATGCTCTAATATTTCTTTTAAATCGGATCTGATTAAGTAAAAAATAAAAGTAGTAGTATACAGGAACAAACTTAATATATGTACATATCTGAAACGACTTCCAGAATATTTTTTATCTCTGATTCAATGCAAATTCTGAGTGATTCAAATTTTTCTAAAATATTCCCAAGCCGACTTTAGCTCGTTAAATATTAATGAGTATTGTGAGCGCGTAGAATATCAGGAGTGATGATTGATATTACATAGTAACAGCGGCTTATTGTTATCAGAGGTGTAATTTTGTCGAGAAATTGTGACGAAAACTATGTATGTATGCATGTCCTGTCCACCATGCCCCTACTTTTGTTGTAATTCATAAAACTCCTATTTATGATAAATCAGAAAGTAGCACAAATAAAAGTCCTCTTGTGTTAGAACCTACTTGTGAAGTTTTTCTGCCTTACGTTCTCCAGGGAGTTCTTCTGTGGTTCCTGAACATTATCAAAAAATGTCAAGGGTTTAGCCAGATCTTGTCAATGTCATGTATATCTAACAAAGCGGAGCATATCAAAGCAACCCTTTAAATGTCGCCACACAATTATTGTGCCTCTGCTCGCAGGCTCGGGGGCCCTTGCGCGTCACAAATGCCATGAACGGCAGTTTTTGTGCCCAGTTTCTCCACTCCCTTTTGTACAAAAGCGCTAATAACTGGGGACAAAACACCCAGAAAGTGGCACAGCCGGGGAAGGTGTCTGTGGCACGAAACGTGAAACGCTTTCATGCAGTCGTCCACCACGAGTTTTGTAATCAAGGTAAATAGTCGATTTCTATGATGGCACGTCGTGTAAATAAAAATTAATGAGCCCTCTCAGGAGTGTCCTTTGATCGTAAAACGTTTTGTTTGACTAAAGGAATCACTGCCACATATAATTTTCTGAGCGATTTTACTTTATCGTCTGTGTATTGTTATCACCCTTTACAAAATATTTGAAATAGCAGTTTTTCGTGACTTTCACAGAAAATTATTTGAATTGCTACAACACTGCACGAAACTACATGTAAATGAAAATTCAAATTTTTTATATGCAGGTAGTTTTACTTAATTATAGTTGATGAAAGTTATGAAAGACTGAACTTGTTCGATAGAGTTAAATCAAAAAACTTATGAACATACATATATTGAAAGTATAGTGAAATTTAAAACCGCAATTTGAATTCGGAATTTTCGCAGACCCGGCTAGATCAATTTCTCGACATCAAAAATTCTATTCTGTAAAGTTATAATAGAATCGTTAGAATCATTTTGGAGAACACGATTAAGTACACTATAAAAACTAAATGTAAAATCATACTGAAATTAAGATCAATTTAACATTTTTTACTATGAAAAACTGTATCATGATCCGAAAAGTACATATTTTTTGTGTAATTCAGCAAAATAGTGTAAAATTAAATTATTTATTACTATTAGAGGGTACACCGGACCTTTCGGCATGCTTGCCTATTAGGCAGTATCCGGTAATTACCGCTACTACTTCACTGATGGCTTTCGCTCGACCTGTTCTGATCAAAGGTTGGTAAGATCTACCTGGAGGATTCGTACATGTTCTCACATTTCCACGTCTTATCGACTATCTTTTCGTACCATTTATTAATCTCCAACTTACTCGTGCAAGAGGCTAGTAGTGCCCCTACGTGTTGTATGATATCCGTTTCCGGTAGACTAGTCCAGCGTCTAGCGAGCTCATCCGCAATAACGTTACCCTGAACATTGCTGTGCCCGGGCACCCAAATGAGGTTGATGTTAACCTTCGAGGTGGTACTATATAGACACCGGTGGGTGATTTGATTGCGGCTTATGATAGAGATACTGTTCAGGGCCTGTGGGGCTCTGAGTAGCCTCTGCCTTGAATATACTGCAGTGATTAAGTAGTTGGATCTCTCTCGGAGTAGATACCATTCCCAACTCTATCTTGGATCCGTCAATATAAATCTGAACGGAATCTGGTTCTTGAGGAAAGCCATTTTCCCAGTCCCGCTTAGACGGGATGTGGGATTTGAATTTGTGGTCAAAGGAGGGTTTTGGGGTAATGACATCCAAGTCAGGGATACGAGATCTCAGAATCATAGAGTGTCCATATCCCGTACATGTCCATGGTTTTACCGAATTGAACATCGCCTTAGCTGCAATTAACTTACCAAGAAGTTCCACTAGAATAAAGTGGAGAAGGACATTCAGGGCTTAGTTGGAGTTGTTCTAAGGGCGCCTGTGATTAGTCGAGAGGCAGTTCTCTAGACTTTTTTTAACGTATTCCGGTGATAAGCCTTCTCCAAGGCTGGCTACGAAACTAACGCACCGTAGACCATAATCGGTCTGACCATGGTCACGAAGAACCAATGTGCTATACGGGGTTCCCGGCCCCACCCTACTGCAAGTGTAGAGGGCCGTAGCGACGTTACTTACTCTAGCTTGCATGTTGGGCTTCCAGTTCAACTTTATGTCCAGGATCAGTCCCAAATATTTTACCTGATCTAAGAAGCTAAGGCTCACCCCGTTTAGAAGTGGGGTCTTAAAATGAATCTTATGCTTTCTAGTGAATAACACTAGCTCCGTTTTGTCTGGGTGCACACTTAGGCTACACTTGGTGCTCCAAATGATAACTCTATTTATGCCCCATTGCAACAATTTGGACAGTGTTTCTAGGTGCTTTCCTGAGATTATAATAGCTATATTATCCACGTATGCAATAACAGCATATCCCGTACGGTAAGCCCGGAGTAGATAATTTAAGGCTTGGTACCATAGGAACGGTGACAAGACTCTATCTTGAGGTGTCGCCCTACCCGTGTATTTCCTAATGAAAGACGACTTGAAATCATGCTGCTCCGAAGCATCTCTTCGATCTGGTCAGCTACTGATCTGTCAAGGTCCAGTCTCCGCATGGAGGCGGTGATTACTGTTGGTTTGATATTGTTAAAGGTGCCCTCAATGTCTAAGAACGCCGCTAGTGTGTACTCCTTATAAGTATAAGGATCTTTCTATTTCGCTAACAAGGGTGTGCAATGCCGTTTCGATAGATCCACCCTTGGTGTACACATGCTGGTAGGGTGAAAGCTGTTTCTAATATACATATATGTCGATCATTCTTTCTAACGTTTTGAGAAGGAAAGATAATAGATTAATCATCATAATCGGAAATTCTTAGTGCAGTGGAAGGTTTTTTCCTCTGTTGGGATATAGGTTGTCTAACTTTGTCTTCTGTCCAGGATGCAGGGATGTCCGTTAGATGCAGACAAGCCTTCAAAATGCACATCAGCCACAGATTTAGCTGTCTAGAGGCTCTTTGAAGGTCCACCGGTATAACGCCATCCACTCCAGGGGATTTGAAGGGCTAGAAACTGTTTATAGCTCAGTCCAGCCTCTTCCTATTCAGAATTTCCGGTGCAATTTCGTTGGGAATGGGAGCTGCCATAGTTTCACTGGTCTGCTCCGAGGTGCATCCAGGAAATTGTGTTTCGGTCAGCAACTCCAGGGTCTCCCAGTATGAAGAGGTCCAGTCTCCATTACATTTTTGCAGGAGATTGGGTGTGCTGTGGGATGACAAACGAATATTTCGAAGTAGGTTGGCCTCGGCCACTCCTTCTACACTGCTGCAGAAATGTTCCCATGAGGACCGCTTAGCCTTCCTTACTAGATTCTTAAAGATTCTACGACTATCCTCATAGTATGTCCATTTATTTGTTCGATTGAAACTGCGGTACTCTTTCCTAGCGATCGCGACCTTAGTACCACCAAAGAGGTCTAAACTTCTGGTCTAAACTTCTCTAGGTCTTCTGATAAGGCACGAGATTAATGTTGCCTTGTCACGCGCTTTGGTGTAGGTCCCCACCACTCTGTTTAAATTATTTGGTATAACATTCAATCAAGTTTGTAAATTTAGTGTGATCTTGCACCAAATTGGTGTAAAACTTTGCATGAATATGTACAATTATTAAACTGATGTAAATCTACAACCTTAATTTTCTCTATTTTGTTTGTAATTATTTACTCATCATTGTTGAAAAATAAAGCTTAGTTTATGTTGAAAAAGTAGGGTTCACTCAACTTTTTGATCGTGTACATTGTCAGTTTATTTTTTTCTGAATTAATAATAATTAAAGGTAGATGATATAAAACAAACTATTTTTTCCCTATTCTGCAGTGCTATAAATTTTATTACAAACAAAATTATTGAATAATAAGTACAATTGTATGAATATCTCTCACAGATATGGTCACTGTACCTTTAAATAGCCATACTCGTATGAGACATTAATAGGTCAAATTGATTAACTCAACTTTTGAAAATTTCTGAATAATAATAATAAAACACCTACGTGCTTAACGTTTAATTTTGGAAATGAATTATCTTAATAATTTTACGTAAAAAAAATATAACTTTAACAAAGTTTATTTCGATTTTTATTTTTAAATGAGTTTTTAAATCAAACGCCTGTATTACTCGTATCATTACTGTTCTCCATTTTTTGCTTATCGAGTTAATATAAATTACAAAATTTCGTGTTTTTGGTAAATTTCATATAAAATTCTACCTAATGGAACGATTTCGGAAAATGAACAATGCCAAAATTCATATTAGAGGTTATATGCATATTTTAATATAGAACACTCTAAAATGATACTGTTTATAGACATTTCTGTCCAAACATTTGATTTTATTAATTTTTAACATTTATTTTATGTCCACATTTTCCAAAACCTTTAAATTCTTAAGGTATTTATTTTCTTAGTTTACATTTTAAGCAGTGGAAATTTTTGATTATTTTGATTATTTCAATGTTATTTTTAATCTTTCTTTCAGCCTTGATATGAGAAATGGAAGAACTCGTAAATGCGAAAAATAATATCAATGTTAAATCGCACATCACAATTAAAAGACCTTAGGTCATTGTAGGATAGTTCCTATTTGTTTATTTTTTTATTCAAATATGTTGACCAAAATTAAATCCGGAAATATCTGTCAGTAAAATAATGAAACAAAACGTGTTTGCCCTTATGATTAATAAATCAATATAAAAGTAAATTAAAGGTATTTCTGGTGCATACGTTCCGCCTTACTCCGATTTTTGTGAACAAATCCATAAAATAATTTGTTTAAGTCTTTAATAAATGGTAGAATATCTGGAGATCGACTCATTTGTAGGAAAATTAATTTTATGAATAATATAAATTGATTTTAAACTGCGGTTTTATTTATTTTTGTCTATTTAGTCATAAGTGAAAATTATTTTAATAATTTAACTGAAAAGTGAAACCTCAACAAAATATTCCAGCAACGTAAATAAAATTCAGTAGAATTTGCCAATGTGAAGTAGACTAAAAATATATGTGTTTTGAGATTTTTTTGAAATAATAGTATTGTGAATTTACCCGAAAACTTGCCTGGGTGTGTATAAATTAAAATCGTTTATTAAAATCTAGGTTTAAGAAAAACTTAAAACTGATCTAATAATATGATAAAATTCTAGATCTGTCGAACCTTATTCTAATTCACTAAATAAAGGTTCCTGCCAAATGGCTTGTAAGAAACAAAGGGCAAGAAGTTAAAAATTTTTTTTAAACTCTCTTAATCAAAAATTGATAAGTTTCATTTTTCTGTTTCTTTGTGAAGGCTTTCATTATATAGACTACGAAACCTTCTACTCTTGGCGTATTCTCTGTAACAAAAGTGAGTTTCTTCTCTGATGAAAGCGTAAAATGATTTTATTTAATATGACAATTATTGAAGGCACGTAGATTTAAAGAGAATCAGTGAGTATTTTATTGGAACTTCCTTAGGTTGCTTAGAATTTTAATATATTAATAACACTAATAATTTTAGGTTTACATTAAAATATCTTAAATATATTTATGACGTTTAATAATAATTCAGGTTCCATTTCCTATTGCTACTTTTATTTAGTTAAAAAGTATAAAATTGATATTTTGCACAAATGAAATATCATTGAAAAGCAGAACAACTTAAATGTGCATGTCAAATTTCCAGCAATGGTAATAAATGTTTTGTGTTATGACAAATATTATCTTCATGCAGAAAAGTAGTAGTCAAATCGTCAATAAACGTTATTTAAAAGCTGTACTGCCTACTAAAGTTTAAAATTAAAAAACAAAAACACTATTAGTTATTGTTGAAACTTTTATTAAATATTTAACTATACTCGTAGATATACCAACAGCAGCACCGATAATCAAATAATATAAAATGCCCAATGATACCATACCTGAAATTATGTCAACCTGAGCATGTACTATGTAAACCTTATAAATTAATGATAATAATAGTTTATAAATATATTCGTAGGAATATTGTAGGAATAATCGATACATCGTTAAATTAGAATATCTAGAAATTCTTTATTTGTTGTTATTAATTTTCTCTACTTATTTAAATTTTTATAAATGTTCCTTTAATTTTGTCGTTGGTATCCAATATTTTTAAACTAAGCTCAAAGAGAAAATGTCCTTTTTCATTTGTATAATCTATATTCTCTTATTCTTATTGAATTAGGCTAAAAATTTTTAAAGTAGTAGACTTTTTTGAATATACTTAATGCGCATTATCAGAAAATATGGAAGTTGGCAAATAATCATCCAACACAGAAACCACAACTATCTACTTTTTACGCTTGCCTATAAAATTTCATTTTAAACTACTTCCCGTTTTCTCACTTAATTTTAAAAATAAAAAAAATAATAATAACAAGAAAATACAGATAAAGTCGAATAACCCCTCTAATGGTACATTCTTGATACCTTCTCAGTAATTAAGTTAATTGTATTCTCCTACTCATGAATGCTTATTGTCAATTGTTTTAAAGGTATCCACTTGTCTTTAATTCTTGCCTAACATAAAACGAGGAAAATAAGAGCACGTCCTAATTTTAGGTCTATAAATTGATGGGGTGTCTCATTCACGGCATGTATTCTTAAGAGATCCTTTTAGAGTGAGTTACATTCTTTTCCGGGGCAACGAAATAGCGCCACATTCGCTTAAAATTTTTGATATGCGCCGAATCTCGCTTAGGAGTTTTTTTTAAGAGAAAGGTTTAAAAAGTATCCCTTTTTATAGAAAAGTTCATGTTATCAGTTGGCTTTGTGAGGCCGTTCAGGTTCCTCTGCAGTTAAATTGAAAGGTTGTTGGCCTTTTCATTTTCTGAAGGCTTAATCACGTTTTTAATAAATTTTATTTTGATTTTCTAATCTATCATTCTGAAACACGCAAGTCCTTAAATGTTAAACTAAAGATAGCTTCGTCTTTACATTACATACGTAAAATTAATCCTTGAATTACTTTAAAAAACTAAATTTTTATAACTTACATTCACATGTGAGTATTAAAGAGAATTTTTTTTTTTAGTTTACTATTCCCATGTTTTAAGGATAATTCAAGAACCCTACGAAAATATTTAAATAAATCTCTCCATTAACCTTTTTCTAGTGCAATATTGGCAACATTTCTAATCCACAAAGGCCACTATAACCAAAAAATGGTAAGTGTGGCATCTCAATATATGGGGGCTGAAACGGCGGGAAATTGAATTCTATAGGACCCTTCTTGACTGTTATAAAGAATCACTTCAGAGGACCACAAAAAAAATGAGTTTTCAAAGATATGTATTTATTTACTGAAAGATTGTGTGTGTTTCCTATTCCGAATGTATGAACAAATGTTCTAGTTGAAATTTTTTTGACCCGAATTTCAGATACTTCGACTGTATCTTAGACAAAATTTGAAAGCCATCCGGATACTGGATTTTTTTTTTTTTTTTTTTTTTATATAAGGATTTTATTGAGTGTCTATTGGAGCTTTTAGGAGATAAAAATTCTTTTTGTAACCTAAAAATGGAGGATACTTGAACGAAATTGACTAAAACACTTTACGGAAATAGTTAGTCGTGGCAAAATATGATGGAGAGAAAAAAAATTTAATTTATTGTATTTGAAGATTAAATATTCTATAGGTAGTGGAAGAGTGGTTTTTAACACTCAATTGAAAGCTTGGAGGATATAGAGTTACTAAAGTAAGTTAAAGCATAATTATTAAAAACTTTACAGTTTTAAAGTTCCAGTATCCCAAATGTTCCAATCCTTATATATTTTGTCATTATTTATTTATTTATTTTGTTTATTATTTATTTTAAAAATAAGCATTATTGCATAGGATTTAATTTGTTGTGTGCGATATTTACAAATAATTACGCGAAAAGGCGCTTATTTTACAGAATTAATTATACGAAACTTAAAGCTTTCCGTCTAGAAGAAAATATTTCTGAAACTATATTTATTTTGTATCTCTGTATTAATTGCTCGCTTAATCTCGAATTTCTTATAAAATTTTTAAAATTCGAATATACAAACCTAACCTAAGTTTATATCAGGTCGTCAAGTATGAAATTTGTAGAAAAATATGCAAAGTTTGCTGATAATTTATAAACACAAGAAACGATTTTACTCATCAAAGTATGCGCCCAAATTGTCAATACATTGTTGCCATTTAATCGGCAGGTTGTTCAGCCCAGTGGTATAAAAACCTGGTTGACGAGAGTCTATGAATTCCTGGAAGGCCAATTTTACTGCATTATCGGAATTGAAATTTTTACCTATCAAGAAGTTGTCCAAATTACGAAAGAAGTGGTAGTCTGTGGGAGCTAGATCTGGTGAGTATGGAGGATGATGAAGAAGTTCCAACTCCAATTCCTGTAGTTTTGCCACGGTCATTTGCGCAGTGTGTGATCTGGCGTTATCTTGCAGTAAGATAGGATACGATCTGTTGACCAACCTAGGCTGTTTTTTTTTAAGTTCTAGCATCATTTTGTCTAGTTGCTTACAGTATATTTCTGCTGTGATCGATGAGCCTGGTTTCATGAACTCGTAATGAATCACACCTGCACTAGTCCACCAAAAACTGATCATCAACTTCTTCTGATGAATACTACGCTTTGGAGTATGTTTTGGAGATTCGTTCTTGTCTAACCACTGCGCTGAACGATTCGCTATTCGATTCAAAAATGGATCACATTTGTGGCGAGAAAGCAACATCAAACAAGCTTTCAAACGCTTTTGTTTCTGGTTTTCGTTCAGTTCATGAGGAACCCAGTTATCTGACTTTTTCACTTTCCCGATTTGAGCTAAATGAGTTAATATAGTTTGTTTGCTTACACCGAACTTTAATGATAATTCATAAGCACTTTGAGATGGATCAGACTCCACGGTGACCTTTAGTACGTCATTATTGACCTTTGATTCTGGGCGACCGCGTGGATCATTTGGGAGATCAAAGTTCCACTCCGAAATTTGACAAACCATTTTGATACTGTTTGCTGCGTAGTTACACTAGAACCAAATACACCATTTATGTTTCGCGCGGTCTGCGATGCCGTAGTTCCACGTAAGAACTCATACTTCATTACAGTACGAATTTCCGACCGATCCATTATAAAAAACAACAGATTTTTAAAAAAGTTAATAATATTTTTTAGAGCTTAGGATAATTTCCTTTTACCGGCAATATGTGTAGCTTCTTAATAAAAAAAACAGCATGGAAAAATATGAAGGCACTGTCAAATACCAAGCAGTCAAAGTTGGCAAAACTGTAAACTACAAGTTTCATTCTTGATGACCTAATACATATATATAAAATAATTTGATTTTAAATGTATTTCAGATATTTTATTTTTTTTAAAGATTTTTTTATTGATTGGTTACAAACAAAAATTTCAAAAAAAATAACCCTTTCCCCCCACAAAATCGACGACAAGTTAGTGCACTCACTTAAGTCTTTATAAATTCTCGCAAGGACATCGCACGATATCAAGCGGTGGCTCATTAAAAAATAGAATAAAAGTACCTTTCTACCGTGTAGGAATTATGGGAGTATAGATTAAAAAAAAAGTAATTTTGTTCATAGATTTAAAAAAAAACAAAAAACAGGAAAATAGCACTGTTTTTAAATAAATTCTGAGTGTGCGCATGTCTCCTGTAAAACTATTGCTCGATGAATGATGGATAAAAGTTTATATTGAGACTTATTGCTGAATCTGTCAGCGGGAATGCGAATGCGACTTTTGGATTCTGAAATCCACGTTCAATATATGAAATCCATATTCACATTCCCGCCGTCGGATTCCGCAATAACCTCTATTATTTTCCCTTTCTCAGCATTTCCAGCAAGTCAAGTAATAAACATGTATTTAGTGAGTATTGTTAAGTAAAGGCAAATCTTAAGCAAATGCTTCTAAAATACAGTAAAGTTGATCTCAAGAGGCGGATAGTACTTCTAGAGGAGCGGCATATTGAGTGATCAATCACGTGATATTTAAAGTCATTATCATAACACTCACCCAATCTATAGCATCAGAAATGCCATCGCATATAAAAAAATTCAACTGGTGTGCAATTTTTATATTCTTTTATATGGACATTCACCAGAACTAAGATGAAATGCGAAACGTCTGTCGGCAGGTTCAACCTAGTGGTGTTCGATTGTCCAAAACAAGTATGAATAGTTGTGCTCTATGACAAAATTTGCGAAATTAGAGAATGTGGCTCACGAACTCAATATAGAAACAGATTTCCTACCAATAAACACAATTCGTCCAAGAAGACAGCCAACACAATGAACGATGAAGTTCTAGGTACTAGGCCCCATAATCAAATCCAAATAGATTTTTATCAGAATCCTAGATCAGTCATTAACTTCTTTAAAGGATATATTCGAGGAGTTAAAAACATTTACCGACATATTTGGCTCTTTCAGCAACAACAATATATACATAAATTACTCCAATGATGAATTAATGAAACATTGTAAAGATGAAATCTGAAGATCAAAAGCGGTTCAAGTATTGAAACAGGCACTGACGGTATTTAGTTGTTTATTGAAATCAATGCTTTAAAGTTGCATTTGCCAGAAAACCAGTCTAATAATCCACAATCCCTATTGCAATATATTTTTACTAATGACTTAATTTCAACATTTCCGAACACCACATTACCGCTAAGAATATTACTTATATTGCCGGTTTTAGTTGTATTCAGTGAAAAGTCTTTCTCAAAACTAAAAATTATTTAGCTATAGTTTCAATTGAACATGAAATCGTAGACGGCTTGGATACAAGAAAATTGATATAGTTTTCCTTTATAAAGTATTTCTTTTCTTTTTTCACACGGGCATACAAACAGCTAGCGGCGGGACTGCCCTCAGGAGACTAGTTCTCCGCATGAATTTCTAAAAATGTTTACTTTTAAACATTTTATCAAAATTTATCGAGCAGTCATTACAAGCATCTCGAGATTTGTTCTATTTAAATCAAGTCCTTTAATGGTTTTGTTTTCATTGATAAATTACTTCTTGTACTCTTCTGTGGACAGAAAATAGGTCAAGAGCGAGTCGGGCTAGCGCAATTGGCAGATTTAAATATTTTTATAATGTTTTTATTAAAATTGAATTGCTTTGTGCTCGGTTCCCAGATTCCTCGTTTTCAAATTTATTTCAATAGTATTCAAGTAGGCGAAAGCAAAAGTCATTGTAAAAATAATATTATGCTGACGAAAAAAGGTGAAATTTTCTTGTTATCTTTGGCTCAATAGCTACTAAACCTGATAACTTCAAAACTTTAGCTTTAAAAACATAAAAGACAGACAAACGGATGCAGGCACGACACGCGTGACAGACAAACGGACGTATGTACGAGCAATCCTAAATATCCTAAATATATAAATAAAGGGTTTTGCTGATGCTGGTACGGACACCGGGATCTTGCCTTCTATAGACTGGGAGGAAGTCTATAAACGAGATTTGATTTCTTTTCTTATTTTCAGTGTTTCTTGAAAACCGTTTCCCTTTAAGGAATAATTTAAAAAACAGCATCATATATTGGTTTATGATATGTTACTTTAAATTAATTTTATACACTACTTTCAAAAATATCAGTTTGGGAAAGGGGATCACGTCTCCACAGTTTCGCCTAATTGTAATACAATTTTTTGAACTACCAATACTGGTAATTGTTACGTGTACTAGTAATAGTAATGGTAACGGTAACTTTTGCATTACTTGTACTGGCAATAGTATTACGTTTTTTTACATCTCCGGCGAAATCAATATTTAAGTCTCGTCATTAATTTGATAACTCGATCTGACTCCGCAAACATTAATTAAACTGTAAAACAAACAACAAAAATTAAAATTCTTGTCAGATTCTTCAAATATTAACTAAAAGTAATATTAGAAATTCAAATTGGGCTTCTTGAATTCATTTTTCAAAGAATTTTGCTTTAGCTTAAATGAACGTTTTTGAATTATTAAAATTCATTGCATTATTCGCATTCATTATATTTAAATTCGCAGCGTAAGCTGAGAAAATAATATCAGCCGTGAAAATCGGATGGGGAAAGTTTTATGGTTGAAATTCAATTAATCAAGGTGGTATCGCAAGATTTACTTTGGGCTTTGCTGATACCTGGAACACCCCCGGACAAGTCTATGTAAACGGAGGCGGCTCATAGCAAAAATAATAAGAAAGTGAACTAAGCGGACTTGATTTCTTGGAAGCTGTGAAATTTCAATTATAAAAGCAAACGACAGCATTGCTCGCTCAAGGACGAGGGCTGGCTAACTAAAATTTCAGCTGGACTTCGGTTCGATGCTCTGCGGGGCGAAAGAGGGCAAATAAACAAATTCCGCCTCGTAATTAAAGCCTCCGAATAGAAGCTCAATTCGGTTCCATAGCAGGCATCGAAACGTCCTAAGTTAAGTGGGTATATCCCTTTATTTTGAGTATTTGGCTGGCATCCAACAGCAGGCAGGACCGAATTTCATTAATTCCAGTTTAAATCGATATTAAGTTATTTCCGAGCGATTAACTTTTACTTTTCCACTTGAACGGAGGATTCTATACCCATCCCGTTTGTCTTGTCTAGCATCAGTTAGCTGAGAGAGCTGCAATCAGGAGCGTTCCGAGGATTAGAACAGATTTCTGCACTGAATTCGCCAAGGAGGAGATTTAGACCGAATTCGAATCGAAAGAAAAAAAAAAGTGATCAAATTAGATTCTGACAACGGGTCGGATGGCCTATCTTCAATCTAACATAACAAATTTCTAGAGGTTGGGTTTCCTTTCGGCTTTGGCTTTAATCATAGACTTTATTCGGCTGAACATTGTGTTCACATGGCTTCTTTTCTACACAAAAACATGTTTCATTTTATTTTTAACTGGCTGCAAAAAGAGGAGACTATCAATCCAACTCGTATGTATGTATGATTTTATTTATCTCTGCACTCGTATAACTTTGGAAAGCTTCGACCGATTTGGGCGATTATTTTTTTATTGAATTTATCATCCCTCGATAAATAAAATTGATAAATGTATACATAACAAGTATCTCTACATGTTATAAAATTAAACGAGAATATGTTTCTCTGTCTGATTGTGGGTAGGTATGTTTAGTTACAACTCCAACTTGCCGCTTTTAACGCGATTTGTTGTTATTTAACTTTAAAATTGGGAATATATTCTCTCAAATAGAAAATTATTCAATATAGTAGAAAAATTGTAAATTTTTAAAGGCTTATTAAATAATTTTTAAAGGTTTCCACTTTCAAATAGTTATATTATGATAAATTTAAAGCAAAAAGTATAAATAAACAATTTTGGACATAGGATAACTTAATTTATTTTAGCTAATGCAATTTTTATTGAAAAATTTTAATAATTTTAACATTTATTATAATAAAGAAAACTTCCTTGAAAAATTAATAATTTCTCTTTTTAAAATAACTGATTTATTGTTGCATATTTGAATCTTACCAACCTCTTCGTTAGGACCACTAATAAGAGTTATGTTCATATTATTATTTTGAATTGAAAATTATTTTAAATATAAAGAGGCATAATTTGTCAAAATAATCTGAAAATATTTTCATTTTCTAAAATCTAAGACGTTTTGGTTTACCTATACTCAGTACTTTTTTAATTTTATTCAACTTAATACATTGGTACAAAAATGTAATTTTATATAATTTATTATTCTATAAAGATATATATTTTTTTAATAAAATAATTTATAAACCCCTAGCTATATACAATAAGCAATATCAATTGTTTTTGAATTAGTATTTTCAGATAAAATGCATATTCTTTTTTGAAGTGAATATACAACAATAGATACAGTATGCAAAATCAGTAATCGTATATATAATGTATCCCTATTTTAAATACAAAATTACTTACTGATGCAAATTTAATAAAAAATGTCCAGTAAAGCAAAAAGAATTAAAGAGTAAATAAGGGAAAATATAACTTATTTGCTTTTTAAAATTTAATGTCGTTACTTTAAATGGCAAACTCTGAATGCAAAATGATACTTAAATATAATTTATATACTCACCAGTCTTCGTTCTGGTATTTTATTTTCTTGATGTAACCACGTATCCGAATATTAAAAATAATATTACATTTCATAAATTAGATGGCTGTAGATTCTCAATCGGCCGACGTTATAACCTTTAAAAGGAGCATTTCGTGATTCCTTTTATACTCTATAGCGAAACCCTGGGTTACTTCCTTTATTAATTCGTGATCCTGTCTCCGAGGCTGATACTTCATTCTTCGAACCCTACGCTCAAGAATTCAGTTTTTACACTCGATTGCTTAATTTAATCACTTGCTTTCCTTAAGATGAATTGTGCAGTCGACTGCAAAATTGGAATTTTCTATCAAAATACAATTTGTGAATTATTTTGAAAGAATTTCGTATATCTAAGTTATTGTTTTTAAACTAAAGAAAAAAAAAAACAAAGGGGACGCTTAATTTATTCCTTCGTTAATATTTTAAAATTGAACATGTTCTAATCAATAGTAAATGTTACATTGTTAATAAAATAAATACGACGACGATTCAAAATAAAACTATCAATTAAATATAGTGCATTTAAACGAATTTGCGGCAATAGTTTTATAAGGTTCTCACACGCGAGAAAGCATTCCATTTATCATAATATTAGCTAAAGCATTTCTCCGTTTTCGCCAACCTCCCATTCCTTGGGCATGATATTGAAGTTGCGTGTACCATTGTCTAGTGCGGACACCATCGTCTGCCTGCAAAGTTAAATTTTAAACATTAATATAAAATTTATTACATTTGATTATCCAGATCTTAGAAAAATTCCATTTTCTTTTTACTTTGGATTTAATTTGATTTGAACCATATATTTAGGAAATCATTAGGGGTCAATGTCGAAGACTCTAAAAATTAAATTTATTTTAGATAGTGTTATACCGAAATTCATAAATAGAAAATCGAGTAATCTAAAAAAGACCTTTTAAATCTTCGTATCTCCGCCAAAAATTATCGCATTTAAGTTAATCATACTAAGACCTATGTAAATTACATTAAAATTACGATTCCCTGAAATTGTAATTGTAATTGATATGATAAATTCCTCAATACTGAGCTTGAATAAATTTTCAATCACATTAGAAGAAACTACAATTTTTAATTAATAATGTTCAACTACTTTGTAATGGGCTTGATTTATACGGCAATTCCATTATTAAAAATTGTACTTATTATTTCAGAGTATTAAATGAAATCGAAAATGGGTTTAGACCATTAGAGTTTCATTATAATGTAATTCCTAAAGGATCAATTCCGAAGTAGCTCTGATCATACCTCATTCGAAAGCCCGTTGCCTTAAAAAGGAAAAATTGACTGCCTAATCCAAAATTTATCCCAACTTCGCTGTCAAATTGTGTGATTCGGGTGAAATTTTTTTTATATACCTAGTCGTGCCATAAATTCTGTCACAACTTTAAAGAAGCATAAAATCTAAACAATAAAAGATAATATGTTTATTCCAACGAAATTTATTTTAATAAGATATTGTTAATTAATTAATAAAAGCTTTACTCGAAATGACCTTCTTTAGCTTTTATACAAGGTACTGGTCTATAGCGGCATGCACGGTACTCAACGACATTTCATTTGCCTTGTTCTCTAACTCTGTCCATAATGCATAATCCAGCGGATTTTAATCTGGGCTCCCGGATGGCCAATCTTCTTATGCAATAAAATCAGGAATGTGTGCTTTTTGCTTTGTGAGCAAGAGCAGAGTCTTGCTGGAAGACCCAATGTTGTCCACCGAAGAAAGTTTGCGATAAAGGTTTCACAACACCATCCAGCACATTGGTTTGATAAACCGCCGCACCGATTTTGACACCTTTTTCGCAAAAATGGAGTGTTGTGACACCTTTATGGGATACACCCCACCAAACCATTACAGAAGCTGGATGATGGCCTCGTTGCACCCTGGGAACCGTTTTTTTAGCTTCTTCTGATGATGTTGCATTATCCTTATCATTTTGTTTATTAAAAACTTGCTCCACAGTAAAAATTTTTTCGTGGGTAAAGAGGATGTTCTCATGACCATTGGTTGCGTGCCAAAGCAAGAGACTCTTGCATCTTTCCAATCTTATTTTCTTTAACCGTGGAGTCAAAGCCTTCATATGAAGATCATCTCGAATGAGTGTACTCATCGATCTTGTGGAGATTTCCAACTCCCTCGACAAAATTTTTTGTTTGCGCAGTGGATTTCTACGGATGCGCTCTCGGACAGTTTTGATGGCACTGACTGTTCTAACGGTACGTGGACGACCGGTCCTTGCTCTATCATCTATGCCTAAGGTTTCATTAAATCGTTCTATGGCACGATAAATGAATCTTTTTGTTATTTTTAGCGGTTTCAACAAATTCAAAATTTCAGAAGCATTTTTTCCACACTTATGGAGTGCTATTACAGCGATACGATTTTCTTTTACTCCCCACTCCATGATTACGAGTCAAAGACTGTCACCAAACTGATCGGAATATTACGCCGTACAGTTCATTTGTTACAAAGTGCAACATAACGGTACAATTCCAGGCTAATTTCTGAGAAAGTACGCATTAGAAATTGTGTGTCAGAATTTATGGCAAGACTAGGTATATTTACATTTGCGCAATTGAAAAAACCACGAATATAAATTTTATTTTTGTTGAAGTATCAAATTATTTTTAAAAAACAAACTTAAATATTTCTATTCCTTTATAATTTCTAATGAAATAAATCATTATTCTTTCAATATTATAATAATTATATATATATATATATATATATATTATAATTTATAGTCAATATGACCTCCAGTTTTATAATTTAATAATCTATATGATCTCCATTATTTTTTTACAACTTCAATACAACGTTTCACCATGAAAGCATACAACATTTTAATAATGTTTAAGTATGGAGATAATGCTAGCCAATCCGAGAATCGAATATTGTTGTCTTAAAACCACTGTTTTGCGGCTCTTACTGTATGGAAACCTGGATCGTATTAATTTCAGTCTTTTCTTCTATGAGTAGTTGGATGTACTTTCTGGAATTCTTTCTACCATCTATTATTCCTCTACAAAAAATTGCTCCCCAAAACGTAATAGCTTCCAGTGATCTATGTGCCCTGCACAAAAACATCTCCACCTTCCTCAAATCGTGGAAATAATAGCGGTATCTGGCCCATTCAAATTGAATTTTTTTTCATCAGAAAATACGACTTTCTCCCAGTTAAAGTGATCAATAATCTTATTTTGACAAAACGTTAAACTGCCTTATGTTTTGGTTTAAGAGCGGATATCTTCTCAAGTTTCTATCTTCGTAAATATGAGCAGAGTTGTATGATTCGACTGCATATACACTTGCTGCAGTACTCATTCGAAGTCCAATTTCCGTGCAGAGGCCGTTCAAATTTATGCCTACCTTAAAATAGCTCGACGTTCGAGTTCTGTAGTAACTTTTGATGCTCCTTTTTTCCATCTCTTATCATAGTTTTCTGGATCTTTTAAAAAACTATCGGTTATTGAGGGATGCCTTCTTAATCTACGCGTGATCTCCTGTATCTGCATTAAATTTTGTTGTGCTGAAGGGTAATAAATTGATTATCGCCAAAATCATTGCAATTCCTGAAAAAATGTCTTGCCTACGAGGCGACAAAATGACTTTCTAAGTCCTAAGAATTCTAGTATATAACTTTGGAGTTATGTGGGTTAAAAACAGACCTCCTTTTACCTAAACTTTTTATGTATGATTACAGGGTGTTTAGGGGCAGGGGGGGACTTCTCCACCGTTTGGGAATTAGAGGATGGTTTGTAAATTCCAATTTTCCATGCTATGCACATCACTATTTTATTTTTATCTTTTGATCAACTCCACGCCGCGACATCCAAGACCTTTCTAAAAATGGGAACAATGTTGACCTACCATCTACCACTGCGGGTACACTCACTATCTAAACTGGAAAAAATGCTTTACATCTCCCTATAAATCCGCTTTACCTAACATTTTCTCCGAAATTCATGCACTTATTTATTATTTTCACAGAATTACCCATCTTATTACCTTTGTTTTATTCTTGGAAAATTTTTCCGGTCAATTAAAAAAAAATCCATTTTTAAGGAAATTAAACTAAAATTATCCCCAAAATTTTTTTTGTTTAATTAAAAATTGATTTCAGTTAATGCTAATATCTCAAAAAAACTGTTCGAAATGTCCTCCGCCACTTGTGATGCATGCCAACAACCTCTTTCTACCGCTCTGTTAAGTGTGTTGTAGCCAGCCTCTGCTGTATTTTCATCGCTGCATTCTGCTAATTAATTCCTGTCTGATGTTAAGAGGTCCTGAGTATACTTCATCCTTCATGAACGGTAAGAAAAAGTCCAATGGAGTAAGATCTAGAGATCCAGCAAGCCAAGAAATCGGACCACCTCGTCCAATCTGGCACTCAAAAATTTATTTAATTTTACCTTCACAATGCTACCAGCATGCACTGGTGTTCCATCGTGTTGGTAAAACATTGACTGGTCTTCAAGTCTGGCAGTGCATTCTCCAAAAAGTACTTGCGGCAAAATTAATGGTCCTATTAGTATTCAAAGGTTGTAGAAGTTTGTTATACATCATCTTTAGTGACTTGCGATTCATCCGTCCACAGAAATCGGTCTAGAAACGATCTGCTCTCTATGGGGCATTCAAGTGCATGCCAAGTGCAGAACTCCAATCTTTCTCGGAATCTCCTTCCATTAGCTTTTGTACAGCAATATGATGATATGGATTCAACTTTTCTCTATTAATAACCCTCTAAACTGTATATAAAAACACTCCTAATCGTCTTGGGACTCGACTCGTGCTCGTTTCAGTCTTTTGCCTGACTGTGCTGATTTTTTGCTATTTGACGTCGGCAGAACCTTATGATCCGTCCTGTTTGCAGATATACTTCCGCTTCCCCTTAACGTCTGGAAAGTCCCTCTTTGGTGTACCCGTTAATTTGGGAATCTCCTTTGGTATATTCGGGCAACCTCTCTTTCGTTTCCATCAATTACACTATAAAAGTAAAATTATAACGGCGTATTCCTCAAAATGTGAATTTGTCTATTTTTGAATTATTTCAAGTTAGAACACCCGTAGTTATCGCTTGGTTTTTCAACTATTTTTAAAGACAATTTGTTCATTTTATGACATTTACAATTATAGAACAATGAAATAATAAAATACCGGTCAAGGTTTTCTAAGGAACAGATTTTTCAACCTCTAACCTGGGCATGCTATACCTTTTTGGAAAGCTAATAATAATCAGCAATTTGAAAAAAAATAAGAAATAGGTGTATTAGTTGCGTGAATTTCGGAGAAAATTCGATAAAAACGTGAATTTTAAGAAAATTTCTTAAGTGAGTGTACCTGCAGTGGGGAGTGATAGGTCAATATTGTAGACATTTTTCGAAAAGACTTTGGTATAGTAGATTTTTGGCGTGAGTTGGATGTCGCAGCGTTGAGTTAATCAAAAGATAAAAGTAAAATAGTGACTCATCCCACTCATGTTGGCATATTAACCCTTTCCCCCTTATTTAAAGTTATTTTAGTAGAATCAAAGAGAATATCAATTCAACTTGAGCTGGTTTTCTTTAAAATCATGTGCGTCAAAGAGTTAACTTGTAATTATTTTCATTCGGCAAATAACTCCTATAGAGAAACCTGGATAGCATATCGGTTTATTACTTTCTTAAATATGATTTGTACACAATTTTATATTTTATAGTTTAAATTCCTAATTCAATTCAATTTCTTTGTACATGTTTGTTAATCTTTAGAATATTTAGGAGTTAATAAGCGCATAAAGTACTAAAATCTTTTCATACGCCTTTCATACCAATAATTAGATTTTGTAAACAGTGCTTTTTCAACGATATATTATTTATAAATATCTTCCGTGTAACTATAAAACAAAACGTTTTTTAAAAACTTATCTGAAAAAATTTATGGCATAAATAAATAAATAAATTAACCTTCCGTCTGCCAGTCATTGATGCCTAAAGAAGTCCAAGTCTCTTTCTTCAGTTATTTTGTTCACACAACACATGCTAAGGAACCCTTTTATATTTTGATTTTTGAATTGAATAAATGAATGAATTTTTCAGTTGAGCAGGCAAGGGAATTCAAAGGGGCCTAAATCGAATTCCTGGAGATAGCTAAATCCCCAGCCCATCGTTATATAGCGTCCGATTCAATACATCCTTATCAGCTTTGATCAAAGGTTTCATTACCGGGGCAAGCAAGATACTGGAATCAACGAGGCATCAGAGGAACTAAAAGTGCTTTCATTGATAGCAGCTTCAAAAGCAAATTTGGTCAGCCGGGTCCGACTAGTGAGCGGGGGATGGGGATGGGAAGGCGTTCAGACAAAATCTTCATTAGCATTAGGTTATTTGAAACCTATCAACGGGGTAAATCATGCATAAATAAAGTCATTTAACCTGCCGATTGATGTACTCATCGAAGCCCTGCTCCGCTCGAATTAGCAGAAAAATTTGTCATGGCATATTCATAAAATAAATTAGCCTTATTTTACTTACTTTGAATATGAAGGTGTCCTTTGACAAAATCTCGTGCACTTCGAAGTAGTCGTCCCAGTCGGCCTCGGTGCATATGACACACCTATCCAGGTAAAGGGGCTCCCTGATTAAAGTGTGCCGCCCGCATTTCTCCTTCACGAGAAGCAAGGACGCCTCCCGAATCCCCGTATGCTTCGGGAAGTTCAATTGATTAGACAATGCCTTTTCCGCTTTATAGGTGGCAGTCGGCTGGGAAATTCGTTTATCTCGTAAGCATAACACAATTCTCCCGAAGGCTATCAGTTTAAACGGTCTTACCTTTCCATTTGTTACAAGCAGCGCATTCACAGGCGTCAATTTGATCGTTCGTCCTTTTTTCCAATTGCTGTCTGTTGGCTGAGTAAACAGCAGTTTTCCCTCCATTGCAAAACGAACCTCATCGTGATTCCATTCAAGGATATCGATAGCCATTTTCCGCAGTTTGATGTTAATCATGTCAATTTCACATGAAGCTCTTCTGTTCGGACTAGAAGAGGAAATGCGTCGCCATAATTTCGTTGGTACATCCTTCGCCTCCTGGTTCATGTGGTTTAAGTGGAGCTCTATTTTTTCCTGCGCTTCTTTGAGCAGGTCCCTTCCATCCAAATGATGAGGTGTGACCTTGTAAAGGCGAGCCAAAAGCAAAGGATATTTTGTAACACGCTGAACAGGAACCTAAAATAATTTAAAAATTATTGTAAAAAGAACCAGTCAGGGTTATATTAACAGGGGTGTTAGAGGACTATAGCATAGGGCGGCAAAATGGAAGAAGACAAAGAAATCCAGAAGAAGCAAAAGAAAAACGGAATCTTCAGATGTAAGAGACAGTAACAGATAGCTGGCTGATAACTCGGGTATAATTTAGTAATAATTAACGAAAATATTATTTTTTTTTCATATACTATTATATTTATATATTAGGGTAATTTAATGGAAGATAACCCTAATCAACTGGCAAAAATGACTTAACTTTAAAGCGTAAAGTAAGTAAAGCTCCATAGTCGTCCGAAGTATACAAATATTAAAAAGTAACATTCTTATTTTTTGTATTTTATCAGTAAAGCGTTGATTTTTCACACCAACCATTATTGATAAATTTTTTTCCAAGCTAGCAACACTTTTTCGGACATTTAATTTTAGCAAAGCTTTAGAAATTTTGAAAATCTATTTTATCTAAATTTTTTAATCAAGTGTCTAAAGTCTAAAGTGAAATGCGAAATTCCTCTCCTACGCCTCCCCCATGTAAGCCTATGAATTTAACAAGGTTAAGGCAGAGATAGACACGGATTTTACTTTACATTATTTTAAAAAAATATATACATATCTAGGGATATTGTCACAAGAACAATTTATATTATACGATATATTTATATGATTTTATTCATTATATTCAAATATGGCAATGATTGTAAAATATGTTTAAAAATGTCCCACCCATCATCATGGAATGACCAATTAGCAATATTTTATTATAACAATGGCAACCGGCCGGTCATCCCGCCGTATTAATTTTCTCTGCTAATAGGGATCCCACACGTGAACGTATTTGTTAATGAATTAATGCATTGCTTTGGTTTTTTAAGACGGCAGACAAAGAGCCTATGTTTTTGTTCCTATTATGTGAACTTTGTCAACTGATTTGTAAAACTGTCCTTCAGCTTTACCCTTGTGTTAATATTGTTTTAAGGATTTTTGTTTTTTGACAATTCTGGCATCAAATTGCTCAGAGGAGTTATGAATAGGATTAAAAACTACCTGCGAACATCAATGTCGACCGTTTGTTTGAATTAGTTGACAATTTTTACAATTGAATGGTAAGTTTCTAAAAAATTATGATGAACTAATAGACTGTTTTGCCTACAGTAAAATTGACAAAAAAATATAAGGTAATTTTCTACCGAACTTAACCCTCTTTTCAGCGTTCACAAGTTTGATCTAGAAATATGATAAACTCGCTAAAAATTACCGTTTTTACCGTTTTATCGAGAAGCCCCTTTAAACCCATTTAAAATTTCAAAACACTTGTGACAAACCGATAAACAAATAAACAAGCAGACATTTAATAGGACTTTCATTTTTTTTTATTTATATTCGTACAGAACCTTAAAACCTTATTTGCTTTAATTCTTATGCATATCAAATAAAACAATATTAAAGTGCATTACTTACCATAAGAAATGAATTTAGGTTCATTCTCCTAAGGACCGTATTCTCCATTTGGGAAACTCTCAAAAATATTCGCAACAGTTCCTTTTCCTTTTCTAAATTAGCAAGTAAAAGACTCGCGGCTGCTTGTCGCACACAGTAACTTTCGAATGCATGGAGCATCGGAGTTGCCTCTAAGAATATTTTTCCGATATTTACTGTGAGCATATCGTCGTCTCCTTGCTCCAGTGCAATATCTAAGACGTCTCTCATCCTTTCGGCAAGAGTCTGATTATTCTCGAGCAATTCTTCGGTATTTAAGAAGATTGCAGAGAGCTGCTCTTGTGTAAGGAGGCCCGCGACCAACATAGGCTGGCAAAATTCTTCTAAAATTATTTGCAAATCTCGACCATATTTCTCCTCAGTTTCTACAATTTCCGTAATAATTTCCTTTCGTTCAGCACGCTTTTTGCTGCATTTTCGACAAACAAGTGGAGCATACAAAACACCAGAGTCGGTTATTTGAGTTTCAACAGGTCCATCACAATCTTCGCAAAGGTGTATCGGATTTTTTTTGTGTATTGAACAACTTGGCGAATTTTGATATTTATTTCGAGATGATTTACTGGTTTCTGATCCCACACCTGAGTCGTTACGCTCAATATCGTAGGACAATTTGTGGTATCCATTCAATTTTTCATTTAAAATACTACTCAACGAGGTGTTTTCACCTGAATCCGAGGATAGTGACAAAATATTAAGACGGTGATTCGCACTGGATACTGCCGCTTTGCTATCAGTTAAACAGTCATTCTCTTCTTCGACAATTATATCGCTCGTGTTACTAAAATTATATTCGTAAGCTTCCTCTTTAACAATTCCCCTTTCTTTAGCGTCCACTAGATACGACAATATGTCGTACTTCGATGCTCCTTCGAACATGGACCTTGTTGATTTTTTGTCTAAATCGAGGTCAGTAATTGGTGGTGGAGACATTGGCAATGGTGGGGGAATATCGCTTATTTCTTCATATATTGGATCTCCGTTCATTTTGATTGATTCGTAGTGATGGTCGTCGTCAATAGAAGCTGAAATTTCTATTTCAGATAGGGTAGCATCGACTAACATTTGATAGAATTTGCTACGTATCGAAAAGTTATCGTCGTCGTCCCCATTTATGTCGCCTGTTATTTCGCTGGAACAACTCTGATAACAGTCGGACTCGTTATTTTCAAAATCGAACAATTCATAGTTGGCTGAGCTAAAACTGTTGCTGGAGCTCACGCTACCCCTGCTGTTGCTTAGACATTCTTGCTCATCTCGAACAATTGGTTCTTGCTTTTTGCTTGTCTCCAACTTGAGACGTTCTTCCTGAACCTTTTGTAGAGTCATGTCAATGAGCTTAGTCATGTCTTCATTATCTTTGGTTCCAGTCTCCTTTAGGCGTTTTAAAGAGTTTTCTATCAGTTTTGCGACAACGCCACTGTCGAGACCATCCGCCAATTGATTTAAAGTTGGATCTTCCAACAGTTTACTTATAAATGAACTCCTCTCTTGGCGAACAGACTGCGAATGACTCAATCTCGTTGATTTAAAATTTTCCTCTTGACCCGTTCCAGGTACGTTCGGATGCCTGCCGCAAACATGAGGCACTAGATTACGTCTAACAGCTTCTACAGGATTTCGGAGGATTTTTAGCAGCTCCTCCTCATGAGCGAGCATATTGTTCGTTTTTCTGGTTTTGACTTGATCGAAATCCAAGGTAATCAGCGTTGCGCCCTGTTTTTTACTCTTTTCGTCATCTGCTTTTCGCTCCCCTAAACTTTGCTCACCCCCAATCGGAATGACGGAACCAGATGATGGGCTGTTCTGGTTCAACAGCGTGTTGATTTTATTGTTCTTGTAGATTATTTCCTCTTCAGGAGACCGCGAGTTGCTTACGTTAATAGTGACAGTATTACTTGAAGGTTTTAAGGAGCTACTCGAGATAGTCCTAGTACCGTCTGTTACTACTACAGACGACTGATAAATGGGGGTGTCATTGTTTACATTTACTGTCGAGTAGCAATCATCCCCATTTATAAGAATTGAAGTTTTTCTTTGGCTGACAGTGTCAACATTGTTCTCATCTTTATGGCATATCTTGAGACGGTGAACCTCAGAAGACCTCTTGTTGAATGGAGCAACGCGTACGACAGTTTTCTGGGGCGATTTATTTTGATTTGCGAAAATTCTGGCACCGCTACAAATTTCTCTCTGGGCCTGTAGAAGTTTCTCTTTTTCCAATTTTTGATTACCTTGTTGCTTTTTGTTTGCTTTAACGAACGTTATCACATTAGTTTTTGGTTCAATTTTAACACTATAATCCTCAGAAAAGCCTCTGCTGTTTGAATTCTCTTTTCCATCTTTCTTGCTAAGCAAATCATTGTTGGAGCTATTTTTAATTGTTATACTCCCGGTCTCCTCCCACGATATTTTCCTTTCCTGTTGAGATAAATTTGGTATTCTTTCCAGTTTCTCCTCCTGGTCGGGGGTGAGTGATAACTCCTTCATTTCTAAGTTGTTTTCATTCGTATTTATTTTTGCTATTGCTCTTTCTGAGGACTTTTTGTTTTCACACTCTGCACCCTGAGAAGAGCTCTTCAAGGGTCGTATTACGACAAATTGTGGCACAGTGCCCTTCATAAATACGTCTTTTAAATCTGTTCGGCTTCCTTTCGTCCTTAAGCCCATCGTGTCATTGAAATTTAGCATTATTGACGAAGTATTTATTCGTCTCTCGCTGTAAGATCTTTGCAAGCTCTGTTTTTGCTTCAATGGTAGCTTGGATGCATTTTCTAAAATAAAAAAATTAATATATTACTATATTTCATCAACAAAATATCATTTTCGCATAAAATAAATTATCGATTAACCCTAGAAACTCAATCTGGGATTTACCAACCCTCAGTTAATTCTTTCGACGCTTAGCCTTCGAAAATTATAAAGTAGGGGTCCTTGGTGTTGATCGTATTATTATACATATATTATCGTAAGAACTGTACATACGGTAAAAGGCATTAATAAATTTAGTCGTGCACATTAATTAAATCCTTGGGGTTTGTGTAACCCCAGTATTTAATCGAGGAACAAGTTTGCACCCTTGTGAAATTTATTAAATTTCAAATATTTTTATGGCAATTTTTAGCAAGTTATTTATATCTTTTTTTTAAATTAACAGTCAAAATAACAAAAATAAATTTATAAACAATACTGTTTAATAAACATCATTTTTTGCGGCTTAAACCTTAAATTGGAAAAATCTATTTGAGTTGATTCATTCGCTTTATTTCCAATTTTTGCGTATATTTAAAACAAAACAAAAACCAATGTCAAAGCAATTAGAATTGCGGTCAGAACACTCGATCAAAGAACTGGGGTTTGTGCAACCTCACAGCAGAGTTCTCGTTTGTACAGGAGTGTGGGATCATAAAGTTAAGTTTACAACTCCTAATTATACAAAGCAGAAAATAGCGGCTAATTTAGAAGACGCTTTAAAAAATTACCCTGAATTTAATGCGCTATGCCATTTCCAAAAACTCCCAGCCGAAAGGCTACATATCTTTACACTTTCCAAATCCCTCCTGAATTACGAATAATTTTTCTTGTGATGAGCTTTCTACAAAATAATTTTATTGCTTTATATTGACGCATATTCGAAGCGCAAAATAAAGTGAGATGAGGGGGAGCTTGATACCTCTTAAAATATTTTTTTCTGTAAATATCAATAGGGTAAAAAAGTGTTGGTTGCTTCCTAAATAATTTTTTTCAGTTTTAGAATCTTTCTAGGGCTAGAAGTATACTGATGGTCAATAATTAAAACACTAAAAGAACTAACTATCCTGGAATGTAGTAGGAATTCTATGGAAAGGGTACAACGTATTCAATTCAGAGTAGTTAGTTGAATTTTTTGAATCATTCTCAAATTTGGCCGCTAACTTTTGTTTCATCCTGGATTTTAGTGAAATACAAAAATATTGTTCGAAAAGCAATACTTTTTGAGAAATTCGACTTCAAATTTCCACTTGCAAATTTTTCTACAAAATTTCATTACACTTATTGAAAAAATGAAAAATATGTGCATTGATTTTGATTTTAATTAAATTTTGTATTGATTTCCAATAAAATTATGGAAGTACATCCACAATTTTGAATTTGTGTATTTCATAGTTTCTAAATTCATGAATAGTTCCTGCAAAATTACTTTAGTAATATATTTCATTGTTATCCTTTTAATAATTATAAAAATATTGGTTATCACATTAGATTCGCCATTTTGCCTATATTTTAAATAAAATATTTAGAATTCTACAAAAATTACTTGGAATATTTGATAAAAAACTCGAAATTAGTAATCAAAAATCATTAAAAACCCGATTTTCGAGATAATTCCATAAAATTTAGAATCGTTGACCGTAATTTTGGTTTTGCCATTTTAAAGTTAGTAAATAAAAGGTATCCTATATGTTAATTGGAACATGTAGTATAATATATAAAGATAAGGATTAATTCTTTATTGAATATAAAGTAGAGCAATTACAAATAACTAAGCGAATATTCGGTGTAAATGATAACCTCAAAAGAAACGCACTGTACTATGGTTTGTAATTACAGCTAAATTTATAGCTATAATTAAATTAATGTTGAAATTTCAAATAAAGCTAAACTTATAGCAGAAACAGAAAAACCTTTCATTAATCCGAACACCGACTCGAGTAAACTTCAATAATGCCTTAAAAGTACAATAATTAATTAATCATCATTTAAGTCACAGATAATGTCGTCTCTAGTATATATTTCATGTATCATGTATCTACATGTTACCTATTTAATTCATTAAATGTTCATTGGATAGATTTGATACCTTTTAACATAGAATAGTTAATACAAAAATATTTAGTTTCTTCTTAGTAGTCTTAATTAAATGCAAAGTCAATCAGATGTAAATACACAAAGGAGGAATTTATGAGTATCAAAAGTTGAAGCATAAACCTCTCATTGCATTTATACTAAGGCAGTTCAGAGTTAAGAATAAGTTAATTGGAAAATGAAAGCGCTATATAAAGTATAAGTATAAAATAAAATTTCTTTTCACATTTACCCAACCCGAAGGCAAAGGATCTCGTTGAATATATCCGTTTTTGCCTGATAGCCACTATAAGTGAATGCCGGTAAAAGTTTGTTTCCCATGTAAATTTGTACGTGGTAAATGTGCATAAATAAGTAAATTAGAATATGATTAAAATGTTGGCATTCATTTCAGTTCTATGTTGCGAGACACTAGCTTCGATGTAGGATTTACGGGTTCGAAAACGAAGTGAAACTTGTCCGGATGCTAGGATACTAAGCGTTGACTTTTCTAGACCAACCCAAGCCTCAACCAAGGGCTAAAAACTTAAGTTATGGCCAAGCTTCAGCTGAGCCAAGACTTGGTTTCAAGTCAAGTTTTATTATCACATTTAAGGTACATTTTCAGCAAAGATTATTCGTATCTTAGCCTAATTTATTTTATAATTGAATTGTAACCAATTCCAAGAGGAAAATACGAAACTGTAAAGTTTATTTTTTGGCAACATATTGTAATAAGTTTTGTGTGAAATGTGTGAAAGCGTCGCAATAGTGTCTAACAAGATGTCAGTTATTTTATTTACAAACTGTTTGCGGTAATGAATCGATTCAAACGGAGATCTACAGTGAAGAGCTACCCAAAAATCGAAGAAATGAGAAATAAAAAATCATTGGCCTAAAAATATTTCAGTTGCTTTTCCGCGATCAAAAGAAAAAAGCTTAAGTATCAAATGGAGGTTCGAAAGTTTATCAGGGATAAAAAACCAATACAAAAATCTTTTGAAAGGTATCGAATCCATTCACTTAGTCGTCGCTGCTGCTCTTGTGGTAGTGGTTCGGTTGTATGCTTTGATCAAACAGCCGGCAAAACCCAAGAAAGCTCGATATGAGGTGGGGAATCATAAAATATTTTTTTCTTTCCGTAAGCACTACGAGCAAACCAACTCTTTAGTAGCCATTGTGTTCCTGACTATTCGGCGGTAGATTAGATTTCAAAACTTTTATCTGGCAAAACAAAAACAACCTGGCGGCCAGGTAGAGAAGGTCAAAGCGGAGCCCTGGGCGAGCAAGTCACGTCGGGTAGATGTGCAGTTGTGCACTCTCAGGCAAATAAACCGCAGATGTGTATTATTAAGAAAAATTTTGAAATCACGTATTGGTTCTAAAAATTCTTTACGTGGTTTGTAGTCTTGAATTACATTCAGATCCAACTTCTTCTTGCTTAGGGAGCTCCAGATCTTAAAACGAAAAGTGATGGTGATGAAAGGAGCTAGATATAGAATTATTAGCTTATTCGGAAGAAATTTTAAGAATACACCAGAGTAGGTACTTTGTGTAATATACTAACACTATCGATAAATTGTCTCAAGACAGTAAACTTAAATTTAAGCGATTTCGGGAAACTGGGCATAAATTGCAATAAAAATTAATTTCATACATGGATCGCAAAAGTAGAAATATTCAGTATTCAGTATATGCAAATAGGACTTTTTATATTGGCTTAAGTTCGGAATAGGGGAAAGTCACCATTTCAATAAAATTTTGTAGCAATCTTCTGTTTAGTCTAAAACGAAAGGATCTGAAAAAATTTCTTGTCCGAAATATTTTACTTTCCACACTTCGTCAAAAAAGGAATTGGCCTTACAATAAGTAATGAAATGTTCATAGTATAGTGGGTGTTAGGGAAATTCAACAGTCTTTAATGAAATTATGCATGGATAAAATAATTTTGTGGTGAAAATGGCCACTTTTAATTCAGAAACTAACGGAAGTTTCCTACAAAATTTCATTGAAATTGGTGACTTCCTCTTATTTCGAACTTATTCCTTTATATTTAGTATATATAATAATTCACTAATCTACGTTATTATTACGCTGGTATACTTAAAGAGTGATTTAGTTTTTTATAAATATAAATTTTAGGGAGAAAATGTAGAAAATCTCCTGATAAAATCTAAATTTACACTATGACTAGGAGATAATATGCTAACTAAAGGATTATCAATATAATTACACCTATTATAAAATCGTTCAGCAGTATTCCTCAGTTTGTTGCTAAATAATTCTATCTTAACTAATTAGTGAAGTTCAGTTGTAGAGAAATGCCATGACCAAAGTCATTAATTATTGGAATTAGTTTAAAAATTTTCTTTATTGAAATATCCCCCGAGGTTTTAATATGTTCCTACAGATAGATGTTGCTAAATGTTATAAAGTATAGGACCTAAGACCGATCCTTGCAGTACACCCAATGTAAGACGAAACCGTCATTATGCCACAGCGAATTAAGAGCAGATTGTATATTCAATAAGACAAATCCGGTGAAAAAGTATTTAAGGTGTAAATAAATAAATTCGATTGATTTATTAGTTATACTTTTAAGAATATCTTAAGCATTTCCCCATTTTAAAATTCAAATTGTTGTCTGAATATTATTTCAAATGAGTGCGACAGAGAAAAGACTGTGTTCTTATCGAAACTGCTACTTATTTTTGTTAGACTGGAGGACAAAATATCTCGAAATTTTTTTTTGGCGTTTTTCATATGTGTTCTATATAAACTATAAAAATTTTGAAACGTTTGCCATATAATTTTTTTTAATATCTTATACCATACTATAGTGCAATATATTTTAGATTTATACTCGAATATACCTTGTTTTTAATTTAATCGACAAATGTTACAATTTCAAGTACACATATTCTATAAAAAAATTACTGACGATATAGTACAATTTACTCATACTCAATAATTCATATTTTTGTTTGCGAAATGTTTACTCTATTTTAATAATATAGGAACTAGTATAGTGCTCTGAAGAAAAGAGATGACAAATCCAAAAAACATAAAACAATGCTTCCCTGAATCTGAAAACATGAGTGGCTGCAATCTCGTGTTGGAAAATCTCTTTGTTACGCATAACTTTTTCAGTTTATCTCATTAGGGGATGGTCTCAACTATAAGTTAATTTAAAAAGTTATATTTTATTGCAATATTTTATAACAAAACTAATTACTGACTGAAAGAAGTTTATTATTTATAGTAATAATATTAAATTTTGTAAAAACCACATAAATATTATTTCAATTTCATAACGCTGCATTGCTTCTAGATTAAAACTAATTAGTAACTTGCAGTTAAAAAAATTGAATTTATTTATTTAAAATTCAAAAGCAATCGAACTCTGAATTTCGACTATCTCATGCTAGATTTTTAAATTCCTTAAAATCGATGTCAACGCTAATCTAAAAATGCATTCGATTTCACTTTAGGCTATTTTGTTTGTCCAATATTTTTTGCCATTTTGATCTTTCTAACTTTATGAATATAAAAGTGAGATTAATCTAAAAAAAATGGAAATTAAATTTAAATAAAAGCGCTTATTTTCCCAAAAATAGATTTCACGAACGATTTGTATTATTGATCGATATAAACATTTACTAATTAACGCAAGCTCTCTCTTAACAATTAAATGCTAACGAAATTTTGGGACATTATCTTTTGGCAGACAATTTATTGATAGTGAATTTGTGCGCTGCCATAGAGCATTTCAATAATAATTAAGTGATAGTATATTACGCTAAACTCTATTACGAATAGATGAATCAACTCAACAACAAATAATTTCTAGATTTTCATGTTAACTTAGCAATTAAATGTTGCCAGTGTTCAAAAGTTTTTTTGCAAATACTCTTGAAAACTTCTGAGCTATTCAAAGCCCAGTGTAATTTTAATTGAATCCAATGCCACCTCCTGTTTTTGTGGCAGTAACTAACTACGACCTGGTTGAAGTCAAAGCAGAAACCAAAACCAGGTCCTTCTATTAAAACCACGTTTTATAGTAAAACTAAATACTTGAAAATTTCTTTAGAATGAAACGACTACAGGCCCGTTTGTACATATATATTGGAACATTTTGCTGAGGAAGCAATTTATGATAGAAGATCGAAAGCATCAAAAGTGAATCGTGTAGAGAAATTGACGTATCCCAAAGGAATCAAGAAAAAATCAAAGGACCGCATAAAATTAATATTACTCTTTCAGAAATTTATATGGCCACGATCTGCAAGTCTTCAATTTCTTTTTTGACTTTGCTCTTCCGTAATTATTCTGCCCTTGTGAAAAGTTAGCAAACGCGTGAAAGTAAGCTTTAGGAGGCGCAAGAGATGAAGTATAAATTTAATTCTCCATCTATATTCAACCTTTCTTGAATTAAATTCTGGTCACGAATTATTCGTTTGCATCGTTCAGGCCTTGATGCAATGGAAATGATGACTTTTATAGAAGATTCTTGAAGAGAACTACAAGTCTTCACTTCCACCTTATTTTTGTCTAAAATCAAGAACTGAAACTTTTATTTAAGTTCACTAACTGCTCACTTATTTGTTCACTTACAAAATTCAACTGCATAAATTATATTAATATAAATAATTTAGTGCGTGAATAAAATATTTTTCAGTAAAACAGTAGTTAATAATTAGGTGATAATTAATTAGTACAAATCAAATTTTCCCGTAATCAAATTCAGTTATTTAGTTTGATTTCAATTAGTTTTTCCACACATAACAAATAGACAATCTCAACTTAACCAGTCAAAGTTCCGTGTTTTAATTGCCATTTGCCACACTGAAAAATATGCAGTAATAACTTGAGTATAGTAAATGCCATCATACGCGTAAAAATGCATAATTTTCTGTGAATTTTTAACGGGGCTTTTGGATAAATTGGATTCGCAAAGAATTACTAATTCTTGGCTTGTTATGGATAATGCTGCTAATTCATAAAACATGTCTGGTCCGTAATACGGTGTCGAATAGCTCTCATAACATACAGTTCTTTTCACTTTACTCACGCATGCTTAATCCGATTGAACATTTTAATAATTGAAAAATATTAAAAAAAGGTTTAGGTTAGGTTAATAGTATAATAGTTCTTATTGGAGGGGGCATACATGATATCACTCCTAAGAAGATTCCTAAGGCAATTACTGGTGAAGATATGCATTAAATGTAAACTTAATATTAAAAATTTAGTAATTGTAATGAGGATACTAGTTCGCATCCACGCGGCTGTTGTAGCTGCTGGAAATCTTTCCGCGAGACAGTATGACTTTCGGAAAGAGAGATCGACGATGCACGCTATCCAGAAAATTATCGAAGCGGCCCAGACCACCGTGCGCGAGAACCATTATTCCCACCCGGTGCGCGCTTAATGCGTTAGAGCGCGACTTCAGCGTCCCCCAGTATCTCTTGCGGATGTTGGGGTATTACCTGAAGGACCGCACCCTCACCTACGAGACGGAGGATTACCCGAAAACGAAAGTCCTGTCAGCGGGAGCGACTCAGGGCTCCATACTGAGTCCCGACATGTGGAATTACACATATGATCATTCGTATGGAGATCCCGGAAGGGTCTTTCCTGGTTGGGTATGCCGATAACATCGCGGCGGTTATTGCTGCCAGAGATATCACTATGGCTGCGGTAAATGCTGCGTTAAGCAGGGTCATGGCCAACATTGGTGGGCCCAGAACTTGCAAGCGTCGTCTTTTACTCCACACCGCTGAGGCCATCATGCTCTACAGGGCGGAAGTGTGAGTCGGTGTGATGCGATGGAAGAAGTACCACATTTGCTTTCAGTGCAGCGGCGTGCGACCATCCACATCACGAGCTCCTACCATATGGTCTCGGCCTGAAGTGATGTTTCATAGACGGTTTCGGGGTGGAGCTCCTTAGACGTTGGGAGTGGGCCGTAAATGAATTTCCCCTCCCAAAAAACAAATAAAGATACTATTATTCAAATTGGGATACGAGGTCTGTTCAAAAAGTAACGCGAATTTTGAATTTCCGCGGGCTACGTATATTCGATTTTTGATTTTTTTGGCGTTGTGTTGGTGCTCATGTTCCTCACTTATGCTGACAAATTCGGCTATTTTGAATGATCAGTTAATTTTTGACAGCTATTTTGCTTGGACGTGTTTTGGCTCGTCTTCGATTTTTGCCTATTCCAAACAATGGATCAAAGAACCTGTATCAAATTTTGTCTAAAAAACAAAATAAGTGCGCGGACGCATTTCTAATGTTGACTGTGGCATATTGTGAAGCTACCTTAGACCAAAGCAACATTTATTGGTGGTACAAAATGTGTCTCAGAAGGCCGAGAAGAAGTGAACGGCGAAGAGCCGGACGACTGAGCACGTCAATAACGGGGGAGACCGTCGAAAAAGTGAAGAAAACAGTATTGGCCAATCGTTGAAAAACCGTTAGATAAGTTGCTGAGGACCTAAACATATTGATTCGCTCGTGCCATTCGATTCTTACCAATGATTTGGGCATGAGACAAGTCGCCGCGAAATTCGTGTCAAAATTGCTAAATTTCGACCAAAAACAGCATCGCATTAACATTGCTGAGGACCTCTTCCGCGACGACTCAAATTTGCCCTAGAGGGTCATAACTGGTGACGAATCATGGGTTTATGTTTATGACGTGGATACCATAATTTGATACAGATTCTTTGATCTATTTTTTCGAATAGACAAAAATAGAAGACGAGCCAAAACACGTCCAAGCCAAATAGCTGTCAAAAATTAACTGAACATTCAAAATAGCCAAGCTTGTCAGCATAAGTGAGGAACATAAGTACCAACATAACGCCACAAAAAAATCGAATATACGTAGTCCGCGGAAATTCAAAATTCGCGATACTTTTTGAACAGACCACATACTTTTATTTGAATTACGATACTTTTTGCTTGAATAAAAATGTACTTTTGATATGAATTCTGATGCTATGCTTTTAATTTTGACACTTTAAAAAAGAATTACGACATTTTTAAAATGAAATGTAATACATTTTATTTCAACATGGATAATGTTGTATCGAAAAGTGTGACGTTACTCTTAAATACGGTATATATGAAGCTTTAATTCCGAATATATAAATCAGGGGGGTTATATTTTAATGATTTTATTGGTGATAATGATATAAATAAGATGAAGCAGAAACTTAGTATTTCCCAATCATTTCCAAATTCGAGCACATTTGAACAAACTGAGATTCGTTATATCTCCCTCAAAAAAATTTTTTTAATATACACACTTATTTTTATTTAATATGAAATTTTGTAAAAATTTTTCTAAGAAAACTTACCTTTCTCAGAATGATTTGCACAAGCTGTACTTGATTTATTTTCGGATGTTTTTGAAATAGTCGCACAATCTACGGATGTGCTTCGATTATCACCTGAAATTAAAGCATCACTTTCGTTGTTCCTTTGCCCTTTGGTCATAATTTTGAATGCTGTTTCCATTTCCTTAAAATTTGAATTTCCAGGAATATTGTTCACTCCTTCGGGTTCTTCAAAAATTTTTGGCATTTGCTGGTTACACTGCAAGCCCTGGAGCAGGTCGTAGT
This sequence comes from Philonicus albiceps, assembly GCA_963969385.1. Classification (NCBI taxonomy): domain Eukaryota; kingdom Metazoa; phylum Arthropoda; class Insecta; order Diptera; family Asilidae; genus Philonicus; species Philonicus albiceps. The sequence goes on along the minus strand of OZ017772.1, from coordinate 38,009,688 downwards.
CACAATTCGAGTTGGCATTTTCTATGTATTTGGTTTCTTTAGGAATATTACTCTCTATGTCTTTCTTTTCTACGTGAATAATTTTATCCTCTACCATAAATTGAACCTTTTTACGCGATAAGTGGAATGGGACATAGTTGGCCAACTCAATTTGAGTGTCAGTCTTTTCTATAATTTTTAATTTAGCATTGGTACCTATGGATGCTCTGTCATTTGTTGTTACTAAATCACTCCGAATATCGGTACCACATTTTGTATCGCTGTCACTGCAGGAGGAGACCGATGATGATACTGATGAGGGTCTCTTTAAAATTGATTTAATTCCTTGCTTTTGGCTTGTGCAATGATCTGAGGAGTTATGCGATGATAACGAATTTCCCAGGAGAAAGTTACTTACGAACTTCTCATTAGTGCCACTCAGATCCTGTTTACGTCTGGGGGGACGCTTTGGCTTTAATGATTGAAATTTGTACTCCTGACTATCGCCTTTTTTCTGCTTTATATGCTGAGTGTTGCAACTTTCTGCACTTTGTTCAGATTTAAAATTTTTTGCTAATATTTTATCATCAATAAATTTTTTTTTAATAGTATCATTCGTAATCGCAGTTCCGAGACTTATGCGTTGCCCTGCAATATTAAGGCTGTTGCTATACTTTGCTTTATCTTCGTCCCCTTTAATTTCGGGAGGTTCAATAGGAAATATCTCATCCAGATCTGGGGAAAATTCGTTATTATGCTTGACCCCTCCGATTGAGTTTAGTTCATATGGATTAACATCACAGTGAAGAATCGATCGTCGTCCGCCAGGATCTGGTTTAAAAGTGTCCAACCAGTGTTCCTTTTTTCCACGACTTGCACTTCTGCTGCGGCTATCTTTATAGATGGCATCATCGATTGTATTAAAAATATTTCTACTACGACTTCTACCGCGATTTGGACTTGTACTTTTAGCCCTACTTCTGAAGCTTTTTTCAGGGGAACTACTTAACTTTGGATCAGGACAAACCAAGCGAGATCTTCTCATTAAATCATAGGGATCATTTTGTGGATCAATGATAGACGGACGAGATTTTGTTCCAGATGTTGGAGAAATTCGAACTGTCCCAACACATCCACGGGGCATATGAAATACCTGAGGTGCGGTCGGTCGCAGTCTTACTGTCCCCCCAATTGGAGTTAATGGCAATCGGGAACCTTTACATTTTTTGCAAATTGTAGCTTTTTTCGTATCCTTTTTTGTACCAGACAAATATTCTGGGCAAGAACAGACAACGACCGCAAGATCTGTCGCCACTGGACCGAACAAGGCTGGACCATGCATAGGACGTCCAGGAATACCCCGAACTGTTCCATAAATCCATGGCTCTGTGTACTTCATTGGATATTCGAATCCAGCCGGATTTATGTTTTCAGGCACATTGAAGCTTGAATTCGACTGCTTTTCAGACTTTAAATATTTTAGTTGCTCCTTCCATGACTTCTGCGATCTTTCGTACATCGGCAATACCTAAAAAGTAATAAAATGGTATAAGTTAAACAAAATAAAAATGGGATTTTTAATCTTTTTATATTACAAATTTTCCAGAATATCATTTAGAAACCGATTGTTTTCACATTTTGATAGAACTTTTCTCAAAAACCGTACCGACAGAAATACGTAGACTAAAAATAAACTTTCAATTGTAACTTTAGGGATACTTTGCTCCTAAACAAAAAACTTAACTTTTTAAGTTTAGTCAGTTTCTTATATTCATTTTCTAATATATGCATTTTGCAAGAAATCAAAAAGTGCAATATTGTAGTTTTTTGTATTGGAAAGATAAGTTTTTTCAAATTATTTGTATTTTAAGAAATTTAATTTCAAGTAAATAACAAATAAGATTAGGTACGTATAGTAGGATTTATAAAGCACATTTAATTGCTCTTTTAGGTAGGTATGTATTAGGACAGTGTGATCATTAGTTGATTACTGCCAGCCTAAGTTTAGCTCTCATTCGCATAGAAGAACTTACGTAGCGGTATCAAAAACTAGTGTGTCTACAATAGCAAACTAAGAAGCAATGAATATGTAAGCAACATGGGGTTTGATTAAGATAAAAAAAAGCCTATATTTTAATCTACGTCCTAATAATAGCCCGCAAAATTACTTCTCAAAAGACAAGCATCCACGTAAACTTTTATACTAAATTATAAGTAGTTATAAAAATACGAACATTCGATGTAAAATTATTTCGATATTTGCAAAAAAATGTTTAACACTATAAAAACAAGTAAAGTATAATTATATCATTATTATTAAAATAGGTTGTTTTTAAATCAAGTCTTGACAAGGTCCAACGAATAACATCAAACACTTTGGATGTAAAAATAAAACACTAACTACAAAAATAATTACTAATAGAAGCATATTCTCTGGCCCATGACCGTCTTCTTCTCAAATTGAAACAGGCATGAACTTGAAATCAACAGCAGTAGTGGTGCTTTCTTTTTACGACTTAAAACATGTAAAAATAGCTTTTATGCTAAATTGAGGACTATCATTATGCTTAAAATATTTTTTGCGTGATTTAGCGCAGCAAAAATGAGCCCTTTTGTAGTAAATGATGAATGTACTATAAATACTAAGTCGAAATGCGAAATTTAAATTTTTCTGCGTTTTCTATGTTATTTTACAGCAATTGTTATAGTAAAATTAAATTAATTTTTTGCAGTATCCTTAACGAATCGTAATCAAACATGCACATGTTTTTAAATCAGACTATTAATTATACAATAAACAAATTCAATTAAAATTGGCCCATCCGTTTTTTCAAACGGACAAAAATTCTATTTTCTTTTGGCGTCTCTTTCATGCCAAATATCTCCCACCACAAACTTTTCAAAAAATATTCCAAGCACAAACTCAACCCCTTTTACTGCTTTATTAGTACTTAAGTTGGATTTTTGAATAATTTTTTTATCATGAGCATTTTTTGTTAAATTTGATTGATCAATTCAAATGTTCTATAACAACATAATGTAAACGTTGAATTGGAGTGTTTTTTGACTGTAAAATGCATCGATCCTTGTTCCACCGAACATCTGGAAACCTGCAGTCAATTGAAATTGAACAGATCCATGACCATATGAAATGAAAAGGTATGCAAAAGGTGTAGGGTCCTCATAAATGTTAATGAGAAATCGTTTCCACTTTTCATATTGAACGGGTCATGTAGGTATGTAGACCAGAACATTACGACAAAATTAATTCATAGTTGTCCAAAACCACTCCTCAATCGATATATTGTGGGGGAGCGCATTTACAAGTACTACTTCATGCGAATATTGTGAATTATGAATCCATTAGAGCACAGTTCCATTTTTTTGTTTTTGTTTCTTGATATTACTCTTAAAGTTGTAAAGCAAAAATAAAAACTCTATAGTTCATCCGTCTAGAGGTTTTAAATTCCTTTCATTTTTTTTTTTTTACCTGTAAGATTGATTTCCGGCCTTTGACCAAGACGTGCAGAACGGATTCGGTTGAATGTTTTCCCTTAAGCAAGGTGGTATTGTATTCGATCAACTCAACTCAACTTAGATTTCATAACGAAAAATTTCAACATATTGTTTCAATCTATCTGACTAGGTATAATTTGTTCGCGGTTCATACACTTTTTTTAGTGCAAGTGCGCGTTGCGCAAACGAATTATAAAATTCATCAAATTTCTTGTATTCTACTATATGTAACTTTATTGAAAACAGTTAGAATTTGAAATTAAATTTTCCGGGAGAATGAATTAGCATATAAACATGATGACCTTTTCCTTCCTTTAAACAGGAAAGGTCTTAAAGCGCAAATAAGAAGGCAAACTCAGAGATTGCGGTATTACTTAATCTGTGAGAAACACACCATTTAAGTGAAATATGGTCTTTCATTTGAAATACTTCCACGCTCTATAATTTTCTTCTCCCATGTTATGCTAGTGGATTCAACAGAATGCTACAACCATAACCACTTTCGTAAGCTCCATTTTGAGTTCTGGGCTTTCCTTCTTTCTCTATTTACATTGCCGATTGTCCGAGATTTATCGTTAACACTTTGCAATTTGTGCAGACTGTTGGAGAGAGCAAAACGTTTTATCAAAATTTAAGAATTATTACGAAAACCTTTTCATTGAATGGGTGTAAACCTTTATCCCTAAAGGTATAAATATCACCGGGGAGTATATATAATCGCCAAAAACATAAAAAGCAAATTAATGTTTCATATGAGCCAGACGAGCTCTCTCATCATTCATTCATTTGAGGAAAAAGAACTATTTTGTAATTATTTTGCATTAAAATCGAATTGTAATATTATTAAATACGCACGACGTATTTAAAAAACAAAAACTATTTAGAAAGAACATCATTACTAATTTCATATGAAACATTTTGTACCGGTAAAAAATTGTTAATTCCGACTGAATTTGTCTTGTTTATAAATTCCACAGTTAAGTTAGGTAGTTTATACAAAAATTAATAAATATATTTAGAAAGTGTCTTCGATATTATTTTAATATTAAATTAATTACAGAAATATAATTGATTTACGTAACCAACCGTAAAACCAGCCAAAGTGAGAAATGCTTTCTTAACAGAAGTTTCAGAAATCAGGTTTGAGTTTGTTTAAATCCGATAAAAATAGATATATTGCCATACTGCAGCGCTTAGTAATCAGTTTATCAAGAACTGGTTTCTGTTATTATAATTTTCAAAAAGAACGAAAAGGTTAATTAAATAGTATACGAAAAATCTTGTTTTTCATATTATTAATGATGTAATTTTATATTAGTAATGGGCTAACTATTTACTTTTATTATTAAAAATTTTCTAAGTGTTTTAGGTTCTTGCTATTTTGTAGTAATAGCAAGTTTCCTCAAGAAAAATAGTTAACCTTGATCCTTAAAGCAATTAATTTTGTAAATGATGACTCATTTACCTTCACAAAACGACTTTTGAAGCTATTATTAACTGGTTTGCAGAATAGATAATTGTACAAACGCTCGGGTTGATTCGTGCAGGAGGAATATTTAATTGTAATTTCAAATTCAATTTTTCTCATACTTTTATAAAGCCTTGGCGTATAGTAAACGCACCACGATCTTTTGTGGAAACATATTGAAATTATGAAATATGAAAGTACGAGTTGTGTTGTTGCAAAATTTTTTTAATATAGTCTAGCGAAAACTAATACAAGTATATAGGGTTATCCATTTTGTGACTCCAAAAGTGAACTTCTAATTGAGATTTTGTTCATTTCAACATATTGTTAGGACCTTGCTATCGCGTGTAGAATATAACATAATTCAAATGTACTCTAAGGGATTTCTTACAGGATCCCTTTGAGGTAATATTCGATGACTCGTTGGTAGATATGTACCGTGTAATGGATAAATTTATATCTTCTTCGATACTTTCAATCGCGTTTTTTGATAATGCATAGGTTTTAACACATCTGTTACAGATCCAGTTTCTTCAAATTTCTTCACATTTGTGCTTGTAGTGCGCTCAGATGGACGATTATGGCGACCATAATCTTGTCGTAATACCTACTATAAAATTACCATTTTTGTAAAGAATTTTCATTATTTTAACGCATTCAGCGGTTGTTAAACGATCCTTTAACTTAACACATAATGTCTCAGATGACAGTTCCGTTTGATATATGCATAATCCTGTATATAGGTGGCGCAAAAGTTGTCACACAATATTCTTTGGCTGTAATTTTTTTTATGAATGAAAAACTTTGGTTCTGCTTTTGGATTGTGTTTATTTGACGTCTTAATTTTGTTTCCATTCAGTCGAGAAAATGACAACGGTCTAGTAGCCGCCACCAGATTTGATGACCATACGGGCCCGATTTATGGCATTTTTCACCACTCTTGCCAGAACATCCGGCGGTAGGTTCTCGCATTCTTGACGGATATTCTCTTTGAGGGCTTTAAAAGTCTGAGACTTGTTGACTTTGACCAGTGACTTCAAGAAACACCACAAAAAGAAATCTGGTACGGTTAAATCGGGCGATCTGGCCGGCCAGTGCAAATCACCAAAACGAGGGATTGGGCGAGTCGGAAATGCAGCTTTCTGAATTTTGGTTATGGCTCGTGCAGTATGCGCCGTTGCTTCATCCCGTTAGAACTACATTTCCTCCAGTCTCAATTCATCCAATTGAGAAAGGAGAAAGTTGTTAAGCATGGCTCTGTAGCATTCGACGTCTACAGTAGTCATTTGGATCGCAGCGTTTTCGAAAAAATAAGCCCTGATAACGTTTCCAGCGTAAAAACCACACCATGTGGGGGTGTAATAGCTCTTCGTGGGTTATACGCGTATTTTCGGTGCCCCAGAAGCGATCATATTGCTTATTCACATATCCACAGAGATGGAAATGGGCCTCGTCGCTCATGATGGTTTTCGATGAAAAATTGTCTTCCGCATGGTCAGGATGCAGGATGACTTGAGCGTATGGGCTGCGCCAACACCACCGACGTATTATACCGCAAAAAAATCGAAACAATTATTCCGCGTTCATAAGGAGTATAGCGATTTGTATCTGTCAAAGCAGAACTTACATTTGCCGGCATTTGCAAAAATTAAAGCATCTTCCGATAGGGAGATAATTTTGCACCAGCTTGTATATATTTATGTATGTAAATATAATATAATAAGATATCTGGACTTTTAACAATCTCATTTAAAATATAAAAGAAATCCGTGTCTTCAAAAATCATAATTTGGAGTAGATATTAAAAAGATGTAAATAGTCAGTATGGACGTTAGGGTAGGTGTGTGGTAAAGCAATGACGGGCTGGCAATTTTGCTTTGTTTGTTTCTTTACCATCTCTTACTACTAACACACACAATATATGTGAATATCAAATCCTCAGAGACATTTCCAAAATAAAATTCTTTGATAAATCGCTAGATTTCTCTTAATATTGATGAAAGTCAGGTTTAACAATTGACTATTCGAAAACAGAAATCTTTATAACCTCAACCTGCGCTCTCCAATGAAGACTGCCTATTGTTACGCTATTCTAAAAATCTAAAGTTTACTTAAAATGCACCCATTTTAAGTTTATGGGTGCCAAAAATCCCCCAAATATTATAACAAGTGACTATAACTTTATATAAAAATGTAACTAACCGTAACCTCCTTATAAAACTTTATATACATATATTCTATCAAGACTTTCACACTTAACAAAACTTTTATTTGAAAATTGAATTCCCGAACAATTAGATTTTTGCATATTTATCAATAAAATTGCCCTCTGGTTAAAAAAAAAATGAGAAAGTTCAGAAACTTTCCTTACTTTCACACCACCCGATTGTTTTTGTTTCTTTCTTCAAGAGTTTAAGGGGCGCCACGATAATCTTGCCCGAGGTTATTCCGAAGATTCTTATTTCACCGAAATCAAAGGTGCTGTGGCTTCGTCCATTTAATGATTTCATATGGAAAAGCAGTTCCACGAAGTTAACACCTCAACGAAACAAATTTATAATAACGAAAGTACCATCTAAAAGGTCATAAGTTTATTATAATTGGTCATTTCGTCCCATTAATTGATCAATGATATAAAATTTTTAAATGCTAATAAACTGAATAATTGGTCACCTTATACCATAAAATATTTTTAAATAATTAAAAAAGGTTTTTATTCTATATTTTATTTATTCAATGAGTCTACCGATTGACCTAAAGTAAAAAAAATTTATGAATTAGTTCGAAGATTCACTTATAATCTAGTTACTAATTCTAGAGCATTATATTCTTAAATTTATTTCTTACGATATTCAAAGCATTCGCAGAAAAGACGGACATAGTCATTTACCAGCTATTTCAAAATTACTACATATAATTCTATGAAATTTTATAAGCATATTTTTAACAGAAACATGGATTCCTAAAATCTGATAGGTTATGATGTAAAGTAAAATTAAAAAGTTTAAATGATTTACTTACAATATTGTCAACAGACTCCTTAAATTCGTATACACTCTCGATAAAAAAATGTCTGTGAATATTCTAATCACACAGTATTGGATTAGCATATCTAAACCGGTCACAACTTTACATTTTCATATGTTAGGTTATAACATATAAATGGTTACTGTACCAATTAAAAGCATTAATTAATAGTTTATTCCAATACAAGGGCGAAACAAAGCCAATTCCACACGAAGACGGAAGCAGCTCGAGAAATAAAGAATATCATGCAAAATGTCGCCAATCTGAAAGGAGCTTCCAAATGTACTTTTTGAATAAAACTTTCTTTGATAAAAATTTCGCAAAATGCTCCACAATTATTTTATGGTAGTTACGATTTCAATGAGCTTTTCCGTGCAAAACGAAAAAACTAATTGAATTCAAAAGTAACTGAATTGAATTTTCTGGCAAATTAACTTTATTAAGGGATTTCAGTTTAAAAGAAGATTTTGTAGACTCTTCTTGTTTACGGGTTCAATAAGAGGACTCCAGAGTGCCTTTTTTAACATTATTATGCGCAATATCAAAAAATTCTAAATCAACTCTAGGGATCAATTTAATATATGGGGGTGGAATGAAGAATGTTGGGGATGGAACAGAGGCAAATAAAAATTAACCCTTAACTGCCCAAAGGAAGTGGATAAGAATTATATATCAAATACATTTTAAATTTATATCTAAATAACCAAGATTAAATATTTCTTCCTTATAAACGTTTTCGAACTTCACCTAATTTTGCCTTGTCTTATGAGCAAGTATTACAAAAAACAAGCTTTCGGCCGTTAAGGGTTAATATAGAGGAACTTTATATAAAATGCCGCCAATTTGAAAATATCAGGGTGATCTTTTTGTAAATTTAAAAATTTTCTATAAGAGACTAATTAATGGGACTAAGTGACTAATTATGACAAATATTTGATGCATTAGATGTTACTTTCGTTTTCATAAATTTATTTCAATGAAGTAGTAATTTCGCTTACATAACAACCATTAACTGAATTTAAATGTTTTAATTCAACCTGTTATAAAAATCTGAAGCGAGAAGGTTTCATTTCACAAAAAGACGGAAATATCCGAAACAATAGCACAGCATGGTTCGGCTTGGCTGAATTCACAAAGACATTAGGTTAAATGTGCCAACGCAACCTATGTACAATCGTGGTTACGTTCGTAAGTTGCCATTTAATGCAACAAACCATCCGTCGTCGTCGTCAAAATGTTCGCCTCTTTTGCCGGCACTTTTATGACGGTATTGGCCCTTAATTAAATTTTGAGCAAAGTGAGAGAAGGGAAAATAGAGCAATGTAACAGACTTCAGCAGACTAACTTACCTTGTATACTACAGAGCATAATATTATTTTAAGGAACTTTTAATTTTCATTCGGCAGCTAGTAAAGTTTCAGGTTTTATTTTTTATTTTTTCACTTTTACGAAATCTGGAACTACTCATGCCCAAAATTAGTGTAAGAGCTGCTTATGCAGACATTGTGTACTTTTAATATTTCCACGGGATATACATACAGAAGCACATAAAATTTGAACCAGCACGAGATTGCAGTCAAATTTAAGTTCAGGTAAGTTCTCATAGACTGAACGTAATGAAAATAGTAATTATAGCTATCGTAATTACTTTTGGTAGCAAGGTTCGAGCGCGTCTGCAGTTTTGTTCCTTTCCCACCTTCTCCTGCTGTAGTGACAGGAATATTTAAAGATTCAAAAATTAGTTTACGCTCCCAAAGGAAAATTAGTTCAGGTACCCAAAGAAAATAGGGGAAATAAATGCACATATTCAAGGTTTTACTCATAAGCTTGCAAAATTGCGGTTTTGTTTTCCACTTAATCGCAGCTGTTATTAACTCACATTAAAATATGGGAAGCGAAAAAATCAAACGACCAATTTGGTCCAACTAATGCAAAATGTCTGTCACATTCCTTGTTTCATGCTTATTTATGTGGGTGACATGTTTTATGCAGTAACTAACGTCTCCTGGTAGACGTTAGAATTTTATTTCCACTAAAGAAAATTTAATCTATAATTCGCAGTGAGAACTGAAGGCAGTATGCAGAAAAACCCGTTCCTCCGGAATAGCAAAAAGCACCACGGTATCTTGCTATGGTTATTATAAAGGTGTTGATATTTAGCGTTTTTCTTCAAGGAAAGCCAGCAGAAGCTGTGGGTCATGAGTTTGATGGTGAACGTAAACAGGTTTTTGATCTTGTTTTGTTCTTCTAGGATTATAAATTGCCTTAAACATTTATATTCAAAGTATTGTCTTTTTTTTCATTGTTTATTTTTATTTTAAGTTAACATCAGTCAAAACATCAACTTCTTTAGAGAGTGTGTCTTGTTGCCTATTGGCTGATAAAGCCATATTCATCACTGGCTAATCCCGCATAACCTGTTGCAGGTTTTATATTCTGGGTGCTTGACCTTGATTTTTTTGCTCCCTATGAAAGTGATGGTAATATTTTGCTTGCACGAGTTGGAAATGTATAGAGTAATATCTTATACATTTTTTAGCACAAACGTTAAGGTTGAGTAGATAAAAATTTTAGTCACTTTCACTTTCTGCCAGAAAGTGACAATAAATGCCTGTTTACTTAGACATAAGAAAATGCGAAAGTGACAACTTAAATCTTATATGGGTAATATGGATAGACTTACTTAAATATGCTTTAATAATTTACATTTTTAATAACATAAGGATATGTGCATGTATATTCCTTACCTCTCATGTCTGTTATTTTTAACTGAAATACATATATACTCGTTTCCTAAACTTTTCTACACACTCCTAGGAGATCACCATAATTGTCGCAGAAAGCGAAAGGGATTAACCCAGATTAATAAAAGTAACTTACTATTTAACGAGTTCTATTTTAATAATGAGACATTCAGAAAAATTAGATGCATTAATACAATGAAACACTGCAATTGATTTGATAAACCCTTAAAAGAAAGCGGTCATGAATTCCATAAAATTCCTTTTGAGATAAGGAAACATATTTAAGAAATTTGTTAAACCAAATAATAATATCTTTATAAGAAAAATATATTCGTTTTAGAAATTATTATAATTGATTTAAATATATATTGTGGTAAATTATTTTGAAATCAAAAATGTTTTTCCTTTAAAGTAAAGTTATTTTCTAATGTTTTAACATTTGTTTTAAACCAACCAATATTATTTTTTATTATTCCAAAGAAATTTAGCTCTATACTATATTTTAAAGTTAATTTTCATAGGCGTATCCCATGATCTTTTTTTTTAATATTGCTGCAGTCTTTCACTAATTTTACGAATTTTTTTTCTGATTGTAGAAATAGATGCACATAAATACGTATAAAACACTAAGAAAAATTACTAGTAATATTTATAACTACAAAGGCTTTAGTAAATTATTTTACTTATTTTTCAGTAATTTTAGCTGAAAATACCAGAAGTATATTCCACTAAAACTGATTTGTATTTGTATTTATTGAGCCTTTTATATTACACATTACTATTACAAGGTAGAACTTAAGTCTAAGTTACATCTGTCTTTTGATTTTTGGTGGCTACAACATTGCCGGCCTAATACAGCAGTGGCAACCGTATGGTGACAGTGAAGTGACTGCCATTATAAAATTTTCTATAACTCGTATACATTCTCATGAAAGTGCACTCCACTAAAACTGAACTTCTAGCACATTATCAAAATCACATTTTAGAAATTTCTAACTGCAATTCTAATGAAATTCACTGGATAATTTGGTTGTAACTAAACTAAATTTCTACTGATATCTGTTTACCAAAGCATTTCTGGTTATGTAATATTTACATATATTGCTAGAATTCTAGGAAATTGTATAACTATGTTTCATATTCGTAATTTGTCATTCAAGGCCGAACTCTTATAAAGTGATGTTTGCTGTTATGTATTACAATATCTTTAAAAATATGAATGTTGTTTTTGCATTAACAGTAATACTTTGACAAATTTAGTTTCCTCTATTAAATTCTAAAAAAAAAAATTATTCGAATCTTTGTTACGGATGACATTTTGAGATTAATCAAGTTTATCTATGTAAAGGCTGAGTTCATATAGACAATACTGAACTTAACTAGAAATACAGGAAATAATTGCAATAGAATTCTAGTAATTTTGAACCGCATATCTATCAAACGAACTCTCATTGAAATTCACTGTATTAGAGTGAGAAAATCGGATCTTATTGTTGTTCATTTTGAAGATACATATATTGTGATAAGGTATCAGGCATAGTATAGCACGATACGGTCTCCATCACCAGTTGTCTCCAAAATATTGGATTTTGGGCATTTAGTATATTAGTATCTCTATTTTATCCTAAATTTAATATCACCACATTTATAACTTTAATTTTTAAAGTATGGGATGTAAAACAACAAAGCTATTTTTAAATATTTAATTTTTATTCATAAGGAAAATCTATTCTCTAAACATAAAATCTTTTATTGTTATTAGTATCTTTATTATTATTACGTATACATGCAGAATCAAATCTAAATTGAGTCTGGATTCATATATATGCAGATTGGACTGAAAGTGGATCGAGTGGATCCAATCTCGCTTAGCTTACTGGATTGATTCTAAATAATAGATACAAACACGGACCGAGTAATCGATTTTATAATTGCCACTAATATATATCTTAAGCCCTCGCATCATCATACCTATCTATGGCAAAGTTTTAAACGTATTTTTTTCAAATCATGATTTTTGGATACTAAGTACAAAAACCTAAGAGAACTAACTATAGAATCAATTTAAATTTTACACATATAATCAGAAGATATTAATGAATAAAATTAACCACACATTGTTGATATTTTTTATAAGTTGACATATAAAATAATTGAAATAAATTATTTTGAGTCAGCTCGTCATTGAAAACTCGAAAATTTATGCTCTGATTTTAAATATTATTTTAATAATTTTTTGTCTTTTTTGTAGAAATATAAAAATATATAGTGTTATATGTTATGGTACATAATATATATTACGCAAACAATTTAACGATATCAACAACCATTTTTTTAAAGAGAAACGAAAAAATATGTATAATTTTAGTTTAAAAATGTGCCCCAATAACTCAATTTTTCGAGCCTCCTTCATTTTATTTTCTAAAACAAATTCTCTAAAAGTTGCGCAGTAGTTGTCATCAAAATTTAATTTTTAATTTAATATTTTATTCCAGTTTAATGGGATTTCGAGTGATTTAATTTGCCATAATTCAGTAGCATTTAGAATGGTTTATAAACAAAAATTATGAGAAAAATAACTTTTATACATTAAAACAAAGTATAAGTCAAATAATTACCCCACAACCCTAAAAGAACCTAGCCTATTGTGTTTTAAATACCAAATTGATTATTTTATATAAGGCTCTTTAAATTTACTATGCGTCAATGAAAAGTTAAAAACCCTATCTTCAAGATGATAATTTTATTTTCGTTGTTTAAAAAATGTCGAAATGAATCGATTGGTGTCAAAATATCTAAAATGTATACATATGAATTTCTTCTCTTATTTCGAATAGCGCATTCCTTATTTTAGCACTTCTGAGCCCAAACTTCGTAAACAAATCATTAACAGCATATAAACAAAGTCGTAACCGTCCTATTAATGATAAAGTCTTTACAGCTGCACTTTATGCGCGTTTCCTACTTACTGTCTGGTTTTATTTCGTTTTTATTAAGGCTCAGGCAAATAAGGACTTGATATAAAATTTGCGAAATTATGACCCGTAAAAATAACTAAGAATTTTGTGACCAAAGATGAAAGCTGAAAAAAGAAGTTGCGGATGAAAAGAAATTTTAGCTTATGAGGCAGCGTTTTGGATGTTATGATATAAGTAAAGTATTAACTTAAACTAAATTAAATAAATAATATGTCCCTTTTAATATTTAATTATAGGAATTAAAAAAAATCGCCGAGCATGCAAAAGAAAAATATTTTATATTGGGTTTGTATTTAAATGTTTTGACATTGTGTAAGTGTTTAAAAGTCTTTATTATTTACTTTTCGTGTCTTGACCTGGAATTTTACAGTTAAAATACTTTTCTCATCAAATTTGCATGATTCTTTCTTACAGAGAGTGAAAACTGAGCACCGGGTGGTTTATAAATTTTCCGTGAGAAATTTAAATTATAAACTTTGTCTATCCACATGCTATGCATAAAACATGAAAAGTTTTGTTGAATTAATTGCATATCATTAAAATATGATACCAAAGTTAGTATAAGCATGTCTATGTGAAAACTAAACAGGCAACCAGCCAACTAGAGCTTCTAACTCTAATTTGGCTTCCACGTTCGATGTAATCGCCACGATTTAATAAGAAACCCAGTAATTATGTTATGTATGTTAGTGGCTCTGAGAGTTGCTTAAAACTGCTTCCTTAACCCGTAAAAATTCTGACCTTAACTCTATTGTTTATGCTTGCTCATGATTGTAAAGAGCACCTTATCTGAGATGCAAATACTTTTGTTTTACTTCCAACACCAAACTCAGTGACTGGAGTGCCTTATCCATATGATGGTAGAATTTGCGCCAACTCGATTCGGAGCGATGTTCGTACATAAAAGATGCTATAACATAAAAAGGCCATTAGCCCGAGGTCGAGGCAGGGACAAAGTTCTTTTACGATGTCATTTATAATTTAATAGACGCCCAAGAAAAAGTGCTTCGAGTAGCAGAACATTTTATAGTTCATAATTGCGGAAGTTGCTTTCCTGGACCAGAAAGTCAAAAGTTATAAGTTCTGGTAGAAATATACTAAAAGAGGTAACCAAAAATTATCCGAAAGTTTTTCCCGTAAAGCAATAGATTGTTATTGGGTTACTATAGATAAAAGTTTCCTTTAACAAAACGTATTGGATCCTTCAAGGTTCTGGTGACAACATCCCGACATGCAAACATCAGAATAGTATTCGCATTTATTCTCAACATTTTATTTTTTGCCGTATCCTGGGGATGCTTGGCCTATAAAAATGTAAATTTAATCGTTCCTCGGTTAGGTTTCCACTGGGCAAATTTCTTTTGTGAATTGGAGAGGAGCATCTTTGCGGAAATGTTTTTATGAATTTGAATTCTTTTTGGCTTCCACTTTTTTGTTTTGTTTTTTTTCAGTACAAATATTGAGTCACAGGGAAGAACCAGTACCTAAGAATGACAACATTCTTAGCATATTTCAACAGGTATGTGTTCACGGTTCTCCCGCGTCAGGGATATTCAAAACTTTCGGAATTGGAGTTATTTCCCGCATTGAATAAGAAATATATGGAGTACGAATTATTTAGGCATTTATTCATAGAATTTACGATGTATGCGACTAAAACACGCCCTGGGAGAACGGGGAGTATGAGAAAGGAAACATAAAAGCCTTAGGAGCTCGGTGATGAAACTGGAAATTTTGCGTAACCTTACATACATATATGGTTAAGCCGTAGGAATTAGTATTTATGTATACCCCCAAAGCTATTCCAAGCGCGAACATATGCATTTTATAAATTTAAATAAAAGTGACCTTCAAAATTTTCCGCTTAAAATGGAGCAAATTTGTGTAACAAAATGTTAATCCTTAAATCCTCTTGAAGATATTTACATTGAAATATTTTGGGATTTTGAGGATATAGTTACTCAAATTAATTTTAAATGCAAAAGTATCGATAAATATCCCTTACACACGTAAATCGACAAACAAATCCTTAAAGTTCCGATAATACGTTTTAGTTTTACAGATATTATATTATAATCGTAGGACCCTCGTCACAATTGACACCATAAAAAGAAACAATAGATCTATTTTTTTTTCTAAATTATGAACGATTTATATAAATGATTTATGTAAAAACTTATGCCTGATCGAAGGATTCTCTTTGAAAACCCAAACTTCTATTTTTTATATACAATTAACGAGTAATTTTTCTCTCAAATTTCAAATAAAATAATTCCAAATGACGCCATTGTGCGAAATTTGAAGAAAAAAAAAGCTTTAACCAGTCACAAGATAACCTATTAGTTTTAGAGAAACCCCTAAAAAGTACTGATGGTCAGCGCAAAATACTTTTATAAGAGAGGGGTCTACAAACGAGCTGATAAAAAATTGGTATTGTGCATTAAAGAAAATACCTATATATAAATACATATTTTCTCACGCTTCTGGCTGCACCTGACCTCTTAAGCGACATATAATGACGAATATATACCTGGATATATATTTGTAGAATAGACCCCGGCAGTACACCTACCTTTTTGAATTTGTTTACATAATCTGTCATAAGATATGTTGAAAATTCTTCTCTACTGATGTTTATCCTCTTTCCTTAAATTGTAAATTATTTATTCAAAATTACAGATATGTATATTCAAGTTTAGTTTTTACAGTATAACAACCCCGTTAAAAGATGAACAAGGAACAGAATTGAAAATCGGATGACTTCTTTTGGATAAATAAGCCGCTGATCAGAACCCAACTGCATTGGACAGTCGTTGTATTGTCTCTGGCGCTCATTTTAAGTTCAATATAATAATCCTCTCCTCATAATACCCAACCCCGATCTATCCCTACGGTGATAAAAATCAAAAACCTAATGCGAAAGTATTCATTAAAGCAATGAACAACATCAAAATTTGAAACCTTCTTAACTATATCATCTTTTAGTTTTAATAAATAATTTACAAAGATTTTCTATTTGCCTTGGTATTCCGAAATTTAAAGTTCGCTTTCAGTAATTTACCTGTATCAAAACAATAAAATACAACATATATATATAAAAAATCAGGCACCCTAACCTGTATCTATAAAACTTAAGTCTGCTGTTTATTAATACCTCAAGAAATAAGCATTCTTATTAAAGACAACATTTCCACCAAAATGTCCACAAAAAAGGTCATATAGGGTAAGGCAAACAACCAATTCCCATGGATAACAAAGTTAGGATCACCGTAACGTTTTTTTTTTTACATTTATTTTAATTATTTTTGGTGAACTAAACTTTTCAAAGGCATGACAAAATTGAATTGTTTGTAAATGGAAACAAAATCAGAACTGATTTTAAAATATCTTTCAGGAATCAGAGACTTATTTTCACATACAATTGTCCACAAAATTTGATAACTGGAAGTATTGAGGTTATAAACTTAAAATTAATGACCCGAAAATTTAGATGGCTTTACACTCCATCAAATTTAAACGTGGTTTTTCTTGGAGAGTCGTATAATTGTCCTCTTAAGCACCCTAGTAAATTGAGCACAAAATTGCGTTCGTCCCTCGACATTTTATCGAACATTTTGACAATTGATGCATAAATTGAATAACAAAAACAATGTCTCTTTTTAGTTTAAATAACTTTTATTATATGAATCTGGATATCTTGAAAAATAAATTAGACTTACAACTTAAACATATAAGTTAAGTTATTATAAATGTAAGTAGAGTAGAAAAGTATAAATTATTAGCAATTTAATTAGAAATTATTAGCAATTATTAGCAATTACCAACAAAATTTCACAAATTAAGACTTATCGAAAGATTCCGACAAATTCAAAGTCATCTGCGATATTAAAAATTTATTATTATAATTTAATATGTAATCTTATTAGATAAAAGGAAATTATTTAATTTAATAGCAATACATTAAATATACACGAAGCAAAATTCACAAAACTTACCTTTTGAAACAATATTTGGAGTGGAGATGACGAAATACAGAATTCTGAAAAAAGAAAAACGAAATTATTTAAATATCGGAAATATATTTTATCAACTTTTATTTTAAGCAATTATTTATCTATAAAGATATTATAATGGGAATTAAAATTCAAAACTAATTCAATGAAGTTTGTATTGTCGTTTTTAATTTACTGAAACTCTGTACACATATTTTTAATTAAATTCTTCATAATTAAGAAGTAGAACGTAAACAACATTTCTTCTTCTAATCAAATGTTCTCAGTTATCAATTAAAACTGTGATTAATACTAGAACTACCAAAACCAGTCAATTTGACTGGTACTCAATTCCTTCCTTCATTTAATTGTATATTTTTGTAATTCTCTTCTGATTTATGCCAAAGTTTAATAGAATTGAGAAATACGACATATTTAAAAACCTTTTTCCATTAATAATTATTTATTCAAATTTGAAAGCGTATTAAATTAAAGGTGCAGAAAGTTGTAAAAATTTCAGATTTGCGCGCCGGTAGTTCTAGTGTTAAAATAGTTTTTCAATATATCTGTTAATACTTAAATGCCTAATTGTGACAAGTAGAATAGAAAAATAGTAGTAAATAGAGAAAAATAATTTTCCTTCACAGATAAGTTAGTTATAGCTAATTAGCTATAATTTCAAAATCAAGGTAATTTAATAACAAATTTTGGCGTTAGTGCAAAGTATGCCGACCATGAAAGGGTATAGACTACATCAAGTACCTTTTCTGTCATATAACTCTGAATAAAAATTAAAACAGCAATTCCAGGTAGACAATTATTTGAAAAAAATAAGCAGTAGATTTATAAATATTGAGTATTTAAATATTTCCCTTCACATTAAACACTTTCCTCAGCTTTCGCCACAGCTCAGCAAAACTGATCTTGAAATTTTACTTCTTCTCCGTTACCAAGCACCTGGGCTTGATAACTTCAACAAAGATCACCTTGATTAAAGTGGACAAGATGAAAGTGGTATGTTGGCGGCATTATGTCTTTGGCATTTTCAGTTAGCATCGCACACCATTCATTCATTATTTTATTTAAGTCCATCTATTAGTGAAGGGCTACAGCAGAAAGTATCAAATGAAAGTAAAACCAGAGCAATAAATTACAGACCTTTCTTCACTAAATTTCAAATTTTTTGCATTATAACCTCCTATGATCGAACCCTTCTCAAGGGAGGATTATTTAATACCTAAAGACATAAATTTATATTAATCCATCGAAATTTGTTCACGAAACGAAAAGAAACAACCTCCTCAAATGTTATTTACTTTTCGCTGTTGGTGCACATTTTCTTCATGGAAACATTTTTGCGCGACTCGTCCAAAGACAGAACCGGTTTCACCGCTACACTGCTGACCTATTAATTTACTCAGTTCTTGCAAAGGAAATTTTGCCAACGTTTTGCTAACTGCGCTCAGTTTTATCGGACCATTGCTTTCGCGATAATCTGAGGTTTTTTTAAGGTACATAATTTTCAGTTGTTATAGTCGCTATTTTCTATTTTTTTTTTTACTTGCAAGTATCCGGTTTTATGTTGCTAATTTTTGTAAATTTCTTTCATTTACCTAAACTGTATTATTCAGGTTATAGACAAACAAAGGATCTATAAATAGCTAATTTATCTAAAAAATAAAGCATATGTATTAACTATTTATAGTATCTTCAGATGTCCCGCAAGGAACTCATCTAAGACCATTACATTACTCTTTCTATAATTCTTTTACGAAAGTGCGGTCATCAGCGGACAGATTCCTTTATATAAATTTTATCTTATATCGCACATAGTGTCGATGACTTCCAAAAAATATTTCTTTAACATACTCTAAAACTTTATTTATTTATCACATGCCATCCTCTTCTAAGAATTACCCAACATATCAAATCACACCTTAATATGAAAGAATCTGCTGGGGTAGTTCTTCACGATGTCCAATCTGCATTTGATTCTGTTTGGCACGATGCTCTCATACATAAAATGATAAACTTTGGTTTCCCCCCTGCACTCGGTTTAATAATTAAAAATTTCTTGTACAATCGTTCTTTTAGAGTTTACATTGGAAATACTACTTCCACTGAACTGCCCATTACTGCAGGTGTTCCCCAAGGATCGGTATTGGGCCCAATTCTATATAACATTTATACCGCCGATTTTCCAGAAATCCCAAATTGTCTCTCCTCAATCTTTGCAGATGACACAGCAATTTTTTGCTCGCACAATACCGCGTCGTACATTTGCTCCAGTCTCCAACATGGACTCGAAAAGCTGCCAGATTATTTTTATAAATGGAAAATTAAGCTAAATCCGAACAAAATGCAATGTATGTTCTTCACTCGCAAGCGATGTCCACGCAATCTTCCCACTAGCATCCTGAGCTTAAATGGCTCTCCTATTGCATGGACTGACCATATCAAATATTTAGGCATCACCTTGGATAGAACTTTAACCTTTAATAAACATATAACACCGGTTATCTATAAGACAAATTTATTGATAAAAACACTGTACCCCTTTATAAACAGGAGATCCACTCTGAGCCTGGAAAATAAGCTAATAATTCATAAAGTGATATTTCAAGCCCTTATGTTATACGGATCGCCCGTGTGGTATGAATGTGCCAAAGAACACATAAATAAACTTCAAGTTTCCCAAAACAAAATTTTAAAAATGATGCTAAACCTGCCATGGCACTTCTCCACCACTGAATTGCATGAAAGGGCTAATTTAGAATTCATTAATGATAAATTAAAACGCATTACGGACAAATTTTTCTCAAGATATTCCTGGTTTGGTCTAATTAAAAAATTATGTAGATCTTAGTATAAGTTTAATTGACGCAGGATTATTTGTTATCCGCAGCTGCCGTAGTTTGTAAGAATAGCCTTACTTTTATCATTGGGTTTTCAAAAATAGATTTTCCCCAACAGCTATATATGTTTTATAAATATTTATTTGTTAATACAATCCTAGTAATAATATAGATGAATGAATTTTGGATTCTAGCACTAAATTGTAAAATTCCTATTGTATATACTTTTAAGGTTGAATTAAATAAATTAAAAATTAAATTAAAAAATTTATTTATTTATATACCCACCAAATTTCGACTGGAGAGATTTTCCAATAGCAGCAGGAAATTAGTACGTTTATCCTACAATGATCTTAAACGGAGTTTAAATTGTTACTTGTGAAAACGTCAAGCACCCATCTTTTCTTATTTTTCCTACTTCATAAATTAGCTACTTTCATACTTATAAGAGAATAATTATTGTAGTATTAAGAAATTCTATTTAAAATTAATATACTTGAATAAAATGTATTCAGTGATTTGAATTGTAAGAGTTCAAAGAATTTCATTTATTGTTCTATGCTCCAGTCTACTGCTTCTTAGAAAAGTTTATATATGGAAAAGGTTTGAATATATGAGCAATAAAAAGGAATAGGAATTTAAGTTCTGAGCGAAAAGGTCCTGAATATTTATCAGCGGTTTCCGATATAATAGCGAAGTACTGTTTTCAAATATAGCGGCCAACACTGATGATAAGATTAACAATATAACTGTTGCTAAAAAAACACGAATAAATATTGGTAAACATCTAAGATGTAGCCTGGAATCAAAGTCATTGTCCCGAGTTTAATTAAAAGGTTTAAAATTGTATTTAAATTTTTCAATATTATGACTTGGTTATTTGAATAACTTTCAAATGATGGAGATTGTAACTTTTGAAGTCCGGATACACAAATCTAAAAAGTAAATTGAGCATCTCTGAGAAGTTACATTGATGCTATGGGATTGGTTTAATCAAAAGGACTGTACAAATAACTCCCGGCATTGAAAATTTTTTGAAATTCTACATGATTCAAAATCTGAATTCTACAAATATCAATGAATACAAATATCGACCTGGAAGGGAAAATTATTTGAAAGGCATAGTGTAATATGATTCTATTGGGTCAGCCTCCCCTATATTTTCTATCCGCCCACTAAGTTGGCCCATGGTACACCAGGCAGACCTCAATAAAACCTGGATGCCTTCAACAGAAGCCATTTATCATTCCAAGAACATATTCGATTTGCCATATGAAGATGGCCCCAGGGACTCAAGATTTCAATACGAATACATAAAACGGCCAAAAGGTAAGGGCATGACTTCTTCTTTATGTACTGAAGTGGTTGAATTTGAAAGGTCACGCAATCAAATCCTAATAATTTAAGCATCACATACAAGACAACATGTGAGAAAATATAATGGGGTCATGACAAGCATTTTTGCGAACAACTTACTCTTTGAGTCAATAGCTACGAACGAACCTACCCATTGCGATTTTAATCCGTATACCAAAAAAAATATTATAGTCGTTTAAAACTCCTTATCCTGGGTACGCTTAGCAAAGCGGTCAACTTTATTCAACTTCCGCACATGTCGTGAATGCAAAATGTTTAAAGCCAAGTGGAAAATTAAACTAGAGATAAAGACAAAAGCTGAACCTGGCCGTTTTCCTCCCTATATTTGAAGCCGTCGGAAAAAAATACTGCGAGTCCAAGATACACCTAGTCGGTGGAGAATTTTCGTTTCACCTGAGAGGAAACTGAATGCAACTTGCTCACGGACCAGTCATGGGTTCTAACAAGCGCTGGTCGCTGTATCCTGAGCTGCATAAAGTTGACTAGTTTCTGCTGTCGCTGGTGCGGGCTGCAGATGCATGTAATATTTTATGAATTTGGATAAAACTGCACAAATGTGTTGACTACGAAATTCATTAAACACTTTGGACTTTTGTAAAATTTTACCTAAATTAATATTTCATGTAGGGTGACACCATAGGGTAGACCCGTTTCTCTCATTTTTTAATTTTCCACAATTTCATGGGACTGTGCTGGCTCAATAGAGGAACTTTTTTATCGCTTAAGCAAAAATGTTTGTAAATTATTTTCTCTTTTGCCAAACAAGCTGAAAAATTTCAGTTAAATTAAGTATCATATACGCTAAAGTGAAATTGTAATTTAAATTTAATAAACATCTTTAAAGTATATATACAGGGCATGTTACGAAAATAATCGAAAATTTCAATTTTGAAATTTTTAGCTATTTATAAAACGCAAGATCATGCCATGATATCAAAAGTGGAGTCACGACAACTGCTGTTACCCAATATTACAAATTATCCCAAGAAGATTGAGGCAACAATGTAAAAGGTAACAAAAGTTTCAAAGTTTGTTGTAAGACATTTGAAGCAAGTTTTTTGCCCCACCTTTGTTCAGATTATACATGCCCACAATGCGTCGTGATTTATACTCACAACAATCGTTAAACGTTTTTATTTTCTAGCTTGCAGCTAAAACTGAAATCGTAAGAATCAAAAAAATCATCATGAAACTTATTCAGCGAATGCAGTCCAGATCTTGGATATTGTTTCTTGACCTTTTCCCTTTTAAACAAATTAAACAATTTCTTCTACTGTTTAATTTCCAATTGCTTTTAATTAATTTATTTATTGGAATTCCATGACGGTTCTGAAAAATAGGAATAAACGTTCATGTGACCCAAATTAATACTAGTAATACCTATAGAAGAGGCAAATGTCTCTAAATGTGGGAGTTTTATTCATTTTATTTATGTATACGAGTAGATTGCACTAATATTATATTTATTTATTCATATACTGTGTATAAGTGGAATCAGTCGATCGTCCTTCTCATCAGAATTAAAAATTGCTCGAACGACCAGGGGTAGCTCAGTTGGTTAAATCAGCAATGCGCCAATTCGAGGATCGCAAGTTCGATTCCTGTCTCTTAGTCAAAATTTTTGCTTTTTGAGTAATTCTTTTTTTTATTTATTCCTACTACTACTCCTCTAATTTTATACCTTTCGCCACTGCACAGACCACTACTAAAAATAAATAATTATAAACGTTATAATAGCTAAAGTAGTAATTTTTTTAATGCATATATTTTCACTCAACTTTATTCTCTACAAAACAGATTGTTACCTAAAATTAAATTCTGTTTTTCTTGGGACATTATTTCATATTACATAATTTTCATACAGGACAGAATTAACAAATCGGTTCTCCTTAAAGACTTGTTGTACTTTTCACCAATATCAAATTCGTATTTCCAGTTTCAGGAATTCTGAAATACTGTGGTGGGAGAGGAGAGTTCATTTAAATATCGTTTTTGCAGTGATATAATAATTTTATACTTCTGGTTGAAAACCTGAATGGCTAGATTATTCCTACTTTTTGGTAGCTACGATTTTACGATATTTAAGTTTAAGATTATTACCACACCAGATTTTTGGAATCATTTTGCAGTGAGATAAAAACAGAAGAAACACTACGAAAGCAGATCTCTGTAAATTATCGCTCAGTCTGTAAATACAGAAGGAATGGGATCGAGTTCCGTCTATCCAGGGCCACGTTGTCCTCATATCAGTTTTCAACAGCATCAGAAATATAACGAAAATACGAAAACAACTAAATTTAAAAGGGTATTTAGAATTTCGTCAAATCAACAGTATATCGCCACAAAGCATAGCTTCATATGAAGAATTTAATACGCCTCCAAACCTCCAAGGAGAAAACAACTTTTTGTTTTTTGCATTTAATTTTAAGACCGAAGGTAAAATCAATGCAACATAAGTTATTAACTGGCTGGAAGCTGAATGACACCACAATTTTTTACAATAACAGAGTCGAATCGCAATCATGATCTCATACGTTAACCTTTTCAAAACTGAGCTAACCGAAAAAAACAAAACAATTCATATTTAAAGTAAAGTTAAAGTTTTCTTGAATTTCAATGCTGATATGAACAAGTTAAAATTCCATTTATGCAAAATTTCAGAAGCAAGTGAATTTTTGTTTTGTGAAGCCACAAAAATCGGATAAAATTGCATCTATTATAATCTATTATTTTTAAATTTTCCCACTCTTAAAATTTTTTATGAATATTTTGGGTGGTGCAACTTATTCATTGAATCCTCTTGTGGTAAACATGATTCAACTTTCGCACATTCTGAAACTAGTGTAACAACTTTGAGATATCAGAGAAAGTGAAACCGACACAAGACAAGTGAGTAACACTTAATTGCAACCTTTACGAATTTCCATTTCACTTACATGCCTACATAAATTCATGTATAAATAAAGCGAAATGGTCTTTCATATCATTACAAGCTGCAATGATGCATTAAAATATTCAATTTACTTTTAATTAAGGACTAGTAAAATTAATACCTTCTAGATTAGAAGTTTTACGTTAATTAAAAAAATTAAGTACATATGTATATGTATAAATATGTAATCAGCAAAGCATGTAAACTTTTTAATATTCCGATTATTAAAAAAAAGCCTACTTTTACTGAAGCTAAGGCAACCACGATTTTACTTTAGCAGATTTAGGTCCCGTTTTCAAAAATAACGCAATGTACATATATAGGTTTATAATTTTAAGAAGAAATAAATAACTATAGTATTCCATCACACAAAGTTCTGTATTTTATTTACCACACGGAAGAATGCGCCGTAAGTTAGTACTTTCCTATAAAATAGTTTTCCTAAATGAATTTTAGTCCTAAACGATTGTTTCAATGTGCGCTAAAATTCAAAGGTTTGCATAATTTCATTTTCTCAGTGATAGGTGCATTTCATTTAAATAGCAAAATAAATAAATTATTATATTTATCAATGTAAGCAAATGTTGGAAATTTACACAGGTCCAGTAAGTGAAATATCTTGACAAAGAACAATGAGTAATTGGTACATCTATCCATTTATATTCTTGGAAAGTTATTCTATCTTAAATTCACATTAATTCTTATTTATTATTTTAATTCAATAAAACTAGTAAAAACGTAAATTCATCGAGACAAATTTATTGGGTCCTTGATATCTTTTAAAAAACCTTTTTTTTTTTTGTAATTGTCTGGCAGTGAATACTGGTGCCAATGAAAGGATTTTATGGCTTTGGTTTAACAATCGAAATGAAATTTAGTTTTTGTTTTAAATTATGAAATTTTGACTGCAACAGAATCGATTGCTTCAATGGATATTCTCTAACCCAGTTTACAGCGCCCAAATTTTATTTATACATTAAGCAATCCCTTTGTAAGTTAAACTGAAATATTATTTCGCCATTAAATCGAAATATTCTGTTCAATTTATAAATCCAGTTACGAGAGTTCTAGGTACTGAAATTTCATGTAAAAAGTATGAATTTTATCAGCAACTTCAAATTTTGTTACATATGTAGGTTGTAGCTCTTTAGTTCATTCAAAAATTATTACCAATTTTGGTAGAGGTATATACAAAGAGAAAATGATTGTTCATTCAAAAGAACCAATTTGCATTGGAAATATCACCAAGATAAGTAAAATAAATATTTGTTAGGAATGAATGTTGTGGTAAAATAAACCACTCCAATAATAAAATTGGATTCATTAAGTTTTAATCCCTCTTAAAATTGTCTATTGTCCAGAATTAAGTTGTACATTTACTCACCAATTTATAATATAGCTAATAAATCCAAGTTCACAATTTTTTTAATAAAATTTTGTACAATATGTAGGCAAGCTTTTTTAAACTAAATCGACGATATAATACATATGTTATCACCAAATAGACAGAAAATAATCAACAATCAATAATAATAAGCGATATTTCCTCTTCTAACTCTGTTAATACAACAAGCTTTTCTCCAACCTTAGGCCGAGAAAGATTCGTCGGCAAAGTCTCTGGACAGCTCAGTTCGTTAGAGCAGCGAAGCGCCAATTTGAAGGTTCGCTACCTGATCAAAGAACTTGCTTTGTCCAGTAATTCCCACATGTAGGTACTTCAGCTTCAAATAAAATATCTAATGAAACGTCTACGAGTCGAATTTAATCATAAAAACATCTGAGCTAAAAAATATTAAAAATGATGTTAACATTAAGCGAAATTCAACAGAAATTACATAGCATTTATAAAGATCCGAAACGTGCATGGCATACTAAGAAACTAAATTACTGAATTATTACAATTATCAATGTGTGATTCTCGACGAAGGGTAATATATATTTTTTTTTTTTTTGGTTAGAAATGACTTCAGAAAATAAAAACTCATATTTTCGTAATTAAATTGCAAATCATAGAATGTAATGGTGTTGTATGAATCTTGCCCTTAAAATAATGGCTCTTTTGCTTCTAAATTTCTGCTATAAAACATTTTTTTTTTCAATAACATGTATAAAGAGAGAAAAATTATGCCGCTCATAAGCACTCTGAATGTGCAAAAAAGTAGAGGTGAAAAAGAATATTAGAACACCTGCTGCAAAATACCCTCGAATCATGGTTTCTAATGGAAATATTACTCGAAGGTAAACAGAGCGAACCAATCCATCTTTTACGAACTCGCACACATATAGTGTGAGAAGATTCTTTAAGATGCGCGAAAGAACGCGTAAGCGCACAAAGGTGAAAATAATACCGGAAGTATTTGCGTGAATACATTTCTTATGAAATTACTTCCGAGGAAACGAAATGCTGAAATACTGACCTCATACATAACATAAGATGTGGTTGTTATTACTACATACTATACTAATCCAGTAGTAATTTAATTTTATGTTGCATTATCTGTACTTTTTAAAGCTGCAATAAAATTCTTCTAAGTATATATATATAATATTTAAATATTTTTGCAATATAATGATAATAAAGATAGAATGCAAACTTTGGTAATTACCCACATAAAGTTCATGACAAATAGTTTTTATGAAAAATTATTAAAATACAACCTGAGGACAGCAGAGGTCACTAAAAAGTTTTTGTTGAAAATATTTTCTGCTACCTCTCCCACTTCAATTTAATCCATCATTTTAGCGACACCCTGTTTTTGCAAATATGTTCATTCTGTGAAAACTGAATATAGGATGGGGAAAATATTTCCCGCAAAAAAGACAGATCCCTGGTAAAGGGCTGTCCTCGCACTGGTTACAAAGTTAGAAACATTTTACATATTACTTAACAGAGTCTAATTTCTCGCGAGTTTTCGTTTAATCTAAATTTAATTATTGCAGAAAATGTACCTTCAAGAATTTAATAAAACAAATACAAGTACTAGAGGAATTTATGTCATTTTTAATTTTGTCTATAGTCTTCATACTTTTCCTAGTTTTAGGAGTTTCGAAGTTCCATATATTTGCGAATTATGAAACTTTTAACGAACTAGAAATCTAGAAGAATCTCAATTTGACTTTCGTCAGTTCCGTAATTTGTTTGCAAATATTTTTATTATATTTAAAATAGATGAAAAACATTATGGAAATGCTTCCAAAAATGTAGTATAAGTGAAATACAAGCCATTCTCTTCCTAAATTCAGTAAATTCAATAGTCATAAACTTTCATCAATGTGGTAGTTGGATAATAAAAAGCCTCATATCTCAGCCGGTGTTTGATTTCTTTAAAATTTGTGTTTTATTTGTAACGTAATAAATATTTTATCGTCATACTTAATTTAACCTAATAAGGTCGTATAGCATAAACTAGTGGAGCGATTTTAGCATACCTTTTGTTCAATAAATAGCCGGATTTTGTTAAGTATTCCTTAATAGGTTTTTTTCAGTTATGTTGGCACATGCTTCCTCGACATATAAATTTGAGTGCGATCTGTCAATTAGTTTGTTTACGGATCACTCAAGTGATTTTAGCAATTTTTAATATGGATAAAATTGTTGAACAACGAGTTTATTTGAAATTTTGTGTTTTAGTGCTTGAAGATCGTCGTGTAACTGAAAGAGGAATGAACGTCAATTTGACATTTTGCACGATGTTTTTGGCATGAGACGCGTTACTGCTCGATTTGTACCGAAACCATCATGTGCACCATCGCACACAGCTCCTATTATACGCGAGTTTTTGACCAAACACGGCACAACTGTCATCGCTCAGGCACCGTATTCGCCAGATTTGGCCCCTGTGACTTTTTCTTGTTCCCCAAACTCAAATCACCACTTGATGGGAAACGTTTTGAGTCGATTGAATCGATAAAAGAGAATCGCTGAAGAAATTAAAGGTAATTTTTGCACGTACCTCTGCATATGTGTATCGCTTCGGGAGGAGCTTACTTTGAAGGCGATAAAATAAATTTTAATTAAAAATATATGTTTCATTGACAAAATCCGGGTACTTATTGAGCAGAACGTACATATATGGTGTCTTTGAATCCGTTACGATCTCAAGGGTATTGTAGGCTAGTTTAAAATTATAAAAATGGTTGTTGAATATTAATAATTAAAAGCAACTAATTACCTACTATTATTGTAGTAAATTTTAACAGGCAACTAGATTTGAACTTACGCGATAAAGCAACTACAAGGGCACAGGGCTTGAACCTGCGACCTTCGAATTGCCCTCTTAGCTGTTCGAACCAACTGATCTTTTTTTTGGTCTAACGAAAAGTGTGGTCAAATTTCGATAGAATTTCTTTTCAACATATTTGATATAAAAATGCAACAGAATTAATTTTAAATTAAATTTCTAAAGTGTAGGTACATTAATATATTTTGTTGTTAAGCATTTTGCTCAATTTTCAACCAAACATTGTTTAATTTTTAATAAAATGTTGATATTTAGCAGAGCCATCTAATAAATTAATTAATTAAACTTCAACAAAAGAAATTTAAATTGTATCAAATTTACTTCTTCGACTAAAGGATTTCAATTTATTTTTTAAAATGTGTGTATTAAATTAATTAATTACGAGATGATTCTATAAAATTATTTGAACAAGCTGCAAAGAATATTCGATCTATTCATCTACTCTTTAGAAAAATATATCCTTCGAAGAATTTTAGTTTTCATTCTCTCACGAATCGCACTGTGTTTATGTGAGTCGATATTATTCTTTCGTATTCGTTCCACATCCACGAATAATAAAGATGGAAAAATAAGATTCCTTTTCATTCTATTAATGATAGGCTGTTTTATGATGATGGTTGTTCATATCACTCAGGATATTTTCCAAATTGTTAACATATATGCCTTTTTATGCTGTAACCCTAGTTATGGAAAAATATAAAACAATATTTAAGTTTAGAGTTTATGTTTGTAATTTTATTGCTATCTTCGAAATTTATTAAATCTAGCAAATTATTATTAAAATTTGGCTAAAACGAAATGACACTCTTTTTCAACCAGCAGCTGGATTTCAACACTAGGAAATATTCTCGTCTTAAATTCTGAATGATTCCTTTTCATTCTTTCTAATTCCTTTATATAAATTAAATTATCATACCAACGAATTTTCCATCTTTTTTATTTTTAAGGAATATTTTTAGTCGTTGGCGGAGTTTTAGTATTATAACTGTGTTTTCTTGTTTTAAAAGTAAATTTAACTATCCAGAAGCCATAAACAAAAAACAAATAGTAAAAAACAACTTTAAATAAAACAATAATTCTCAATTAATATGAATAATATTAGAAAGAAAAGTAACAAAAGTTTGCAAAATACGAGCGGTTGAAAAGTTTTGTGTTATCTACGAGTAGAACATAATAATAATATAATATTGAATGAAATTCTCATTATATTTCGCTTATTTATTCCGATCCACCTTGTTTTTATTCCAAATTAGAAATAAATTTTAATAAAATTACCTTTTATTAGATTCTTATTAGATTAGCTTAAAGCCTGAACCGAACATACTGCGCTCATTAGAATAATATTATTGAATTGATTTATTTAAAAAAAATATACCAAAATGATCGTTGACAATTCTGTTTAAAGTATATAATGATATTTTTAAACTTTAAATAATAAATTTTAATCGATATGAGCCAATTGAAAAATAAAAAGTAACTTAATAGTCGTTGTAAAGTAAATGTTCGAAAGTGAATCAATCGAAAATTCATTTATATGTCATCATTCATCATTTAGGCATCAAAAAATAAATATTAATTGATAGCCAATATTATTTAATTTAAATATTTTTAATCATCCTCATTACATGGCTCATTAAGCTGGTCCTTGAATATTTTCGATCACAGACCTGTAATTTATTTATTATTATCCATTATTTTTTCATTAGCTGACTGGGAGAAAGGTGCAAAAGGTGAAAAGATGAGAACTCACTGTTCCCCTAGGTATGTTCGGCATTTGGAGCATTCCCCGTAAAAATATGATGTAACATTTCTGTTGGTTTCTTAAAATATGAAAGAGTACTCGATTAACGCAAATAAGGGGACTTAATGCGTCGTTTTAAAATTTTCATGTGCCAACTTTCATCTTCTCAAATAACAACTCTCTCACATTTTAAATCTTTCATGCACTGCATAGTTTCAACGAGTTGATTAACCCTAGCAGTTAAAAAATAGCGGATTGGTAGCAGTGTCTTGACGGCCTCACATTTGCTCTTTTTGCATCTCAATTTCCCTCTTGTTAAGCCAATCTTGATACAAACACCAGGTTAACTGAAAAAGGTATTCATTTCGTGCTTTCTTGGACAAAGATACCATTCACGAAGGGAAAAATAAGAGAGGAAAGTAGAAGTATGGAAAGGAAAAGTCAGTTTTTATCTTACACTAACATATACCTCTTTGCACCACATGCACACCTTTGCTGATACAAATTAACAAATTACGGCTATTGTTCTCATCCAACCAGGAAAAGGTCCACTGCTCTGAGCCCCATAAACTGCCATGCTTCCGACAGTCATTCGATTACTTTTACCTGCTGATGGTGGCGAGAAAATATGATTTATTTTTGTATTCTCTTTCTAAGTAACATACTATAATCGCAGCAAAGACACAATTTCATTAAGGGGACTGTGGAGTCTATCGTTTGAAAATTTAGAGTATTTTAAATTTTTTATATATTTACAATCACTCATTACGTATTAAAAACGCTTACTTCTCAGCTTTTATTATTTAACTATTTTTATATGTTATAATAAACCATAAGAATAGCAATTAAGTCTTGTTACTGAAAAGAAATAATGTTAAAATTCTACTTAGTACGCATAGTTTGCTTGGACAAAACTAAACTTTCATAGTACGGAATTTATGTAAAATTTATATCAATATTTCGTTGCGAACCCTTTATTTTTTATGACACCAGCGGATCTTTGGGCATAGAAGTTGCCAAGTTGTCAATCATTGCTTTGGGTATATTTTCCCATGACGTCTTAATAGCGTCGAAAAATTGGCCTTTTGTTTTACAATTTTGTCTGTTGATTTTTCCATTCACAATCTCCCACAACTTCTCAATCGGGTTGAGATCAGAAGATTGTGCAGGCCAGTTCAAAACCTGTATCCCTTTGCTTTGCAGCCAAGTCTGACACATTTTAGAGCTTAACTTTAGACCATTATCCTGCTGAAACTGAGATTTAAGTGGCATATCCTCTTCGACGTATGGAAGCACTACGTTTTTTAGTATTTCGACGTACATGAAACGGTCCATAATACCATCACTTTTGCGAATTGACCCAATTCCTTGACTGGAAAAGTAGTCCAAAACCATCACATTACCTCCGTGCTTGGTTGTTGGAAGATAATATTTAATTGTTGTCCTTTTGGCCTTCTTACATGTGTTATTCCGTCAGAAGACTTATTAAATTAAGGTTGATTCATCAGAGAACAAAACAGTTTTCCATTTTTGAATATTCCAGTCCAAGTGATCTTTATCAAATTTTATAATAAAAGACTTTTTTGCAGGCCTTCGACTAAATAAACCAGCAACTATAGCTCTCCTCCTAATTGTTCTCGCACTAACTGGTAAGCTTAGACCCTTTGAAATTTGCGACACTAATACCTGACTTAACATTCTCCTTTTGATCAGAGAATCTTCTCTTTACGAAGTTCCTCGCGGTACTCCTCCAGAATTAACAGGGGAGACATGACCAGTCACCGTATTCTTTTTAATTAGCCGCAATATAATCAACCAATTAATTGTGTATTTTTTACTGATTTGGTGTCGAGATAAACCACTCTTCCAATCATTAATAATTTTATATTTAATTTCGTCACTATACATGTTTCTTCCCATTTTTAAACTTTTATTATTCCTTTAACACCGAAAATAGATGATCTTTTGCATACAGGGAGTTTTTTAGTGGGTATGCCAAAATGAATGGGGCGACAAATCTGACCTAGCTAAACAAAAAATTGCATGGCAGGCGAACATCTCAACCGTTTGGAAGTTACAGGTTGATTCCAATTTTCATGGTATGCACATCACTATTTTATCTTTAACTTCTGATCTACTTAATGTAGCTACATACATGGAACTCATACCAAAAATCTACTATCCTAATGTTCTTCCCAAAAATGTCAACAATATAGACACAACCAATTGCAGCACTACTGCACTTCCTAGGTTAAATACTTCATCCCAGTTATTTTGGCATACTCACTAAAAAACTCTCGACAACGGGAACTGAAGCTTTTTTATTTATTAAATCTTAATCTACGGAAACGGCCTGTGGAAATATGTTGTACCTAAAACGTTAAACTTGTGTGTAATTGGCATTTAAATAGACGGTACTTTATTTCTATATCTATGTAAACAGATATATTACAGACATAGAAACAAAGTTAACAATCGCTACAATGTCAATTTTATATAAAATTAAATACTTTCTAAGCCATAAATGTCTATATTCAGTTAAGCCATAAATGCCTATATTCTGCCTATATCTAGTCTACATAAGTCAAAACCTGAGCTTAGACTTAGGATTTTGAATCCACGCCCAAGCTGCCAAGTTTTAAGTACCAATCTTTTCAGACTTTGAGCCAGTTTTATAATACAACATTTGAACAAACATTTTTAATTTAATAATTATTTAATTAATTCTTATTTAATTATGTGGTCTTTTCTAATTGATAAAATTTTTATTTTTCATGATAATTTTAATTACAATAATTATATAATCCTTTTTAAGCTTAGTTTGCAGCCTAGAACTAATCTCTAGCCAGGGCTTCCAGGGTTTGGCTACTAGAATCCGCATTTGGCACAAGCGTGTATCAATAATGGGTCTTTTGTTACATCCTACATTGTATAGAACATTTTTCAAGTAACTTCATACAGATTTGTATAATTACAATTACCATTGCCAGTACTGTAATGGTGATATTAATTCAGAACTAGTGAAGTTTTCATTACCATCACACATTACAATTGAAATTATAATTACGCAATGATATTTATATTTTCACTAATTTTATTTCTTGTGAAAATTCTTATTAATTTTGAAAACTTTAAATAAAATCAATAATATTAAAATTTAATTTCATTAAATATTATATAGACATAGAAGTTTATGTATCTATTTTTTCTTCGATAGTGTATATAACATAATTTGCATTTTTAGGGAAAAGCAGCTTTTGAATCATTGGAACGAGTATATTAACATATTTTTGATTCTTTTGTTCTTATACCCGGTGGCAAGATTTGCTTGTCAGACGAATTTTAATATTTGATAAAATTTTATCTTCTTTAAATTTAAATTTTTTTTCAAAAACAAATAATAAGTAAATGATAACTTTCACAGGATTCAAATGTAATAGAAACATAATTATCATAGCGCAAAACAAGAAAAGAGTTAGAAGCAATTCAGGCATGAAGGACACTGAGATTACAAAATTAATTTTTCTATCCCTGAAACAAATGGTTTCTACCTCTGGTATGAGTTTTCGGGCTGAAATCCAGCATGTTATTTGATTCTTGATTATTTTTTTTTTTCATTTAAATGCTATGCAAAACCTCTTCCCAAGAACATTCAAATCATTGATTGAAGCCATTCTTTAATGAAACCAGAGATTTACGAGAAACGATTCGAGGTAGATAGCAGAACGCATGAGTTGCACAAAATAAACGTTTCATATTGCAATATTTTTGCATGAATTATTGAATTGCACTTGCGATGAAATTGTGCTCAACACCAATATCAAAAGAAACACTTGGAGTTAGTGTTCGTACATATGTATGTGGAGATATACTTGGCAGAATTTCGCTGAAAAGAGTACATCTATAAGCTTACCCGAATCAATAACAAGTTATGGCTCGATAAATCGTATCTTTTAACTGGAATGTGGTTATCAGTTTCATATATCTGCCGGTCGCTATCAAAAAAATCACGAGGAGTACCAACAAGTTTAGAAAACGGCTTAAAAAGTTAACGAAAGGATGTCCCTATAGACGAAAATATCCAGAGCTTTTGGAATAAAAATTGAAGAGTATCGAGTACAACTGATGGTAGTACATCCATATGCAAGTTAGAGCAGGAATACATCGCTTATATATTACAAAGTTTGATTCCATACCTATTTTACATACATTCATATGTACCTATAGATTATTTTTACAATTTAGTTTACCTTGGAGATATACTCGTATGCATGATAGTTTTTGTTCCTGTTACGATTAACACAAACCAATTTGAGGGATTAAAAAAAATAAGACGATAATTATTAGTAGCTTGTTAAACTCAATTTAACATCGGAAAACTGAAATGAATAATATTAAAATTTTCCCTCTGGGAGTAACATGATCAGAACTTTAATATTAATTAAAAATAATTTTTATGTCCTTATCTGGTGGGAAACCGCTTAAATTTTCATTAATTCTGTTAAAATAAAATATTCAACTATAGAAAAGTTGGATCTCTCATAAAAGTTCGCCTACTCCAGCGATTTTCATCAAATGTGAAAGAGTCCATTTACATATTTAAATGTTCCAATGTGTAGTCCACTTAAGTCACTATACGCCTTCAATCCACCAGAGCGATATTTTGATTCCCCTTTTATGCAAAGTATTTACTGAACCGGAAAACAATTACTTGTTCAAGTTGGTTCTCGAGACACTTTTACTATATATATACCAGAAAATTGAGTTGTCATTTTGTTCTGAAAATAATTGAAGCGGCAAATGCAATGAGTACGAAGCTTTCTTTACCATAAAACACTTTATTTATATCGAATGGTTTTTTATTTATTTAAAAGGAAAGTCAATAGGAGAGACGTTTAGATCTTTCACTTTTATATGAATTTGAAAACGTTTATTCGCTTCACTTGACACCTTTAATGCGGATACATAATGTGTCTGCGCATTTTTCATTATAATTGGAATGTAGAGCAAGCATTGATCTATCTATGTATGTCTCTGCAGGAATACAAAATTTATAAAATATACCAATTATTTTACGTGATATATTCTAGCAGAAAATCATAACAATATTGAAACCAATTCCGAAATATTTTACTATAATCGACGAAATCGACGTTTTTTTTACTGTATAAAATTCCATTACCTTAATGGCATTCCCATTAATAATTAATTAATTAAAAAATTATAATTTGAAAGGAAAAACTAACGCAAGTATTACTAAAATACTTTTTGATTCCTTTCGGGCTATGTCTTTTCACGAGTTTCATCCTTACCTTTTACGACATTTTTATCTTATATTATTTATCACGTATTGTAGTTTTTTTATTATTAATAACAAATTTAATTATTATTTAATTTAATTACTTCTTCAAATAAATTATAAAAGTTTCTTTTATAAATCGTGGTTTAGGTACATGGCTATGCTTTAAAAATCACTTAACTTTCAAATAACAACTAAGCATTATAAGTATACTACATATATACTCGTATTATTACATAGTAGCCACTATGTTAAAAATTAAAAGAAAGTTACAGTTTTTGATTTCTTTTAAGAGGGAGATATTTCTAAGGGACAGTACCATAAGTCTGTAATTTATTTACAGGACTATTTTATATTGTTTTAATATTATTTGGGAAAGAAAAAATCTGAATTGAATTTATAAAAAAAAGGTTATTTTCTAATGCAAAGTAGGCAGATCCGAAACAGTACTAAGAAATTTATTTAAAAAAAGGCGAAGATTATGGCAAGAAAAGGAAACACTAAGCTCACAGCACCGCAAACCAGGCAAATATTTGAGGAAGTGGGAAAATGTCACCTTTTCAGATGAAAAAAAAATTTAACTTATGTGGGACAGACTGCTAGAGTTACTTTTGAACAATTTGAATGAAAAAGTAGTAAGTAAATCAAAACGAAACTTTGAAGCTGGCTCATTGATGGTTTGGGAGATTTTTGCAATAGAGGAAAACTTCCTATTTATTTCATAAGCAATCGAATGGATTCTAAAAAATATATAGAACTATTGGAAGATGTGCTTCTTCAATTCGTGGATGATTTCTTTGAAGAAGAATTTACGTTTTAACAAGATAACGCATCCATCCAAGTTTCTAATTTTTCGACACAATTGGAAGAAAAATAAATAGCGTTATTCCAGTGGCCAGCATGCAGTCCGGATTGTAATCCCATAGAAAATCTATGAGGAATACTAGCAGCACGGGTCTATGCAAATGAGCGCCAAATCAAAACTATTTCTGACCTTAAGGATTGCATGAAAACCTGCTGGAACAACATCGAATTGGAAACACTTCAAATTTTAGTTAAATCTATGCAAAAACGGTTAACAGAAGTAGTTTAAAATAATGGAGGACATAATAAATATGAATTATACTTCTAAATGCAAAAAATGTTATTAAAACCTTTTGTACCTTAAAGAAAACGAGTATTTATGTGTTTTTCGAAATTTATCATTTTAATTTTTTATAATGAACTCAACCTTATGAAATTCTGTGTTGTCTTATTTTTTTATTATTATTATTTTATTTTATTTTTATCCTCAATCTAAATATATAACTTTTTTCAAAAATACAAAACGATATTGAAATTTTAAACTGGATTTCCGGCCTGTGTTTAAACGAATATATATCACTGTATCTATCTATTAGTAATTTTTGAATAATAATAATTTATCATAGAATAGATTATAAAATATGGCACTCAAATTTATAGTTGTGGAAGCCATAAATTTATATAATATCCAAGCCCATATTAATAATTTGCCCTTTGAATTAATCCTTTCAAAATTAACGAGTTTAAGTTCATCTGTACGGCTTTCCTATCATAAGCACTCAAATAAGCGGTTGAAAGCTGATATTTATAAATAAATTATTGAAATACTTAATATATAAAGTGTGAATTATATATATCGAAAAACTAAACATGAACAATCGTTTTTCGAATTTTGCTTTTGATACTTGCTTACAACAAAAATTTCCATTATGACATCATTAGTTATATTTTATTTTACAAAACGCTTTATAGGTATAAACTACGCTGAACCTAATTAGACTTAGATTTAAGCTACCTATTTCTAAAATTTTAATTCAAATCTTTTTCTGATTCAATTAGTTATTAATTATTTTTAATTTTCTAAGTCTAACTACTACTCTATAGGTCCCTATTCTAGAATCCGTTCGGATCGAATCGAAAGGAGCTTACAAAAACCATTTTTTGTATAAAATTACCTTAAATTCTGAAAAATTGATTTCGGTTACTTTCAACTTTAATTAGTTGTTCAAAAAAATCCAAAATAATCCGGTTAGATTTTTCTATCGTATTATTTTAATCACTTTGAATGAAAAAAAAAATTAAAAATTGAAGTAAAATTGTTTAAAAATTAAAATTAAAATTTAAGTCAAGAACACGAAAATAGCTCAATTAAACTTTCTACCGAATTATTTAACCACTTTAAATTAATATTTATTAATTGAAGTCAAAGGCAACTAAAATGAATTTCTTACAAATTTAAGAATTTTAGTATGGAATTTCAAATCAAATGAAACTTTTGTAAGCTCTTTTGGATTCCATTTGTGCGAATTGCAGAACAGAGAGGCATTGATATTTAAAATCTAATAAACCTAATTTATAATATTTTTGTGTTTCTTAATATTTTTTTATTATATATCTATCTTCTAACAGAAAATAACGTATTTTATCAATTTTCCAAAAATAACTAAAATATAAATGTGTACTTAGGAGTTTGTAACTATTACATTTTATTTTCACACTTTTGAGCAATTTTAGCGCAATCAAATTTTTTATACTCAACTAGAGGTTATAATTTGTTTTCTTCCATAAACAAAGTGTGACAGTGGCAGCTATAATTTAACCAGTGCTTAATATATTAGGTCTACCGGAAAGTTCTGTCCGATAATTTCGTTTCAAGTTTGAATATATTTGGATATGTTCGTTTGAGTTATATGTGGCTGTATATCTTTATAATTGCATTTATTATGTGCTCTTCGAAATTAACTACAACAAACATAACTCATGTCATTGTCAGCGTGTCGAAATTTGTTAAAAGTTTTTGGTGAAGAAGCTGTTTCGGACAGAACGTGTAGGAGATGGTTCGAAAAATTTAAAGCAGGTGATTTCGGCCTTAGTGATAAGTCACGCTCTGAGCGGCCATTTTTGGTTGATGACGATATTATGAAATGAAATTATAAAAAATGGATTACATATGAAAACAGCGTGAACCCGGAATACATGCCTTCTTCACCTCTACACCGAGCTTGAGCCTTAAAAAGAGAATACTGTGTATATGGTGGGACATGCAACGTCCAATCCATTATGAGCTTTTGCAACCCAATAAAAAGCTAAAATCGGAGAAATACAGTCAACAAATGGACAAGTTAATAAGGTACTCAAAGAAAAAAGGCTAACAATATTCAATAGGAAGGAAATCACACTGGATCACGATAATGCTAGATCACATGCTGCCAGAGAGTCTCAAAACTAGGATGGGAAATTTTTTCGCACCGACAATACTCCCCAGACCTTAACCATCACATTTTCACCTATTCCTTTCTTTACAAAATTATTTGATGAGAAAAAAAAATCAAAAATGAATAAAGCGTTTACGTTACAGTAGTGCTGCTGTAGTTTTTCGCATCCAAAAATTTTCTTCAAAAATATGTTTTATAAATTGCCATCCTGCTGGAAAGAAGTCATAAGGAACGATGGAAATATATCGTACAATAAATCTAGTTAAATATGTTAAAAATTGTATCATTTTCTTCCTCTTCAAAAACGGACAAAACTTTCTGGTAGACCTAATAATAATATTTCCATAAAAATACTGTGTAATATCGGATTAAGGGAGTGCTCGTTACTTTACATTACCCCTATATATTGTAGTATTACAAATTCATCTTAAAATTCAATTAAAATATTTATATCATTTTATGCCCTGTATATGGTATATAATAATAAAATCCTTATTTCGGAACATATTAAGTTTGCTATAGTGCTTTTCACATCTGGCAGTGTAACATTTCCGCATAAAGTAACTCATCAAGTTTTGCTTTGTAGGCAGATACCTACCTACGCCTACCTGCACCTCATAAAATTACCTTATAAGTTTTCCCCTTCCCCAGTTAATCGCAACTTGACTACTCTAAATTGTTTTATTCCAGATGCTTACCCTAGAAAACTTCCGGAAGCGCATTGGTACCCATTCTGGAAACAACATTGGTCTAAGTCAGAAAAACACGCAAACAGTTGATTAAAAAAAAATGATTTAACCTCAATTAGTCTCGATTTGCTCTAAAATTGGTGGCAACCACATTTTTCATCTCTCCAAGTCGCTTAACATCTCCAAAGGGAAAAAGTGATAAAACCTTCAGATGGTTCCCCGCCATCGACTTCTTGCCATTGCCATCTTAAGATGGTGCTAACTGGCCCGTCTCGCGATG
Source organism: Philonicus albiceps (assembly GCA_963969385.1). Lineage (NCBI taxonomy): Eukaryota > Metazoa > Arthropoda > Insecta > Diptera > Asilidae > Philonicus > Philonicus albiceps. Next base: position 37,969,331 of record OZ017772.1, on the reverse strand, counting down.
CTTCGCGTATGGACGCACTTCTACAAACCACGACATATCTTGGAGAGGGGCGCTGGACTTATGACGGCTTCCCGAGAAAATATAAAAAACAAAATTATATATGTATATATTTTACCGTTATTCGCGTCAGATCTGGTTTCCGCTCGATCAGTTAGCCAGGTATTTTTCTCATTTCATATAAAATCGCAGTCAGCACTGGAACTCGATACACTCACCAGAGACGATGAAAATGTGTCATTTGTGGGAGACACTAATTTTTAGGTGAGGTCTGACAAAAAGCCAAACGCGGACAATCGCGGAATAGAAAGCGAAGTATGAAATTGAATAACAACAACTACTTACATCTTTTGCTAAGATCACACACTCCCGACTTTCTTCATTATCTTCAGCGTACTAAATGATTCTGTAAACACTGGAGGTTTACTTATTGATGAAAACGACGACGATATCATATCATATCTTATCTCAAAAAATCAAAAGAATAAAGATATAAAAAATCTCGTAGTTTATTAGAATTATTGTTTATTTTTATTCGGTCATATTTAAAAAAAACGCCCTAACTCATTTTAAATATTAAAACTTTATTTGATAAAGTTCAAATTAACGAACTTAATAGTCTTAATAAGACCCATAAATGATATGTATCCTTGTATAAATAAAAATAATTCTAAATTTTAAGAGAGCCCTCCCCTCTCCACCAATACTGGGTGACCTTATAAACATTTAAGCGCAAATTCCAAGCTCATTTTTATAAATAAAATAAAATCCGACCAACTCCCAACCAACTAAGTAATCCGCACAATTCAACTAATAAACAAAATGTGCATCATTACAAACCTTATAAATATTTTCGAAAATGACAATAAACCCTTTTTATATATAATACAATAAATTCGCAGCAAATCACTCTCATTTAAGCGTTCCGCTGCCCTGTTATCTGTACTTAATTTTTTATTAGTGTAAATAGTGCTCTTATAAAAATTATCTTGTTTGTAACTGGAGCCTTATTAAAATTTTAAGTTTGGTTCTCGATTTCTATAATCGATTCTTCAGGAAATCCCTTTTACTATTCATTTCTTATGTTAATTTTCAAAGGCCTCTTGAAGATGCAATGGGCGATTTTAGTCAAAATAAATTCAGAAAATTCTTTGAATAATATCAAAGCCTTTTGAAGCGTTTCTATCCGTTTCCGTCTATTTGCGATTAGAACCGGATTAGAACAGTAACAGAATAACGATCAATAACAATATTCAAGATTTATTTTAGATCTCAGCAAATGAGGTAAACCTCATGATATTAATTGATAATATGTCCTCTATAGCGTATTGAGTTATTACGAAATGCATACTTTGATAAGAATAAAATCAGTCGTGTTCAATTGCTGAGAGAAATAGTTCCAAAAACTATGATGAGCTATAATTACAAAAAATATTTCCTAAAATGTACAGATCAAGAAAAGCTATTCATTTGTAAAGGACTGTGAATAGATTGCATTCAAATCGATATTCATGAATATGATACAATTATGAATGCAATACGATTTTTCATACTAATGAATCCGAGTCAATGCACTGCCATAATAGGAAAAAAAATTCAAACAAAAATTTTTTGGAAAATATAAGGAACTGTTAAAAAAGTGACAATTTTCTGTTTATGTGGAATTACGTAAGTCTCAGTATTTTAGTGTAGGATTTTACGAAATGTAGTAAGAATGAGGAAAAGTTGGCGTCAAGAGCTTCAATACTAAGAAAATTTAGGGATGCCTCCAATCCATTGAATTTACCTAAAAAAAGAGAAGTTAACTTGGACAGCAAGTGTTTTTTAAAACTTTTTCGACTCTCAAAGGGAGTATTTATGCAATATTTGTACTTATCTATTAAATGATATATCAGATGAGCTAAACTATGTCGCGAGAGTTTTGTCAGTGTAGTCTATTCTGCGACTAGAAACAAATTCGGAATAGGGGAAATGCGCCGAATCGAATAAAATTTTGCAGGCGCCTTCCTTTTGATCTAAAACGACATTTCGTTTAAATTAAAAGTTGAATATCTAGTACACTGCAATTCTTTCTCTCCCGCATAATGTTATCACTAACCGGCACATTTCCCGAACGCGCACCTAACTTAATACTTCACATTACAAATATTATCCACAAATCTGGAAAAAAAAATAATTAAAATATAAATACAAATGTAGTTACCTGGAAGGCTGTTGACCTCTAGATGGTTTCTGCAAGATATAGTTGACTGCACTGATTTAGATATTTAAATTTAAAGATGTTAGAAATATAAAATACTCGTATTCCAAAAATTTTATAATTTATCTCCGCACAGCCAATTTTTTCCGGTTTTTGCGCGCAGACAAGCACGCATTTATAGAGTGTACAATTTTGTTTTTAAATTATAATTTATTTTTATTTTACATTTCTAATATCTTTAAATTTATCAACGTAGCCCAAAATATCTAAATCAGTGCAGACAACAATATCTTGCAGAAACCAAAATTGATGTGGATGTCAACAGCCTTCCAGGTAACTACATTTGTATTTATATTTTAATTATTTTTTTTTTTTCACATTTGTGAATAATATTTGTTACGTGAAGTGTTAAGTTAGGTTCGCGCTCGGTAAATGTTCCGGTTAGTGATAAAATTATGCGGGAGCGAAAAAATTGCAGTGTAAATATTCAACTTTTAATTTTGAAGAATTGTCAAAATTAAATGTTGAATATTTCAGAAACTAAAGCCGAGAGACAAAAAATTCCTTCAGATCCTTCCGTTTCGAATCGGCGTATTTCCCTTAATCCGAACCTAAGCCAGCGACCAGGGGCGGATTAACTTTTTTTCCGCCCTAGGCCAACTCGATTTGCCGCCCCTATTTTCGCTGAGAAACTTTCATTTGATAAAAAATGTTAATAAAATAAAATTTCAAATATAGTACCCAGTTCAAAAATTTGGTATTCGGATAAAAAATCAATTCGTTGAGCAATTAATTTTTAATATTAAATTATTATTATCGCATATCACATACAATCACAAATTCTTTGGTTACATATTTGCTTATCAAATTAGTTAAATTTAATGAGTGACAGCAGATTGAAAAACAGTGAAAACAGTTTTGTTGTATTACAAGTGTTTACGACGACATTTTTGTCGAGCGAACTCACCTAAAAAAATTCATTCCAAATTTTTGCCGCCTCTCAAAATTTGCCGCCCCAAGCCAGTGCCTGCTGTGCCTGTGCGTTAATCCGCCCCTGGCAGCGACTATGTTATGTTCTACGTTTTGTATCTAAAGAAAGCTACCAAGGCTTTTGACAGGACACTAATGTAGGTAACAAATATCCTTTTACCAGGTTAGAATTGTTATAATTATTATTATTATTGTGAGGGGTCGTGAGAGCTCGTAAGCGGCGCGACCTAAAAGATATTTTCTGCGAACCTTACTTAATCTACTCCCTGTCAGATTGAGACCTGTATGAAAGGCTATCGTGTCCTGGGGCTCCTGTGGCCAGGTTGGAATATTCAATCATGAAATTAACCAACATTTCATATTGTTGTCTTATATATGTATTTATAGCTCTACTCCGTAAAAAAGAAAGTATATAAAGTAGTTAAGCCTTATACTGCAAGACAGTGATCGAAAGAATTATATACCAGAACCTAAATTTTATCGAGCCGTTGAACACGAGAAACGTACGAAATCTTAACGGATAAAAATTTTGATCAAATCGAATTCGTGTATAGATCAAGTAATTTTCACTATTGCATGGGTCTTTTCTGTATAGGAAGTAATAATTATACGCCTCCATACCCAGAAAACAGATTTAGAGTAATTTACATATATTTTGCCATTTTATGAGACCCATCAAAATCATCTTCTGTAATTTATGAGTTATACATTTGAATTTTCTTGTTTGCAAAACAAAAACCCGTCCATTATCAGTTGCAACAGTCTCAGCATCTTTACATAAGTTTTGCAAACCAGTCTTAAAGCCTTCTTATTATAATATTAATTTTATTCTGGTATTAGCTGCCAAACTGCATACCATCGAATGTATGCTGCTAGGTCTGGAGTCTTCTTACAATTTGTGTTATGTTGGCTTCGCTGCGCGACTCGCGCTCTGTTGAGAAATGCCAGTTACGTGCATTATTCTAGAGCACCTCAAAAATTTAAGAGGTGTGTTGACTGCTCATGGCAAAGCAATAATGAGAGCACAGAACTACTTTTGTATTTTTTTTTTTTAGTTTTATTGCCTATCCAGAACACCACAGTGCAAACAAAGCCGATATTTGAAATTGCGTTCACGTGCAGGAAAGTTTAATCATTGTAGTGCTTGTCTTTTATAATCGGTCCTTTAAACACGTCTCCAATACCACTTCGTGCGTAAGCACCACAAAGAGATGAATTTGAAATACAGCTGAAACATAAACTAATGCGGTCATTATTTTATGGCTATAGTAATAATAATTATGCTTTGTGGCCTACAAAAGATGCATATGCAAAGAGTTTGAACTATGGACAACTCTAAATTTTTCCTATTTGCCTGCTTCTGAAGAATTCTGAACAGGTAAAACTTGTATTAAATTAGAAAATGGGGTGATACTGACACTTTATTTTGCTTTAATTATTATTCATATTAAGTTTAATTGAAGTATCGTTTTCGGTGGTTTATGATATAAACTAAATGAAAAGTGCCAATCTATAATTATAAATAATAATAAGAATTGAAAATATATGTATGTAGATCTATATGAGAATTGCAAAGTAATAATCGATATTTTATGAAACTATATAATATTTGTCGCTTGTATTTCGTGAGATATTAACCTTTAAAATTCTGATAGTTTTCCTCGATTTTCTCCATGTTTTGATGAAAACTGTGAAAAACTCTTTAATTAAAAACTTTTCCATCTGATTTATATAAATATTTCTTCATGAATGATCAAAATTAAAAAAATATTCCTTTACTCCAATTTGAAATTTTATGAGACAAATGCGTGCTTGTCACCGTCCTTATATTGTGAACCAGACTTCCACCTTAATGTGAATACAAATCAAATTTTTGATTCAATTTTCTTTCAATATATTTACATTTACTGATTTGTATAGTGTCTTTCATTGAAGATTCAAAATTTGGTAATACACGTAGAAAAATAAAAATACTTTGGTGGGAAATTTTTAACGGTGATTTCTAACACGTCACTATACACATATCTAACCATAGATAAATATGTATTTAAGCGACTAAGTGAGAAGGTCAAAAAATAAATGGTGACACTATCGTGACCGCAGTGTCTGGCCTCACCTAAGAGTGAGATACAAAGAAACTGAAGTATAAATTTCAAAAGCACCGACTTTTGAAATGTTATTCACACACTTGTTATGCATATTTTAAAATTAGAGATCCGCATCAAAAGTGAATTAATAAATTTTACAAGTAAATCCAATTAACCCATTGAACTGCACTTGTCCAACACACACACAATTCTGGAACCAGCATAATAAAGTTAATTGTTTTATAATTATAATACATCCCTTTTAATTAATGGAATATTTACTAAATAAAATGTTCCTAATTTTCAAGCACTGGGTCCTCAAATAAATGAATCCAGAAATAAAATTATTCCATACTTTGCTCTTGATTGCGAAACCAATTAAAATTACTTCATCAGCTTCTCATGTAATGAATTTTTCTATTACTTAATAGACGAATAACTTTCAATTTGCAATTGAAAATATAACTACTTACCTACATACGAGCATGAGCTGAAGATAAATGTTGCGCGTATGAGGTATTTTCATTTTCTATAAAATTATTTTAAAAATATGATTATCTTAATTTCTGATGCGTAAATATCCAAATAAATTAATTTTTAGCATTCGCTATTTTCCAACGTCATTCGTCGGATGATTTGGAATTCGTTTCATTTTGAGGTCAAGTTTGGAATTGCAAAATAAAGAGTGTCAATTCAAAGAAAAAAATTGGGTTATAGGAAATATGTAAATGCGATATATTTATATATGCAAATTATAACATAAATATATCAATGTTCCTATCAAAAATATCATATTGTTGCATTACAAACACTTCGTTTTAAGGGGATTTATAATTATATTTAGTTCCTCTCAAAATTTAATGTTCGCAAATGCAACGTATCTATGAAAAATACTTTCAGTTAATTTACAATTAAACCGCACAATAATAAACGATTTGGGGCTAATTTTTTATATAAATATTAATCATTTTCGGAACAACGGCAAGTATACTCGACGAAAAGAGTAAAATCTCTCATTTTCAAATTTTCAAGAATTTTTTTTAATGAATGTTTACGCTTTTACAAATATTCAAATAAAATTTTATGACAAAATTCCAATTTTTATTATTCATACAGATAGTAAAAGTTCGGTTGCTAGTTGATAACTAACGAAGGGAGACTTGAAACTTAAAAAGCTAAACAACTTTTTCATATATTATTAGATTATATTTTTTATGTATATTCTGATTAATAACTTATTTATTTTTCCCCTTCTGATTAGTCAAACGAGTGGAGCGATATAGCCAACATTATTGAATTTTTGAAAAGCTGTCTATAATTTAGTTTTGAATTTAGTAATAAGTTGAAAACATCTAGCCCACTTTTCTAATTTATGTATTATACCTCAATGCTAAACCTAATGATAAAGTCAAATTAATCATTTAGTAAAAACAATATGAACTAATTAAAATCGACATAAGCCATTTTTTAAACTGTTCAAACAAGTGGCTACAAGATAACTCGTTTGCTACTTGATACTAAACTTTAGCTTGAATTCCTTAATTGAGACAAGCCAAACCCAGACCCTTCTGGTACCCCGAGTTTTTTTATATTTTCACTGCTTTAGCTCTTTCGCAGAACTCTAATTAACAAGTATTTTTCGTTTAATTTTTCCTGTCTATCCAAATAAAATATAAACTATTTTAAAGTGTGTGCCTAATGAGCTATTCTTTCAGTATATTTAGCTATATGTTATAGGAGATATAACACTCAATGTGACATGCCTATTATAACGCGTAATTTTAACAATGCGTGTAAGTTTGCTCTAGAAGACGTATTTATTGCAATAGTTAGTTTTTTGTAATATATCATGCATTATTATTATAGCCTAATTTTCGGTACCTTGTCCTATATTATAAATTGTAGTAATTACGATTTCGATATTTATAGGAAGAAACGTACATAAACTTATGCCCTGATGACCATTATTTTTTCCGTATACTCGGGAAAAACCATGAAAAAACAAGTCGATATTATGAACATTTTTCTAAGCTCCTTTCAATTCAATTCGAACAGGTTCATGAACAAAGGCTCGTTGTATCAATAAATTAACTATATTTAACATAGTATTAACACTTTTAACCGAGTGTAAAATACCAGCCCCACCGCTTTGAATGCAAGAGCCAACCTTCCTGCTCTTCACGAGCACAGCCATCGCTCAAGTACAACGACACGTATGAATCTAGTGAGAGGTATCACTTCACGTAAACGCGACGTCGACGCATTGTAACTTAATAACCAAGGATTCGGTATAAAAACAACGAATCTAAATATGCTTATGGGTTCCAAGAAGCAAACATTTTTTATTAAATACAAAAGAAAAGCGCACTGCTGGCAACAATGAAGAGTTGGCATCAAAACCATTTTTTATGTGTATAGTCTTACCTAATCCATGCCTGTATACTCCTAAAGTTTTGTATTCCAATTTAGCAGAGAATGTGATGCGGCTTTATCCAATTTAATTCAACGTTTTTGGTAAATGTATTCTGGTAGTTACAATAAAACTTGAAGAAAACTTGTTCTGCACTTAGGTTTCGTTTTAATTTATCATTCCTTCTGTTGTTTTTTTTTTTTTTTTTTTTGAAAAGCAACAAAACATAACAGGCTTAACCACTAAAAGTGTGATGTATAACTTTAGAGAACTTCCTTTAATGAAAAATGCTTTTAAGAGGAAATTTTCGAGGCGGCACAAATATTGCACAGCCACATGAAATTGCTCATTGCAAAAATAACGAAGGAAAAAAATCTGCACTCTGCAAATTATTTGAACTAGGCTGGGACGACGCCGCAGTTTAGGCCCGGAAGGATATCCGGATCTGAGCAACTGAAACGTGAAAGGTTGTAAACCTTCAGCACCTTGGACCCGAGTGAGACATGGAAGAAAGGTCCGGACGGCCGCTATATGAATCCCCTCATTCACTTTGCAATCAAAATATGAGAAAACGAAAAGAAAAAGCTAAACTGTGTGCACAGAGCCACTTTGTCTTAAGCGTACAACTCAAAAATCACAAAGAGAACTGCACTTTCGTTGGCAGTTAGCATTAACCAGGCACACCGCTGATTTCATTAAACCATTCAACCGGATGACCGAAAAACACTCTCCGAATTACGAGATACAAAATACGAAGCCCGAAACACCATCCAGAGGAAGTTTCTTCGGATTGAATCAACCGCGACTGCGCAAGCCGCTCAGCAACTCAACGGACAACTGTCGAATGCTGGCCATTCTCGACCAAGTTGGTTATTTTCTCGGGTCTTGCTGCAGATGCAGCGATGGCGAAGACTTTTTAATCGTGGCAAGCCTCGTTTCCAAGGTTTCTTTGTAACGAGCCATAAGTGAAAGAGAGTTAACGGCGCCGCGGAAAGCTCTAGTGAACGAAAGGTGAACGCACCTCTCCGTCGTGATGTCAATGTAGATCAATACGATCTTCGATGTAATATAATTTCGAGGGGACATTATCGTGGTTTAAGTCTAAACTAAATCTGACAAAATTGCCTGAATATATGCAGCTATTTAAAAACGTTTTCTGAATGTTGGCATGTTTTGTTTGCTTTACAATAATTTTCTCAGTTAATGCGTTACCATGTGTAATTGCAATTCAGATAGAGAATTGATTTAAGAATAATATGGAACTGATTCCCAGGCATCAAAGAATCAGTCCTTTTCTGATGAATAAGTGATTCTTTTGTATGGAGCATGTTCTCTTTTTAAGAGTTGTAATTAGTTCCAATACCAACCTATGAAAAATCAGTTCCAAAAGTTATTCTTGAATAACTTTGTAATCAGTTTTAATTTTAAAAAGTAAATACCATATATGATTCGTAGATCAGGTTAAGTTGATGCGAATGATATCGTGATTTTTGGCCAATTGCGCTACTACTTTTTAACTTTCAAAATGATCAAGAATTTATTTTAAACTTTTTTAAAACTGATTTCAAGCGTAAGCTTTTAATGACCTTAGAGCCAACTAATAATAAGTGTCTGATTTTAAGAATCACTTTCTCATCCATTTATATTAGTTTGAAATAATTCTTGTATTCCTTAAATCAGCTGTTAACTATTTAAAAACGGAAGAAAAACAGATTCCAACAAAAGTGATTCCAAATGTCTATTTCGTAAGTTAAACACATTAACGATAACGTGAACAAGTGATAATTTAATAACATTTTCCGTTTAGCTCAAAATAAAGGAATGTAACTTAATGATTTGGCTTTTAGATTTTCGTACTCATTCAAAATTCAGATACACCGATGCATACTTGTCTACATTCTAAAATGTTTAGGTTTTTAATTCTTATATTCCAAAATAAAAAAGCAAATCGGAATATTTACAGTGTAAGGTAAGGCAAAGTTGCCTAGTAGGTCGCTTTACTTTTTAGCTTCAGGAGAACTTCACTGATAATGTATGATTTTATTGCACGCAACTTTGATCAACTCCAGAGGTAAATTAAGGTTAGGTCAAATGTAAGATTTATAATTCATGTTCAAGCGTAATTTTTAAATGCAATACTTCTCCCGTCAGCTGACATCTATTAACTCGTTTTTGAGTAGATTTTATTCTTAGACTGGAATAAATTATGGGTTCAACCAATACTAGAGCTAAAATTACTAAGAGTAATGCGTTAAAAACGACTTTAATATTTTGATAGAGCACTCTCTATTCCATAAGAACATTTAATAATGAATTTACATATTAATCCTATTTGAAGAGAAATTATTATAAGTTTTTTTTATTTAATACCGAAGTGTATTCAAATTTATTGTAATCCAAAATGGAACTTAGAATAATATGTTCCCTTTTTTGTGAAAGAAATACTAGGAAATGCTATACCAATTTCACCCGACCCATAAAAATAGATTTCCAACAATTCCTTATTTATTCTGTTTTTAAATGTAGGTGCTATTGGGATTCAAATTGAGAACTTATCGAAATTTTCATTAAAAAACGACGGGATTTTCCTGTTTCCTTAAAAATCGTCTATCATTGATAATAAGTTTAATTTTTGGTAACAAAATTATTATTTTACACTTTTTAGGGCTTTTAATATTTCGAATGCGGTTTTAAATTTTTATTTTAAGAATTTATTTGCTTAATAACAATAACAAACCATTCCATAAATACTTCAAAGAACTAATATTTTTCCGAGTGTGTATGTATTGTGAAAAACAAATATCGCAGATTTGATTTGACACATTTCTAAGGAAACTCCAAACAATTTGCTACATTTAAAATATTTCGTTACGTACCTACCGGATTCGTTTAGATTTTTTGTTGGTATCTGAAAATTAATGGTAAGTGGTACCAGTGTAAAGTTGCTTGTAATGCCATGTTAAACATTGAATATCGGTTACTGCTAGCATCTGACGATATATGCAGATATTCATGAAGTGCTGGTCCAGTGCGAACTACGAAAATAATTTAATCCGGGCAGAAAATTGTTCGGGGCAGTTGACTGACACCTCGGAATCCGTGAAATGCTTGCACTCTGCCTAATTTGATGTTGACCCAGTTCCTCATATATGTATATAAACATTTGCGTGTATATTGGATGCGGATGCGCTGACATATACGCCAAAGGCTCTCTTTTACTAACCTGCGATTATAGTATAACTATTTTTGTTGTAGGTAGGTATGTGTCCAATGGACGAATTGGGGCGAAACGCAGCGTTGACCAGGTCGTTTATTGTTTCCACTTTTTAATCAGTGTTTTATGCAAATTGAGAGGCTTCTAGTTATTGGATTTTCACAGTGGCAATTTTGCATTGTCTTTCTCCTAGTATACGACTTCATTAATTGCAGACTCTGCACTGCACACAATTTCAACTGAGCAAACGTTTAGTTTTAATTACTTTCCGTACAAATTAATTACATTGTTAAATAAAAATGGACCCTAATTAAGAGAACATTACTCAATTTTCGTATTTTCACATATTTACCATATTACCAATATGAAATATTGTCGTTGACAAATCGTTTATATAAGATAAAATCTAGTAAAGCCATTAACTTTTACCTCATTAAAATCAGACAAAATAGAGCCTCTCCGCTGAAATTGACAGAAGGTTGTAATCAATACCTTAAAAGTGGTCGTCACAGCATCCAAGTCTGGCAAATTTTTAATTAGGGCTGGAATTAATATTTTTGAAAATTTCATTACTAACGCCCCACTCAGGTTTTGATGAAACGTGGCGTTCATTTGAGGTCAAAACTTGAAGTGTATGCAAAAATTTGTCTGCCCGTTGCATGTACATTCAGAGATATTTAACTTTAAAACTTTGAAAACTGACCGCGATTTTATGCAAATTCTTTAGAAAGTTTCGTTGAAAATTGTGTAAATATCCTTAAAATGAGAATGTTTCCACAATTTTATTCAAAAACAAAATTCCGGAAGAATCCCTAGAATAATCAAATTGAAAGAAAATTTCTCTCGCATTTTTCGGGTGAAATGGCAGTTCGAAATATAATGTAAATTTTATTTTAATTTGTTTATGTCCATGACTCTTGCAGAATCGTTGAACGAACAGTGTCCTTTTCTACATTTTAAAAACAAATATACGAGGAAACTTTTCTTTTAATACGTTTGGTTAAATGATTATACTAAATTTTTATTATTACAGAACTAATAGCTAAAACATTTATTAATAAAAAGCGTGAACTTTAAATGTTATAATATTTAACATAATAGAAAAATAACTAATTTTTGATTTATTGTAGTGCAAGATTACGATAATTTTGCACTACATAATTCATGGTAATTAGCTTCTTATTTTCAAATAGGCTAGATATAACTGGTCGTGATCTATTCATTCTTATTGTAAGTGCTAATTATGTCAACAGGTTGTTCGTGCATTCATATTTTTCTGGTAATTTTCTTAAAAGGGGTCACACATATAAAGCCTTTTTTTTAATGCCACAATGCAATGATCACCAAACCGTAAAAAATACGTCACACTTAGTTAAATACCCTCTCTTTTAGGCGATCATGATAAACAGATGCTTGTCAAATTCAGTATTAAATTGTCATATTAAAAGATACCCAAAAAGTAAACAAGATGTGATGTCGATTACGTTTGATATGAAATCGCACTTTAGGTAGAGTAATATAATTAATTCTCATTTTTTTTACCTTTGTCACTAGAACACAAAATTCTTGATTATGAGTTGAGTTATGGCATTTACACTTTCTTAATATAGCATTTTCAGATTAAATGAAACTATTTTCAAATTCAATGAAACCGTTTTCAAATTAAATGAAACTATTTTCATATTGAAGGAAACTTCAGAATAACAAATTTAAGTGAAATTATTTTACTCATATTGTTTCCTTCTTCAAATAATTCAAAGATACAACAAAGTATTCATATGAAAATAAAACTTGTGAAACAAAATTTAAAAAAGTCAAATTTGTTACTCTGAGATCTCATTTAATTTGAAAATGGTTTCATTCATTTTGAAAATGGTTTCATTCATTTTGAAAATGGTTTTTAATCTGAAAATGCTACATATTCTATGTATAAACAGACTTAAATATTTTTTGGATATTTTTATAATGATCATATAGAAAAATCGTTTTCATAAAAATATGGAGTCATTTGTGAGCTGTTTTCTCAGCTAGATATAGTTGGATTAAAGTCGAAACAATTTTCGAGCGTTCTGGCCAAATGATGATGTAAAAATCAGAAGCATATAGAAATCCAATCCATACCTTTTTACTAGTCTAATCAGACTCACTAGTATGCATTATTTGCAACATAACCTCAAAATGGAATACTTATATGTATATTATAATAGTAGATTAGTGTTACCAGTAATAAATATTTAGTTTCTACTAGAAATAGAAAACACCGGATGTTATAGTTTGAAGTAACCTAACTAGGCATGCGAATACCAAATAACGCCCTACAAAATAACAAAAAATTTAAAAATTTTTCTTAATTGCTTATAAGAAAAGGTTTAAACATTTTCTGGGAGTAAAATGTGTGTGTCTAGTTTCTAATGATGGAATTGCGCAGTTTTAAAATATTTCGTAAGTAAATAATTATAGTTTTTTCGCTGTAGTATACATAAGATGCCTTGTTAAATAAAGGTGCGCCGCTCAGCCCTTTATAGTTTAGGGTGTCACAAAAATGCATGCATATGTAGTTAAAATATACCAGGTAAATATCCTAACTTGTATAAAAAAAAACAGCTCATTTGGAAATGTACCATTGAATTCTGCAGTGTTGCAATTTTTTTAAAGTTAAGTGTTTAACTTAAAGAACTTTTAAATTATTTTGTATTTAAAATGTATGTTAACAAGTAAATAAAAGGGATCCAAGAAGAAAAAAATTACTTGATACAGTGAGTATTCTCCTCCAAATATATGCCAGCATTAAACGAATGAAAAGTAAGTGGTCCAGTAAGTCACTAGATGAAAAAGTACAAGTAATTCATAGAGTCGGCTTGAGGGTTAAAGATTTTAAGATGTAGACCAATAATATTAAAAAATATCGTACTATTTTAAGTATTTATAAAAAGGAGTATTGATTTTAAAAATAAAAATTTCTGTCACTAGATTTAACGGCCGCAGTTATTCCCAGTATAAAAAGCGAAAAGCTTTTTAAATTAATAGAGCTCTAGAATGGGAAACAATACAAGAATAAAATAAGTGGAACATAATTTAAAATGTGTGATGAGATGAAGTCAGAACGCATAGCGTGTTTCATCAACGAGTCTTGCAAAAGCTTTTTCACCACTGAAAGAGTATAGTCGATCTGCTTTAATCGAAGAAAGCCTCTTTATCGGTGATGAACCTTTTGAATTTCTTTACGTTATCAGTCTTTTAATCGAGTTGTTAGTTGTCAGATCGCCGCGACTATGGGCACAAGTTCAATCTCAATAGCTTTTCATTTTAAATTATAGTGAATTAAGTTGAAAATAAAAATCCACTCATTCAAGTGGGAATAAATCGCTTAATTAAGTCTAATGAAGCCGCTCAGTGTGGGTGTTGAGTGCATCAACTAAACAAATGTTGTATTTTGTGAAACCGAAATAACGTGATATGAGCAAATCCATTTCGAAGATGCTTGTATTCGTCAGTGAAATCAATAAAAGGAAGTGTTAATTGACGGTGATCTATATAAAAATTGTTACTTCTTCAGTTGTGTTGTGAGGGTATTCGAAAAATTTTTTATTACATAACTGTTGCAGTGGTGCATCCCCAGATTAATAGCCAGAACTTTTTGTATTTACATACTAAATAGGTAAACGTTTCAATTTTAAAATCACAAATTACACTACTCATTTCAAACACGATCAGGCGGTTAATTATAAAATACCTGTGGTACCTGTAAAACTTTATGACTATCATCGATCTATATAATTAAAATTAAATATATAACCTAGCTGGACACTGTTTTTCATTTTGAAATAATCGTATTTTACTCAAACCAAATATCAATTCTATAAAAATAAACAGTACAAAAACTGAGTTCTATTATAAACAACTTTGATATAAATTTGATGTTAAATTTGTCGAAAAAAACTTCAAAACTAAACCGATAATACACTTTCTATAATATATATTTTGTGAATCACAAAAAGTGATACTCCTGGTATCTTTTAACTGAGAAATTATATCAATACAAATTAGTTTACCTTATTTTGTTCTAGACTCTACTTGAAAAACTTTTTTCCCCTATTTTATAATTAATTTTAGTTGATTTATTGCCTAAAGTGGGGCATAATTTACATTATGGATAAACGAAATTATCATTAAAAATTTTCATTTATTCAAATTTTTTTATAATACGATGGTGATCGTAACAACAACTTAGACAAACATTTCTGATAGTGCGCATTAAAAGTAATTCGTTTAAATGTCCGCTCGAACAAAGTAAAAGGATAGTTAATTTAATTGTCTGAATTTCCATGAAATCTGTAAGTGTAAGTCTTTAATTTATTATTAGTAAATAATTATAAAACTAAAACTATTTTTTATCTTATTCTTATAATTGAATTATGTATCACTTAAAGAGGGAGATACATTTAGGCGATCGAAAATAAGGGACTTTAAAATTAAAATTAATTGGTGTAGAAAAATGTAACAAAATATTCATATCCCTTCATTTTACAAATCAGTAAAGCTAAGTAACTTTCTTGCAAATGCAGGAAATGAAATACAATTTTCCACTTTTTCACTGCTTTTTATATCTTCTCCATTACCCAATTTAGTCGAATAGTTTCAATTGCTTTTCATCCAACAAAAATTCGTGCATTTCAGGAATACGCCAAAATGTAAAAGCATTCGTTATACTGCATTTTTGTGCATGAAATTATTTGAATGATTCCAGAAATATTCCTCCTGTCTTCCATTTGATTCTGCCTCTTTATGTTCATTTTATTGTGCTGTAGTGTTACTACATAGTAACGAACACTTCGATTTGTTTTTGCGCTTCTTGGTTAATTTCGTTTTCATCATTGCCAATGTAAAAACTTTAAAATACCCGAATTTGAATTGAACTATTGTAGTGTATTATATTTTTTGTTATTGTATAATTAATACTAAGCTTAAACATATAACATAAAACTTCCAAATTTAAATAGCACAACAATTAAAATAATTTTGCTTATATCTGAAACCGCGAGTAGCTAAGCCAATTTTTTCGGTTAGAAAAAAGAATAAAAAATTAAAAAAGAAAAAATCTACATAGTTTTGGAATCATCTTAAAAGATTTAATATTTTACTTCCTCTGTATTTTAATGTTAGTATTCCCAAATAGAGTTTGTTTGTTCAACATTCTGGCCTCAACTGTTCATTAAATGAATGTGAAATCTGGCATGCGCAAAGATGGATATATAATACCATTTATTCTGATACATACCTTACATACGAGTAACTTCACATCTTTATTACAGTATATAGTAACAAAAGTCGCTATTCATTAAATTGACCGTTTATTTTGAAAGTAGTGAAAGTCTAAAATGTCATTAACTCGATTTTACTTTAAAAGAATATGGAAAAGTCATCTTTATGACATTTTGGGCTTACACCACTTACCAAATAAATGGTCCAAATGTAAAAAAATGCATTGGGGAAGGAATTATCATTATATTGTATTTTCTTCCTTGCCTTCGGATACCTGTTATCTAAGTTGTGATTGTTTTTTTCTTTCTATTTATAATTTTTGCTACAATAATTGAGAAGCATCATATTAAATTCCAATAATAAATAAGATATCCCGGGCAAACTAATTAATAAATACAATAACAGAATAGCGTTGTTCTCCAGTAATTCGATTAGAAATAAACGGTCATTTGTATATAAGCTTAATCTTAGGTTTAACATGATTTCTTGTAACATTGAGATAAAATATTATTGTATAGCTTAGTTCAAACGGTTTTAAAAGTTAGCCTTATCTTGATTTTTAAATTAATTTATTTTAATATCAAATAGTGTTTCAGTTTTTTTTAGGTTTCGAGACACTTCTCATCTTTGGTTTATCTTGGCCAAAAATAACATATAATATTTTCATTTTATACTTAATAAATTTATAAACGAGATACTTTAAACTGAACAATAGGCGACCGGGGATAGTTTTAACACGGTACTACTTTTATCAATTTTTTCCCATAACAATAAATTTATATAGGCTATTTTTTTAAAGACTTATACACCAAAATAATTTTTTTTTAATTATTTCATACTCTCACTTATTACTATAAGGTGAAAACTTTTTCATTTTTAGCCTATGCCATTTCTGACAATAATTTTTAGTAGTTAACCAGATAGTTAATCGCTTATGTTAAAACTTACTCCAGAACTACAGCCCAGGGTAGGAGCATGGATCCTGACATCCTCATATCCTCATCATTTAATTGAACATATCTCTGCAGCCTCTTTAAGACATATTTTAACATGTATTTCATATTAAAGATTAACCCCTAAAGTTTGTTAATCGCTAAGATGTGAGATACGTTTCTCCTAAAGAAAAGTGTGAAAAGTAGTTGATGGAAAATTGTTTATATTGTAATGTTGCAACTGTAAATCTTTCTTGAAGAGAATTACCGCATTCGAAAATACATCCAATTTCGCATAGTGCCTTTTATATAATTTGAAAGATATTTGCATTTTTCATTATTTTTAGTCAATTCGCTTTACAACTATTGCACATAAAATGTAAACTATTCCAAAAATATTATTAATGTTTCTATAAAATTATGAACTGATATACGACCTTAAATATTACGTTATATTTCACATAACTGCGAAGCATTATTAACATTTTAATTTTAAATGAAAATTATAGTTTGGAAGTAAACACGTATTTAAAGTTTATGGTATTGTTTAATTAAAATGTTAAATAAAATATTACAACTTATTGATAACTTTCTTCTAAGGTATTATTTAAGCCAAAATATTAAAATACATTTTTGAAAACTCTACGAGTAAGAAATAAACCCATGGTCAGATCGAAGAAAATACGCATCTAAATAAAATCTTGTACTTAGATATGAATTCGCAGTAAAACGTTAAATTTAAATGCAATCCCAAACAAGCTTAAACACTCCTCCTCTTTTAAGGATATTGTTAAAAATTGGTTTATATTATAATTGCAGAGACTTAGATACAACTTCCAAAAATTCAATTCAAATGTTTTATGAACAGTTCAAACTTGCCAGCCAACTACACTCACAGGCATTTAGTGAATCATTTAATCAGAGTAGAGAACGGCCGGGACAATTTCATAAGACAAGGAAAGAAAGAATCTTTGTACAGAATCCAATCCGCATTTCCTGTCCGACTAAGTCTGACCTCTAACTCAGAGCTGAGTTTTGATTGTACAATAGCAACGAACTCTCAATTGAAACATTTGCATGTTGAATCAATCAGGAGATCGTAACACCACGGGCGCAAGTTTTTCAATAAAAGGCTTAACATAAAATGGCACAGTGTTGTTGGCGAACGGCGACTCTTTCATTTTGTCACTGCATAATAATTTTATCGAGCACTTTGACCTGTTCGCAGATGATCTGCTTCTCAGAAAGGAGGCGCGGTGCAAGATTATTGTAAAGATGCCAGAGCTAATTGAAGAAAACAACATCGAAGCTTTGGCAGTGTACATTTTGGTACCAAAACAAATTCTCACTTCGATTTAATTTTCTTTAAGATTGCTGAATAAATGATTACCTAGCTCATGTTTGCGGTAAGCAAACAATTTGTGTTTATATGAATGCTACGGATATCTCTATAATTTAATTTAACAGTGGCGGTACATTTCGTTGCTAAGATAAAACGACAAATATTTGTGCATTTTATTATTTGGATACCTTTTTTCCAGAATTAATTGATCCCATTTTGATTTTAACTTACTATGTATTGGCCGTTAAAAACAATTGTATATTTATATTAAGTTTATGTTGAATACTACAAAATAATTACATATGCAAAGTGGAGAGAGTTAGATGTCGCTGCTTTGACTAGATCCCCCCTCCATTCAATTTTTTGTTCGCCTAGGTCAAAGCTTTCATCCCATTCATTTTGGCATACCCACAAAAAAACATTGCAACTTGATAAGCATAAAATAAATATGTGTTTTTATATTTGAATCAATACACAAATGCACAAAAACCGAATTTCTGCAGAAACGCTTCATCATCAATTGACCAAATATTTATATATCCTTATTCATAAAATATTTCATACAATTCTAACAAAATATCACAATTACATAAATTAATATTTTCAATTCAATATACAAATACAAATTGAAGATTTTTATATATTTTTTGATTTGATTTTCACATTCATAAACTATGACTATCGCTATCAACATTTTCGTACATCAATTATTAAAGGTAATTAGGCGTTTCGTTTCCTCTTCAACGAATAACCCTAAAATATTTAAATGTATAGAATTAATTCGCACTGGCCAATTTCATCGAAATTGCAACCCCTTTTAGCATATAATTTGCACACTTTATGTCGAACCCGCATGTATAAGTTCTTCTTATACAAGGATTTAAATTTAACTCAATGCCATTAGATGGTCATGTAGTGGACAATTCGGAGTAGCATTGTATCAAGTAAGAATAATGGACATTTATTGGCACAAAAAATTTATTACAACATCGATTTCAAAAAATTGATTCGAGGAATACGTATTATATTCTGAATTATGAGTATTTTAATTCAACTGTCTCTTATATGGTATATTAAAAAATTTAATATTTCTTAAAAACATTAATGTCAACAAACTACCGGAAAGAATTTGAATTAGTGTATATATTTCATCCATATATTTCATTAATATATTTCATCAAAATCTTCAATGAGTTTTTTAAACACAGCATGAAACAAGTATTGCAATATTCCTAGTTAATTTGATTGGGGATTCGGGATTCGAGAAAAAGAGAGTGCTTTGCCTCAATTCCCACATGTGCTCTTTATATGGACCCGTGACTCCGACCATTTTTAACTACCACTGAAAACTATTTGTCCATGAAAGTACTTACATTAATGCTGAAATTTTTATTTTAACTCCTCTAAAATGCTGAATGGATTTAAATAATAGCAATTTGTTTAATATGAAAATATCATACTTTACTAAACTAATTTAACTTCATTTTCGGCGTTTAAGAAAAGAAAAAGTAAAACACCACACCACACGTCCTAAAACCATTCCAGTTGTTTATATTTTCATAATAGTTCGTTTAGCTTAATTAAAGTTGAGAAAGCAATTCATAAAGGAATTACATTCCTATATCCCCAAAATATAGGCAATTTTTTACTCGCATAAAATATAGGGTTTCAAAGTGGTCACAAACTATTTTAAAAGCAACATTTTTTTGAAATTGAACGACTTTAAGTGAAAAAAGTGCTAATGGTATTTTGACGACAATGATTTCAAATTTACTATCAAAATAAAGTTTTAGATAACATATAATTTTGAATTTACCTCTAATTCAATTTCAAAAACTCCATAAGTAAAGTATTTTAAAACTAGGCCCATAATCTGGGTAAAACCACGCAAATTAGTACATTCCTTCCTCTTCAAACAATACCCGTTGTAATCGTTCATGAATTTATTCATTAATTCGTTAAAGATTGATTTATCTTGACGAAAAAAATTACAACCCCTCTATCACTTCCATCACCCAAAGCCTATGTATAAGTGTCAATTAATAGTAAAAAATTAGACGATTTAAAACGAGATGAGGATAGCATTCTGAAAGAGCATAAGTCATTTTATCAAAACATACTATATGTAGCCGGTCAACTGCAAATGTAGGAGGTAATCCAGCTGAGAATGACGAAGATGATTAAACACTTTAGTGATAGAAAGTATTTAAGTGTTAACTTCATTAATTTTGATTAAAAATATGATTAACATGACTATTTTGTTCAAACCAATACTACCTAATCCTGTTTATGCTAAAATAACACAAGTCAAGGAGAGTTTTTCTGTTTTTTTTCTTTTAATTTATTATTCTATAAATTATAAAAATTATTCGATATCTACAAACTTTTAAGGCCAAATACTATCTTCAGTCCAAAAAAAAAACCCTGAAAATTCGTTTACTTGTGAATAAAGCAGTTTTATTGATTCCTGTAAAGTTCTGATTGTGTGACCAATTTGGTTTTCGAAATTACCGATTCAATTAAATTAAATGCTTGTTTCCTTATTGAAAATTCTTCTTCATTTAATATCCTAATGACAAGATGATTAATTTATAACATATATTTAAATTAAATATAAACGCGAAATTTCCGAAACTTTAAAAGAAACTCATTCGTTCTCCCTCTTGGTTACTACATGCAAGCAATTTTCGCCATTAAATTTAATATTATTATATTAATCCGACGAAGACGATATGAATGAAGGGGACTAAGAAGGCGGAATTCACTAGTCGGAGACACAACCTTGATTTGTGTCTATCGCCACAACGAACTCGTTGAAATCATTTAATTTCCCGCCGACCGCCGCCGCCGGCCGTTGGAGTTTGTCGCCTCAATTGCAACCTAAACACGTTTCAGAAGAGAGTCTGTACTTTTTGTTGGCATTCGGGACTAAATTGAAATTTTCAAGAAAATAAAAAATTTATTCTTAACAATAATTAAAAATGTGAAAGGCGCTCGAAGAAATTAGATGTTATACAAGGTGGCGCAAAATTAATCGTTCAGTTTTGTTTTGTATAACTCTTTTACTAAATAAAAAAAAATATTTTGAGTGATAGAAATCTTTATCTTTGGACCTTTACAATTTTTTCTGTTAAGTGGAAAAGATGATATCCTTCAAATGGCTGTCGCCAGTGTTGATACACATTTGTGCCCGTTTTATCGCATTTTCCATGACTTTCTGCAAGATTTCCGGTGATAACTGTTCGCATTCCTGTCGAATATTCTCTTTAAGGGCTGCGATTGTCTGAGGCTTGTTGAAATAAACCCGCAACTTCAAGTAACCCCAAAGAAAGAAGTCTGGGGCGGTTAAATTAAGCGATCTGGCTGGCTATGCCAAATCACCAAAACGGGAGATCACGCGACCAGGAAACGCTTCCTTCACAATATCCATTGTGGCTCGTGCTGTGTGTACGGTTGCAACATCTTGTTGAAACCACATCTTCATCAAGCCCAGCTCCTCCAATTCCAGCAGTATGAAATCGTTTATCATGGCCCTGTAGCGTTCGCCAGTAACAGTTTCCGTATTGCCAATGGCGTCCTCAAAAAAAAACGGCCCAATCAAACCTCCCGCGTGAACGCCGCACCACACAGTGCCTTTGAGTGGATGTAACGGCTCTTCGTGCATGACACGCGAATGTTCAGTGCCCCAGAAACAGAAATTTTGTTTATTGACGTAACCGCTTAAATGCAAATGCGCCTCGTCGCTCATGATGATTTTCGACTCAAAATCGTCCTTTTCGTTGTTGAGATTGAAGATGGCTTGACAGTAATTCACACGCGACTGACGGTCAGCAGGCATTAACTGTTGCACTATTTGCATTTTGTATAGGAACATGTGTAAGTTTTCCACTAAAATTCGCTGTAGGATCCCTCTGGTGATGCCCGATTGCGTGGCTCGTCGTCTGGTTGATGTTTCTTCGTTCTCAGCTAAATCGGCAGCCACAGTCCGGTGGCGGCCACGCCCTGCAAGGTGTCTTGTGGTTCCAGTCTGTTCGAGTCGAGCAGCTAAGCGGAATGTTTGCCCTGTTGCTGCGACACGATTAGGAAATCGACGTCGAAATGCACGCTGCGCTAACACCACCGACCGATTATTAGACAAAAAAATGGACACAATTATTCTACGCTCTTGCGGTGTATAGCGCTCCATTGCTTGTCTCTTTGTATTGTGTAGCTGTGTAGTTCAGAAATGTCAAATATGATTGATGTACGACGCTATTTTCAATAATTATAACATCTTCCGATAGAGTGATTAATTTTTTGTCACCTTGACATTACAATAGCATATACATAGTTATAATTTACTAAATTGCTTTGGACTTGAGTCGACATATTTCATTCGCAGTATATAATTTTTGGAAAGACAATCATCATTTTGTTCGCCTTTCAATTCCGTGGTTACTTATTGTAATTATTATGTAATCGTAAATTAGCGTAGACTTTGATATGGAATGTAACAGCTTAAATGACCTGGATCGGGTCAGGCTATTAAATTAGGCCCTGATCAGGCTTCCTTATATATCATGTTTAACGCATTACTTAAAATTTACGGGAAAAATGTAACGAAATTCCTGATTTGGAAATAATCACGTTCATTTGATCAGAAATAACTTATGCAAAACTGATAAGGCTTTCTTGATCAAAAACACCATATCTGGAACAAATAAGGATCTTCATCTATTAGTTACGGAATATCACATCGTTCAAATGTCCGCCACGGTTTCTCTGGGTGGTGCGAATCCGAAATGTCCAATTTTCCATGATTCTGGCGCATAAATCACGCTGAATTTGACTGATGGCACGGGTTATGTTGGCTTTGAGGACCGTTCTGGTTTCTGGCATATTTGCATAAACCTGCGACTTAAGAAAACCCCACAAGAAAAAGTCTAACGGGGTCAAATCGCATGATCTCGGTCAGTTCACATCACCTCTACGTGAGATGACCATGCCTTCAAATCATTCGTGCAGAATGTTCAATGTGGTATGAGCTGTGTGGTACGTAGCGCCGTGCTGTTGAAACCACATGTAATTGGTGTTCATATCATCCAATTCAGGCCAAAATAAGTTGGTAATCATTGACCTATAGCGCTCGTCGTTGACGGTGATGGCCTACCCAACGTAGTTCTCAAAGAAATATGGATCGATGACGCCGCCAGCCCAAAATCCGCACCAAATAGTGACTTTTCCAGATGCATTGGACGCTCTTGGATCTCATGTGGATTGGTATCGTCCCAAATTCGGCAATTTTGTTTGTTGACATACCCGTTCATCCAAAAATGGGCCTCATCGCTAAAGATGATTTTTCGATGAAAATTGCGGTCAGGTTCCAACTACTCCAAAGCCCATTCAGCGAACACACGTCGTTGTCTATGGTCATTTACCTTCAGCTCCTAGGTTAGTTGAAATTTGTACGGATGCAGGCCCAAGTCACGACGCATAATTCGCCAAGTTGTGGTCTGCGAAAAGCCAAGTTCTTGTGAGCAACGCGAAATCGACTGCCTCGGATTCTCCTGCACACTCTCACAGACAGTGGCTATGTTTTCGGCAGATCTTGCTTTTCGTTGACGTACGGGTGTTGATCAATTGTTTACTGAACCAGTGGACTCAAATTTATCTCCACACTGCGAATAGTCCTCTCGGTAGGACAATTATGGAGACCGTAAAATGGGTTAAGCGCGTGGAACGTTGCCCGAACAGAACACCCATTTTGATAAAACTATTTTATCATTTGCACGTGTTGTTGAACGCTATATCCATCCATGGAATTTGACAGATATAGCTTCAACAATATGGCCGCTATCAACTGTCAAATTGGATAACCCTATATAACTATTACTTATCTTATTGTTATTAACGAATTATATATTGCTAAGTTCTTATAATAATTAAATAGTACATAAATAGGTAAGAATACAAAGATAAATAATACTTATAATTACTAATTATGTTTCAATGTTCCGAATTAAATACCATGGTCATAATAAGAAAAGTATTTTGAAGGGTCTAGATATCTTATTTTGGTCCATTCTCAGTCCAAATAGGCAAACTTCATAGTGCTAAAATTAGGTTATCATATAGAACTCCGGATCTGACTTGTTTTGGAGAAGATTTAATGGCCTGCATTACATACGCGGTGAAAGGCCTTAATACATTCTAGAGATTTCCTGAGGTTAATTTTAGTCGAAAAATTAATTTTTTTATATAAGTCAAAATGATAAAATCATTGCATAACCCAACTATTTTTTTCTGATTCGAATTTAACAGATAATACTAACGTTACTGAAGGTACGAATTCTACTTGTATTTGCCCAAATTGTTTAAGAAAGATTCTAGTATATAGGCTTACAAAAACGTAATAAATAAATTGCGTTACTGTCTCAGTTTCTCATGCCTAATCTAAAACTTTGCCGTTGCTTATTTAAGTATTGTTTCGTTCAAAAACTTTACTGTACCCCATTTTAATTATTCTTACGCTGAAAATCGCTATCGGACCTGTCGATGCAGGATGCAAAAATAAGCGATCCCTAAAACTTTTCTCATCTAATTGGAAGTTTGACGGATAACACTAGCGCTAGCTGAAAGCACTCTAGGACTAAGTTTGCACTGCTCATCAGTCATCGTCACCAAAGCGACGTTTATTCCACTCAAACCCCGGAAGGCGCGGTAAGTTTGCTTGACGAAGAATCACATAGATAAGCCTCAACCAAACAGTGGCAGTCACAGGTCTATCGACTTTTGTTAAATTTCTCCTTTTCTCTTTTGCCATCATCAATCTATGAATAATTCAGGCTCGCTATTCGACGAGGTGGCTCTGCAAAGTATGGGTATCGATTTGTCCTAATCCGCTTATTGTCCCGTAGAATTTAAGTTGCTTTTTTCTCGTTTCCGGAAATACACTTTTGTTGCATAACCACCGAAATACAGCAAAAGATTTATTTATTTGGAATGAATCATTGCTATTTGCTTAATTAATTGTTCGCAATTTAATGTAAGTTCAACACCCAATTTCAAGAAATGTTTAAATTTAATTTGGGAGACGCAATATGTCAGCATGATAATTTCCGATCTTATTCATGGTGTACTCGCAAATTGAAGGTTTTGTGCACTGATGCAGTACATCTCCCGCTTTGCTTTCATTATGTCACGCAAACTATGCGCAGTAATTAAACATCAAACTGTTTTAAAATTTTATTTTGCCGCTTTAGTGAGCAATTGAATGCGTCAAAATCGCACAAAAGCTAATTTAACATAAATCTGGATCTGGATTTCTTGTATTATATATCAAAAAAACCAGTATTGATACCACGTACATATTGAATTTAATTTCAAAAGTCTACTGTTTAAAATTGAACTGAATTGATATTCTTAACGCATATTAGATAGTTTTCATCTACTAGTTTAGCCCAGAACAAACTAGTTTTAACAGTTTAAACTGATATTGCCTAGGCTAAACTAGTTCAACAATATTATTTAGTCATGTTTTTAAAATATTTTTAAATAACTAAATAATATTCTTCCTATTTATTATAAAATTACCTTTATCAACATCATGTTTTGGACAAGAAAATAAATATTTCATATTTTTTTCAATTACTACTCACATAAATAATATTAGGTCTACCGGAAAGTTCTGTCCGTTTTTGAAGAGGAAGAAAATGATACAATTTTTAACATATTTAACTAGATTTATTGTACGATATAATTTCCATCGTTCCTTATGACTTCTTCCCAGCAGGATGGCAATTTATAAAACCTATTTTTGAAGAAAATCTTTCAATGCGAAAAACTACAGCAGCACTACTGTAAACGTAAACGTTTTCTTCATTTTTTTAATTTTTTTCTCATCAAATAATTTTGTAAAGAAAGGAATAGGTGAAAATCTGATGGTTAAGGTCTGGGGAGTATGTTCGATGTGAAAAAATTTCCCATCCTAGCTCTGAAATTTTCTGGCGAGTCGCTAAAGCAGCATGTGCTCTAGCATTATCGTGATGCAGTATGATTTCCTTTCTATTGAATATTGTCAGCCTTTTTTTTTTTTTTTTTTTTTGGAGTACTTTGTTAATTCGTCCATTAGTTGACTGTATTTCTCCGATTTAGCGTTTGGGTTCCAAAAGCTCATAATGGATTGGACCTTGCATGTCCATATGCACAGTATTCTCTTTTTAAAGTTCAAGCTCGGTGTAGAGGTGAAGAAGGCATGTTTTCCGGGTTCACGCTGTTTTCCTTACGATGTTTTCATATCAATCCATTTTGCATCATTTGATCTATTATGGCCGAAATCACCTGCTTTAAATTTTTCGGACCATCTCCTACTCGTTCTGTTCGCAACAGCATCATCATTAAAAACTTTTAACAAATAACTACACGCTGACAATGACATGAGTTATCTTTGTTGTAGTTAATTTCGAAGGGTACATAATAAATGCAATTATAAAGATATACAGCTGCATATAACTCAAACGAACGTATAAATATATATTCAAACTTGAAACGAAATTATCGGACAGAACTTTCCGGTAGACCTAATATAATTCAAATTCTACTCTTTCGTGTGGGAGCAACCCTTCTTCACTCGTCTTTTATCTAGAAATTTAAAATTATTCAAAAACATATTTTTGAAAATTAAAAACAATTAAAATAGTCTACCAAACTTGGTCATGTGCTGTGATCTAAGACTGGACTCAATAATTGTTGATAAATAATTATTAATATTAAATATATATAGAAAGAATTGCCGAAAGATTCTAAAGCCCAAAATCGGTAGTTGGCTAAATTCTAACCGTAGGTTTAGCGACCAAGCCTTAAATTGGATAATCGAAGATTGCGGCAAGACTAATATTATAATAATAATATAAATAATACAATAATATAAGTATAATATAAGAATAATAAATATAAGGATAAATTATAATTGTAAAACTCCAAAAAAAAAATGGTTTTTTCAAGAATTTCTTTGAGTTTGTATTAATATAGAAAGAAAAAATCCAGCCTTTTTTACATAAAAAATCCAACTTTGATCAATTTGATTGACGAGATAATTATGTCAAAAAAAAGTTAACATTCAGAACAATAGGTTCAATGGTTCTCAAGATATGTTGATCACCGACATTTGTTTTCGTTTTAAAAACTAAAATAGTTGGTTCTACTCTACAATAAAGAAGTCATTCTTCCAAAAACCACTTAATAAATCGACGTTTTTTCGCACCAGCATTCGCCCACTAAATAGTAGATAAAATAAGTGGGTAAAATTTTTACAAAATAGCTTGAATTATACAAAATATTCTTCTTTCCAGTGAAAATTCCATCAAGATGAGTTTAGCCGGTCCCGCATTCTTTAGTATTTATTGAGATATTTTGCAGTTTTTATTCTGAGTAGCGCTAAGGTATAAAATGAGCACTATGCAAAGATTATGTTTCATCTTCTATTTTCTTTAAGTTTTTTACAAAGCAATTTAAATTATTCGACACGTATATCTTCTATATCCAAATAACAAAATTCAAAGGATTATTCATTAATTAAGGTAATATTTTTCACTTCATTTTTGAAATAAAATTTCTTAATATGTCGCTTAATTTACACGAAATATTCATGAACTATACATCCAAACTTTCCTCGTGAATCATTTTACATATATAATCGTGAAAACCGGAATAAAGTCCGTTCAGTAGTTACAGAGAAAATTGCAAACAGACGCGACTGGAGATTTTATTTTATAATATGAAGTGATTCCTCCCCAAAAATGTCGTGAGAATAAAGTGTTTTTAGGCAAAATAAAGGAGAACATTTGCGGTTCCCCTATGCGAAACTCGTTCTCGATAAAGCGGTCTCACACCACAGCTGCAATGGAATTTGTTATATTTTCCAATACTGGCCGGTCCCACTTTAGGAAGGGATATATGCCACCTTATACATTTTATTAGATATATCTAAGTACTCCGCAGTAAAAAGTTATTCTAGAAAAATTTTTCTTTCAGATGATAATGCGGCATCTTATTTGGGTACTCTGGAACAGCATAACGTTGGGTCGACTTCTGCAAACCACAGCTGTACCTGGCAACAATACTTTGGGAAAAGAAAAAAGTTATGAAAAGTGTACTGGCCCCGGTGACCCTGGTCCATGCAAAAATTATGTATACAAATGGCGTTTTGAACCAACAACCAAAGAGTGCACTCAATTCATCTGGGGAGGATGTGAAGGCAATAACCAGAACCGTTTCACCACAGAAGCTGAGTGTTTGCATCATTGCATCGGAGGGTCATGTAACTCAATTTTCAACTAAAATGATTTTTGATTTGATTTGTTCAATTCAATTTCATTTTATAGATACTCTACCCCCATATCTACAGTCTACAACTGGAGAGCCAACAACGACAGAATCGGTCCTCCTCCCTTCGCACATGCCATTTTCACTCCATGACCCTTCGAACGCCCCGGTGCCATTCGAATTTCGTGGTCCTGAACTAACCTTTGCCGAGTCGGGACGAGAAAAGACATTCTTGTTTGCTACGAACAATACTTTTATTCAAATGGACGGCGACACTATACAAACTTTTCAATTAAGGTCTGCTTATAATTCTGTAATGAATAATTTTTATATTTAATCCATCGCCTCCTAAACTCGGTTAACTCGGTTATTTCCAGGCGCGAATATAACGCGAAGCAACTTCCCCCTTCTTCACAGAACATTAATCGAATATCTTTACTTAAAATCTCAAAATTATTGAAAATTTGTAAACTCCTATATTGATATTTTGTTAATTTGTTATGGCTAGTAAATATACACGTAATTTACATTAAAAACCATGTATATACTAGGCGCTTATGCACATAAACAAGATCGATCTACCTAGATCAGAAAAGACCAGGAGATCCACGTTTGATAAGAACTATCACTTTTCTTTCCTAACCTAAACTGATCTGTTTGGCGTTCATTTGAGCCTGATCTATGTTGAGTATTATCGATCTTTTTTGAGCAAAAAATCTTTGTAGCAAGTTAGATTAGCATTATTTTTCCAAAAAAAAAACAATTATTTTAGGGAGAAGATATAAATTTACCTTTTATTTTATATAAAATAGTTTAAATACTCCGATATCGGTTTCCCAACATAATTTTCGATACTAGTTCATTTTTCTATTTGTGAACTCAATTTCTTAATCCAAAATTTATTTACCTTAGGAATTAATTTTTATACGTCAAAATTTCAAATTAACGATAATGAATTTAGTATAAGTTTACTATTTATTTTTTGAAAATTAAGTAGAAACATAAGCAATATTCTACTAAAAAACCATTTCCCGCAGAATCCTCATCTGTTTATGATTGTGGGTGTTTTTAATTTTGACCTTTTTGAGACAGAAAAACCTTTTAAAAAAAGAAGGTTGAAGTTACCCTAAAAAATTAGAAGAAAAGTTTAAACCTAATCATCATCGAATATCTTTTAAATTGACATGGGCTCTTGGTAATAATTTATCACTACTAATCTTGGAAATAATTCCATACAAACGTATGAAATTGGGAATACTGTTTCGTTTTAATAATCTTAACACGCCTAAAAAATATATAGGCCTATTGCATAATTAACCTCTGAGAGGAAGGGGTTGAAAAGAATTCAAAATGATTCGTGTGAACAGTGGCCAGAAATATTTTTCGCATAGAATTAATAATTAAATTTTTTTAAAAATGTTTATATTGTTTACTCATACATTTAAGTGTAGACAAGTTTTTTATGAAGTTGGGTGTATAATTACGAAAAATTTGTGTTTACAGTTTTGACACATAACATTTTTACGAAAATTATTATTATTATTCCAGGGTCATACAGTAACCTTTCGATTCGTTTGTAATAATCGTAAAGGACAAGCATAATTGGCGCAAAAGGTAATTGAATAGTTGAATATACAAAAAATGCTCGTACTCAGGTGATTTACTGTCCATGACTGTTAAAAATGTCGCACTTTCACGATAATATTATAATGACATATGCTTGAAAGGTTGTACTAACCATTAATGAACAAAAAAAAATAAAAAAAGATGCCATGGCTTCTCGATGGCACAGTAGACATGAATATGTCTTATATAATAAATGAAAAGAAAGATTTAAATGGTTTTATGTATTTTTTCGATCTGTTATATACACTATATACATACAAAGATACATAGATTCATACGTATATACATACATTCAAACTTATACATACATACATACAAACACATACATAAAGTTATGTGATGTTCAAGGCGAAGTTGTGGACAGAAGAGGACGATGGGTACTGAAATACGAGATGTACGCTTTTGTTTCAAGTTTTTCCATATGGCGAGAAAGAACTACGTCGATACATGTTGAATTGCGCGTCGTGGAAACATCAAGATCGTTATTTTTTAAGATACTTACACAGTATTCGTGCTTAAAAGTGAAAACCGCTACGTAATAAAACTATTAAAAATGCAGTGATGATTTGAGACGTTTTTCGACAATGCACGTGTTTCTGAAACCACGTGCATACATCTGCGCATAATTACTGCGCACAAAATATCATGCCATCGTTAATGTCTCATTAGTGCGGGCCTCTGTTAGGCCCACTGCTACCCCTACTATGCACATACCTAGATTAGGACCCAGCCCCCAAACTCAGTAATTAGTCACAGCCACGATTTTTGTTCCGCACATTCTTTCAAATGGACCCCAGGGATAGCATTATATTCATGTCAAAAACAATTCTAAATAAGGTAACCTCCTTAACAATTCATTTAATTAGCTAAAAATCAAAGTCGAAAATTGCTGATTTGATAGCCACTTTCAGTAATTTCAACAACTTCTTCCTCTCCGTGTATTATTATGGTTAAATTAGGATGCATAAATAAAATAAAAAAATGAAAGAACGGTAAGGCGAAAAGTTAGGTCTACGCCCGGCTACCCCCCCCCCCCCCCCCCCCTCTTCTCCTCTACACTTATTTTATACGTTTTTAATTTGATAAAAAAACTACAGCGAGATAGCAGACTAAAGCCCCGTAACGTATTTAATTATTTTAATTTTTAAACTGATTTCTTTCAGACTGTGTCGAGAGATATCCTTTCAGTTCCGCACAAGGCTCCCCCATGGTCTGCTGGTGTATCACAACGTGAAAAATCCTGACGGAATAGACTTGGATCCCTACGCCCTCTACGTCATCGTCGAGAAAGGCCAGCTCAAAGTCGTGCACGTCTTTGGAAAGCACTCAACCAGCGTCACAGTGAGCGAGGGATTAAACCGAGATGAATGGCACAGCGTAATGGTATGAGAAATAAATTAAGTCTCATAGTTAGAAAAACATAAATACAAAAATCTCTTGCTTCCCTGCAACCAATTAAACTAAATTTATTCCTCTCCCTGCTCGAAAATAAACTCATAATAATTTAAAGAATTTATCCCAGGTCCGCATCGACGTTCACGGAGCAAGATTAATCGCCCGAGTGGACGATAATCAGGAGGAAGTGTATTTAAAAGGGCTGAATCACGACACAAACTATGGGGTCTCGATAAACCTGCCCTCTGTCGTACTTGTTGGAGGTAAGCCCGTTCAACTTTGAAAATATTTCAGAAATATTTCATCCCTGTCCCATCTTCTATAAAGGATTGTCGTCCGAAGAGAAGCTCCATGGTGTGAAATATATAATCGAATCGTTTGTCGGATGCATTCGAAATGTCGTACTGAGTTCCGGGAAAGCAGCATCCGACCTACTACCTATCACACCATTAATTGCTACTAAACACGAAAACGTAAATGAGGGCTGCTCGAATAAATGCCATTCCAGAGAGAACTTGTGCTTTGTTGGATCCAGATGTATTAATCATTACTACGATATATCGTGCGATTGTTTCGGGACCCATTATGAAGGCGAACACTGCGACATTTACAGTGAGTATTGCACATTTCGCATTCATTTTAATGCTATGGCTGTTTTGCATGTATTGATCCTTTCCCTAAGATATGCTTTTATTGCACTGATAGATAAAGGAACAAAACAGCAGGATTAAACATGCTCACTAGCACCTCCTGGTGATTAAGTAGAATCCATCTCTCTAATTATGCAATATGGTGTTTAGATATTTCCGTATATTATCATACATGCGAATATTTAGGGTTTTTGGTTGACGCCTGCCAAAACTAAGTTTAATCATTTATTACCGTCTACTCCGAAACTAAGTAAAATGTAACTTTTAAAATGCGAACCACCTTGAAATTTAAAAGAGTACCATAAAATTCAAAACATCTTGAGCTTAAACGGATTTTTGATTCTAACCCTCTTTACTTTGAATGAATCATTGCTATTTCTGATCCTTTAAACCAAACCCAAAACAATGTTATACACATTGCAAAATGATAATGCATCACTTAATAAACACAAAATATAAATGTAATGGATATTGACAAAATATAATTAACCCTTTAATTAGAAAAAAGGATTATAATATATGTAGTATAATTTTTCCACAAAATAAAAATAACGATAAGTTAAAACCTTGGAGGAAAATACTATTTTTAGTCAATGACAGTTATTATTATAAATAAACACAATTATTAAGAAAAATTTAGACAAAAATGTAACTTGTACAAGAAAAATATAATTATATGAGGCCACATTTGGAAATTGCAATTGCAGTTTTACACATTTAAAACAAAAGTAAAAAACTGAAGCTAATTGGCATCAATTAATTATAGGTGCTTTAAATGTTTACTAGTTAAAACCGAAAAATAATTTTAAACCAAATATCCTTATTGAGTACAATATACATATATATATAAATATACATTTTTTAAAACAAGCACTTATAGCGTAATTATTTCTCTTAAGTACTTTATGTTAATTACACTTATAAATGTGTGCCCTAATTTAACAAATAATTAACAATTTTATTTATCCGAATATATGCTAGATTATAATGTCCTGAGCATCAAGTTTGAATGTAATTTAAATTTTATTGCCCATAAAATCAATTATTATTGCCGAGTTAAATTAATTTTATGAAAAATTGTTTGAAAACGGGACATAAATGTTATGAATTAAAATGTTGTCGGCATTTTTAATTAACTCCGCTTACACTTTACAGACCCATGCATTAAGAATGAAACTTAACATTTGGAATCAAATTATTTAAATTTTCTGACGCATTTACACGTTAGTTGTATGAATAATAAAACTGGTTAAAATTAGTTTTATGCAGATGAGTGCTTAAAATGAAGTTTAATTTAATACAAAATTATGATTTACAGCTGCCACCATTCTCACATTGAGGGGTTCAAGCTATGTGTCCTACAGGATATACGACTGGAAGGATCGGGTGCATTCATCCACAACTCGAATAAGTTTCATGTTTAAGACCCAATTCGATGATTCGGCTTTGTTCTATGCCAGCGGTGAGTCTCTAAAACATCAATACATCGCGGCCTCTATCAAAAATCATTCGGTGCACATAGAAATGGAGTTTGGAGACAACGTGATGTTTACTGTACTGGGTGATGAATTAACCCATCATTACTGGCACAATTTAACTATATTTCATGACCAAAGAACAGTGAAAATCATTCTCGATCGCCAGATGAAAATAATGGAAATTCCGGGAAGCTCTAATACAAAGCTTCTCTTTGATCCGGAAATTTACTTTGGAGGTGGCCCCGATTTAAATAAGAAGAATGGACTCGCATCGCATAATAATTTTGCCGGGTGCCTCAAATACGTCTACTATAATGATGTATCCATTCTGTATGAACTGAAGAAGGGTAACCCCAAAGTTCATTATCATGGTATAATTACATTTTGTGTTTGTCATATTTTATGTATTTAATAGATAATTTATATGCCCTTTAGGTGTCTTAGAGGCCGAATATCAGGAGGCTGAGGTTGACGTTATTCCAATTACGTACCCGTTTGCAACATCACACATTTGGTGGCCAATAAATCAAGCCGAAGAACTTAATGTAAAATTCGATTTCCGAAGCAGTAGAACGACGGCTGTCCTCGCATATAGCGATGTAACGACTTCTGCAGGAAATGGATTTTGGGAGGTGGGTTTTTATCAAATGTTCTGTACATCATATATATTCGATTTTTTCCAATTACATTCGAAATTTTCATGCAATAGCACAAGCAAAGAAACTTTTCATATTTTATGAAAGTATTCCTTTTAAGCGTATTTACGTATTGAACTTCTCTTTAAACTGACGATTTACTACGGGAGGAAAATATACTTTTCAAGGTAAAACGTCTTACAAACAACATCAAAGTTATTTACTTTTCAGAACAAAAATATTCAGTTCAGGATAGTGCTATTACTTTCTTACTCCCTTAATTCACTTTTCTGTAAAGTTTTGTTCTGTTTGTTAGTTGAATATCTTGAAGCCGAACTTTGAATTAAAGTTATTAAAAAACATTCTTAAATAGTTATTTACAGGAAAATCTTACTAATTTGGTGAAACTTTATTATATAATCTGCATATGTAGTAAAATTTGACTAAACAACAAACAAATATTTGTATAATTTTGTATTAACATTCTCAATTCTAGTTCTATTAGTTTTTCCATATGGGGTTGTCCATAAACCATATTACGCTCTTACGGGAGAGGGAGGATTGCCTTCCAAATTCTACAGGACGTTACATGGGGGAAGGGGGTTAATTACTATTGCTACGTAATAATATTCTTATAACAATATTCTCTCATAAAAAATTGATAGATTTTAAATTTTGTTACTTTTCTGTTATGCAAAACTTAGTTTTGAATTAGTTATAAATTGCTTCAGATTACAATAACAACACTGGGCAATGACATTTTCCCTTCGTTCAAATTATATATGTATGTATAAAGTGTATGAATATGTGTTAGATTGATAATCCGAAATTGAAAAAGTTCTGTCCCATACGTTTTTGTTTCGTTCGACAAAAATTCAAAAAATGACTAATTTATTCAAAAATCATGGAGCGTAAAAAGAACTCAAAACGAAATTCAGTTGAAAACTTATATGGTACTTTAAGCTTTAATTATAAAAAGCATGATTACTTAAAAAGCACGCATTTCAAATATTTATTATATTGTATACCATAGATTGGTTTATGAAAAACGTTAATTAAAAAGAAATTTTTCGTATTTTTTTTTATTTATTTTAGCTACAGTATGTACAGCTATGTACAAAATTTCAGTTTTTTTTATTATTTAAAAAAATTTGTCTAGAAACTTTTCTGATGTTAGTCTTGTACATATTTAGAATCAAAATTATTACAAAGAAAATTTCTCTACAATTTCAAAACCAGATTTTCAATATTTATCAAAATAAAAATAAATCTTAAATATGTGTATTATAATGATATTTATTTTATTGATCGTTTCCTTCAGGCATCTTGAAAAATAATGAACAAAATATTTGTTCTTAATTAGACTATGATTCCCGACACTTTTTGAAAATTTTGCTACTTCATTTATTATTGATGTCGATTGAATTCATCAACTTTTAAACCCTTTGCACGAAAATATACCTCTTAGTCATCACAACAATGTATAAATTAACGTTAAATAATAATATTTTATCAAAATTGAAAAATTTTGAGTATGTAGTAGTAAAGCAATTATTATAAACAAATCTCTGAAATTTCATTCATAAATTACGTAGCCTTTAGCAGTTGGAAATTACATGTAGAGTGGAAGGGTAAAAAATTGTTACGTGGTTTAAGGACGACCTCTATGTACATATTGTGGGATTATTTTATATCACGCATGCGGGGAAAATACTATCTTACTGTACGCTTTTTCACGGGGTAAAATCAAGAACTTTGACTGGTTGAATTGGGGTTGGTTTTTCTTTTTGTGTAGACATATTAACTAAAATTAATTTGGGGGAATTTAGGAAATTTTTATTCCAAAAAATGTTATTCAAAAAGTACTTTTATATTCATATTCATTTTTTATTTGTTTCATCCGCACTCGTAGTATAAAATCGTATATGGCGATATCGAGTACACACTCAGGCGAATGATTCCACCTTCATGTGGAAATCCACTTTTGAAAAAACAAATTTTTCAAAGGGGAAAAACTACTTCTAAAAAATATCAAAAATAAATAGTAAGGGCGGTTCTGTGGACACATAATGAAACATGTATTAACAAATAAAAAAACATTAATTACATGAAAATAGTCAAACTAGGTTTTTTCATAACAAAGTATGTTACAAATAACTTCGGACTCACATCCAGAATCTGTGGCAAGTACACTAAAAATTTCTTCTGCCAGATAAAAACAACAAACGTGTAATCATTCGTGTAAGCAGATGTTTTCATTTGTCCTTCGTGACATATAAAAAAAATTTTGTTGCCACATATGCGTCATGTAAACGTTAGTAAAACACAGAGTTAATTGAAAGGCATTGTCAAAATATGCTCCTTTGCCTGTCCAAAAACCCACTCTGCCGAACAAGTGTATAATTGGTTACTTCATGGCTCATTGGAGAGCCAATTATCCGTAGAAGATTAATTTTCAAATTAAGTGGAAATGACGATATTAATCATTGCAGCTGTCAATGAGTGAGTGTGCCAAGAAGTGTGAGGGAAAACATTCGTTTCTAGATGTGCGAATGTTCCGATTCTTTGTTCTATTTAAAACTTTTATTCATAATCGAAATTAGAGGTGAAAAAGACAAAAGTGCCAGTCCAATATTCAATGGTACTAAAAGACTTTTTTATTGATTCTTTTCATCATTATTTTCCAGTACAATAGGCCTGTAATTTTAAGTTTCATATGCGAAATAATTTTAAATCTATAGGTATAGATATAGATTTAACGATAATAAGAAATATTATATCATAAAATCATTTTTCGTAACATACAATTCACCTCCCTCAAAGAGGGAGGAGATAAAAAAATTCCAAAACAGGACTTACGTAATTTGTAATATGATAAAATTGTTTTTTGATTTAAAAAAAATTATTTTTTTAAACATATTTCGTAACGACTTCAAAATATGTTTTGAATGTTTCATAATGACTCCCACTAGTGGGAATACATTGGTACATTAGGTTTAAGAGTAAAGCAAAATGAACAGACGAACAGATATCAGCCCTAATTTAATTAAGAATTAAATTATCATATAAAAATTAAACATTTTTAATTCTAATTCCAAAAGGTAAAATAATGAGTAAAGCAAAACTGAAATTAAACAGTAAAATTTTATTTTATTTATTTATAATATATTTTGTTGGTCTGTCGTAAAATAGGCTTGAAACCAGTAGGACCTAGAATATAAAAAAAACTTCTCATACAATATCATTAAAGCAAATAAGAAAACTAACATAGCACTAAAAATTTCAAAAACCCAAAATTACTAAATTATTACATAAAATTATGAAATCGATTTCTTGTCTTCTGTCACAGTTGGTTTATATAATTTGAAATTTCTTTTTAACTTTCTTGAGTCCAGGATATAATTCTTTTTTTTTATATTTTCTAACTTTTGTAAAAAACTAATAAAAATTACTTAATTTAGCTTATAACTAAACTGAACTTTAAGCAGATGACAGTTACACTGATCGGTAAAAATATTGGCACAATTGCACTTTTAAGAAGTACTGCTATATGAAAATATTCGAATGAAATTATATATACATTATATTAATTTGGGGCCTCTAATAGTTCAGTTGTTAGCGCGCTGTCCTACCGTCCCAGAGGCTATGGGTTCGAATCCCACGAACAACCATGGTCTCCTGCGCTGCGTGGTAACACAATGGGCCAAAATTGGCCTAAGTGTGCCTCTCTAGGCAGCCACAGCAACCTAAACCTAAACCTTATATTAATTTACTTATGTATATAATTAATAACATAATCTTATTTAGCACTTTAGTTCTGAAAACGAAAAATCTTATATTAAACTAAACTAAATTCATTTTTTTAACGAAAAATGTATTGGCACAGCTCACAATTTATTTTGAGAAATATTAAAAAATGTTAAAACTAATTACTAATGACTAATTGGTGATCCTTTTCTTGTTATAACTTCTCTTTATCTATTAGGTATCGATGATACCAACTTCTGGGTTACCTCTGGCTCAATTTTTTGCCATTCACTGCAATCACCTTCTTACCATAAGTTGGGCTTTATTGGTAATGTAATGCTTCCTTAATTATAATCAAACACATTCCACAAATGTTCAATCGGGTTTATATCAGGAGATTTCGGGGGAGTTTTTAAGTTATGAGGAGTATTATATAACATCCATTCATGCACTAAGTGAGCAGTGTGCTTGGTGTCAATGTCTTGTTGGAAGTAAAAATTATTTGAAAGATAAAGTTTTTCAGCACTATTTTTGAGATTGTTTTTTCAAATATTTAAATATACTAACTTGTCCATTACCCCATAAATAAAAACAAGCTCACCAACACCAAATGCTGCAACCCAATACCATAATCCCGCCACCCCCATGTTTCTCTGTAGGAAAGAAATTTTCTTTATTCAATTCGGTGTTACGCTTTCGCCATACTCTAATTCGGCCATCACTGTGGAATATATTAAATTTACTTTCATTCGGAAAATACTACCTTCCCCAAAAGTCCATAGTTTTAGTAACATACTCATTTGCAAAATCTATTCTCTTCTTTTGGTTTATTTTACTAGTGTATGGCTTTTTCCTAGGTACTCTAGAATTGAAGCCAGTCTTGCGTATAATATTTTGCACCGTGCGCGGCGATTTCGGAAGAAGTTAGTTTTGGTTTTTTTTTAACACTTTGTTCTCTGTTGTTTGTGCGGACGTCCACTTTTTGCACGACTTATTAATTATTTTTCGCCTTTAAACCTATTTATTACACTCCGCATTGTAAAACAGCTTTTTCCTACCATATCCCCAATAGAACTGAGGGATTTGCCCTTCGAATGCAAATTCAAAATAATTTTTCTTTCAGACGGCGTGGTTTCATTAGAATTTCTTCCCATGGTTAGATTTTTCCTACCAATATTTCATCGAAAATTCTTAAATAACGCACTACAAATTATGGATTATAACGATAAATGCTTAGGAGTTATTTTTTGTAGTGAGGTTACGCGTATTTTATTGCAGTGCAATATTGCTTTATTACAGGGCTGTGTCAACACTTTTTTCGTTACCAAAAATATGTTTTTCTACTTATTTATTCCTTTTTTCCTGTAAAAAATAATAATTCTAAATATTTTTTGATAAAGGTATAAGATAAAATGTTCATGATTTTAAATTATTTAAAAACTGAAAAAACAATTGTTTTTGATAGCGTAATTTTCGATCATTTTTCATATTTTTTTATAATTTATATTCGATTATAGGTTAGTTGGCTAAAAATTTTATTCTTTAAGGTTAAGGTTAAGGTCAAATTATAAAGGTGAACCAAATATTCTTCTCTTTTACCCATTACGACTCTCTGTTTCCTACCAAAATAATGGTATTTTTCTGTATTTTATATATTTGTAATACTCAAAAAACAGGCAAGACAATCTATAAAAAAAAATAGTTTTCTTATACCTTTAACCAGCCGTAAATAGTACCGGAAGAGTAACATAAAAAATACCAAAACTTCCGATAAAAACCCCGAAAATTATTAAAACGACGGTATTTTTGATATTTTTATAGATATCTCTAATCGAAACTAAATATGGTAATTTCACTTCCAAAGATAGGAAATTTCCATATGTGGGTGTATGTAAATTTCTAAATAAATTTGAACGTCTATTGCTAAATTAAATTTGTAAAGATATATATGCTTGTGAAGATGATTTGCAGCACTAGCTAATAAATATATTTCAATTTAACAAGGGGAAAAAATTATGTAAATGTGAAAGTTATAGAAAAGGGATCAAAGGATTAAACTGTTATGAATTTAATATAAATAAATTATATCTATATTACGAGCAGACCTTTTTTCTGTAAATGTAGTTTTCCGTAATATTAACATTCGCAGGTCTGACCCTAATTTTGGAATATTTTTGTAACTATTCTCCCAGGATACCCTTCGGTACGACCTTAGACATAATTCTAGACAATAATTAACGATAGCCTTTATAAGGCAAAACTTTTAGCATTTCCCGAGAGCCGTAAGCTTCTTTTCGTAATTTGCAGCAAGTACAGGTATACAGAAGTGAATTTTCATTCAACTGAAAGTGTGCGAATTTATGGGGCGGAAACGAATCTTAACACAAAAATCTGTTGGTAACATTTAGTTCGGCTAAGGGCAAAATGCTTTCTGGTCAAAAAAAAAAAGTACCTAAGTAGAAAGGTACTCGGAACAGAGGCTCAAGAAGTGGAATGAATAACAGCAGACTTCCACCTCTCTTATATCTTCACGGTTTCCGCAAGAGAAAGTTTTAATACTTAGAATTAATTTGATGAAATTACACTGGGCAGAACAGTCCGAACAATTGCGATTGAAAATTTTGCTGTAATTCAAATTATTGCGCCATTAAACTTTGTAATTCCTTCCAAATATCAAAGAACGTTTTAAGTATTAAACTTTTGCATTTTCCATTTAACCAGAGGTGAGCCCATTATTACACCAAATGCAATGTTATGGGTGAGGTCACAGCTCTTAGCGAGTTTTTAGCCGTTTATTTACTCTTCATTGTTTTCTGAAGGTAATAGGTATTAAAAATTATTTATAGAAAGCATATTTAAAAAATTAGATTAACCAAAGCACATCTTTGAGGCTCCATAGCAATCTCAAAGGTCGAATTTTTGAAATTTTGTTCTGTAAATGCATCTTTTTGTCTAAAAGAAGTACTTTTAAATTAATTTGTTATTTGTTTATTCAAAACATCAGAAGATATTCATTAGGAACCATAGCAAATAAAATATAAAAATACTGACTGAATCGCTGACAGGCTCCCCGTATTCATTATAAATATAGGTATGCTGAACCCCATTTTCGCTTTAATTTTCGTAAAGCAGAAGAACAAGTTATGGCATTCCTACCTCATTTTTAGGTCTGACCCCGATTTATCTGTATACCTTGCTACCTCCTCCCTTTTTTCTAAACGCTGCGAAACAATCTACAAGGATTATCTCTCAACCTCATGCAATCCAAACATATCTCCGACCCGAAACAATTTTACAATTTCATCAATACAAAAAGAAAATCTAATGGGTTTCCCCCGATTCTTAAATTCAGTAACTCCTCTATTTCCAATCTTACCATAATTGCTAACCTTTTTGCAGAGTTCTTCAAACAACCTTTTAACGAGCACGACTCTGACCCTGATCTTAGTTATTTCTCCTACTTCCATATCTGCCCTCAAACGTTATTATCAATATTGATGATTCTCCTGTTGCCGCAAAATTTCGCGCTCTATAAGATGATTACATCCCGGTCCTGATGGAGTACCCGCCATTGTTTTAAAGAGATGCGCCGCCAACCTTATCAAGTCGCTAACAAACCTCTTCCTTTTTCTCTCTCACAGGGTAACTTTCCCTGGTTTGGTTTTTGGAAAGATTCAGACCGCCCCATTGCAAAACTCTCCTACATCACCGAACTTTTTGAAAGCCTAATTTATGGCTCCATATCCTTCCACTATAAATCTATTGTTTCCCCTGTCCAACATGGTTTTCTCAAAGGTAGATCAACAACTACTAACCTTACAATTTTCGTGTCACGAACGATGCAAGCTTTGGAAAATCGTGATGAAGTCGATATTATTGCTACTGACTTCAGTAAAGCCTTGATAAAATCTCTCATCAAATCATCGTTTTCAAACTTAGTGCTCTTGGCCTCCATCCCAGCTTCATTTCCTGGTTCAAATCTTACCTCAATAATCGACAATATAGGATTCGTTTTGATTCTGCGGTTTCTAACCCCTTCAAATCTAACTCCGGTGTCCCTCAGGGAAGTCACTGAGGCCCACTGATCTTCATATTGTCCATTTACGATGTTCAACAGGTTATTAAACATTCAAGCATTCTAATCTATGCTGATGATATGAAGATCTTTAAACATATTTTCAGTTCATCTGACTCTTTACTCCTTCAAGATTACCTCAACTGTTTCTCTACCTGGCGCTTAAAATATCTTGTGGACCTGAACATCTCGAAGTGCCAATCAATAACCTACTCACGTAAGCGCTTCCCTCCCAACTCCCCGGACTTATTTTCTCTCTGGAGTAGCCATTCTAATTTTCAGTTCCCTTCCATGACCTGGGCATCATTTACGATAGAGAACTCAACTTCCGTTCCCATATTGATCATATTATCAGCAATGTCAATTCAGCTTTAGGCTTTGTTAAGCGTTGATCTAAAGAATTATCTGACCCCTATGTTACTACATCTCTCTACTTCTGTTTTGTCCGGCCCCTTCTGGAATATGCCTGTCAAGCCTAGTCTCCCTACCAGTGATCTGTGAAACGTATATTCCTCCGCTTTGCGTTGTGACCTCCCATGGGTTGATGACCTTAATTTTCCTCCTTATGAGAATCGGCTAAAATTGATTAACCTGCAACCTTTAGCAACTCGCCGAGTTGTTTGTCTTATTTTCTTTTAAATAAATGAAAACTAAAAACTAAAAGTTATTCATTAGGTAAATGATGAAATGAACTTTAAAATACTGTGAAATGTTTTAAACGCTTTATAATTAAACATATAGTATTTTAAATTTTAAATTAAAATATATTTTCTGTTTCCGTTTTGAAGCATTTACTCAAGTTAAACATGCTAATAATTTAATTTAAAACACCTTAATGTTTTATTTTAAAACAAAAAAGCGACAAAATATTTTAAAACCCTAACCTAAAAGGGAATAAAGAAGAAAATATGTTTTGTTGAAGATTTAATAAGTTTGCCCATACTAACTGATTTAAGAATTTGAATATTATTGTATATATTTTACGTAATTAATCATTTTTTATATGATAATCTTAAAAATAACAAAGAATACGAATTATATTAGTAACTTTTAGAAAAACACAAAATCAAATTAAATAATAAAACACAACCTCTCCTCCTGTTTCCAATTTTTCTTATTTTCAATGATTCCACAGCTTGGACCCAATGAAAGCATATCAAATTCGCTAAGAAATGCGAAAGTACCCATAAGATCCTGAAATAAGGAAGTGCAAGCCTTCCTATCACCCCTCTAACCAATAGCCACGAACTCATCTGGAATATTGATCCCATTAATGCATGAGAAAAGTTTTGACGAAATCGATTAAGAAAACTACGAGGGCGATAAAATATAATTACTCTCTAATTATATTATATCTGAACATTCAAAATTACCTAAAAAACTGAATTTTATATATAATAATATGATTCTAATAAAAATTATGATATTGCTTAAAAAGTTCCTTAAACAGCATTTTTCTATACTTCTATTATTAAGAGGGAAATTTTGTAAGTTTGTCAGATGTAATCTCAAAATGTATTGAATCAATTTCAAAAGTGTTTTCATTACTCGACAAGTGATACTTTCATTTGGATATATGATAGATTTGATAAAAAAAAGGAACTGGACAGTTTGTATATTTATCCTCAAGTTTTCTCATTAACCAATTGATTACAGTCTCAGATATCACCTTAAAAATCTTTTCCTTTAGACATAAAACATACAACTGCCAGTATTATAGTATACTCAAATATTGGGCCTTCATGAAATATAACTCATCATTACCATACTTTTCAACTGCAGATCCGTTTAGCGAGTGATAAATTGAGTTTTGATTTGATGCCAGATGTCACGACTAACGTAACACATTCGACAGTAATTAAAATCAACAGAGCGACCTCATGGCACGCTGTGGAAT
The DNA here is from genome assembly GCA_963969385.1 of Philonicus albiceps. Classification (NCBI taxonomy): domain Eukaryota; kingdom Metazoa; phylum Arthropoda; class Insecta; order Diptera; family Asilidae; genus Philonicus; species Philonicus albiceps. The sequence goes on along the minus strand of OZ017772.1, from coordinate 37,925,092 downwards.
TGGACTATAAAAATGGCCAAATCAAATTTACGGTCGACTATCGACACACCCAAACTCAAATGTTTGGGCTAACTTTCAATATTGGCGACAAAGTGATAATTGGGAGCAGTTTAAAGGCCGCCACCTCGGGATTAGTTGGATGTATACGTGATATAGAAATTAATGGATATATCGTAGAGCCCCGATTTGTCGTTAAAACGGAACGGGTTGTCGGAGAGGTCGCTCTGGACAATTGTAAATATATCGATCCCTGCAAGAGGCCCAACACTTGTGAACACGGCGGCAAGTGTTTTGTCAAAGATGACCGAGTCACATGCGATTGCAAAGATATAGGCTACATCGGAACAAATTGTCATTTTACAAAGTACAGAAAGACATGCGAAGAATTAGCTTTGCTCGGATATACTAAGCCGGATGTGTACTTAATCGATATCGACGGTAATGGCGTATTTCCACCAGCTCACGTAAAGTGTGATTTCCAAAGTTTGGAGAATGCGACAAAGACTATCGTCGAGCATAATTTACCCAGCCAAGTGGACGTAAGATCGACTAGGGATAATGATTTTAGCTTCAATATCAAGTACAGGGAGTTCTCACCGGAAATGCTCCAAGAGTTGACATCGCACTCTTTGTACTGTACTCAATACATAAAATATGATTGCTACAAGGCTCCGTTGGAGCTCCATTCAGCAACATGGTTCACATCATCAGACAAAAATAGCACCGTCGATTTCCTTGGAAACGTTAAGAGGTAATTTAAATATTTATTACCAGTACTCGTATTTTATTAATCCTAAACAACTCTTTAATTATACCTATTCAAAATCGTTTATTTTAGAATTAACTTATTTAGGGTAAATGTTATTTTATCAACGCTTCCTAAAGTCTTTTCTTAGAGGAGAACATTTTCCGAAACACAAAATTTAAGTAATCACTGCAGTTGCCGGTAGTATGTATAATCATTTCTTCAAATAATTATTATTTATTATTATTTTTTACTAAATTTATACATAATAAAAAGTATCTAATTGAAGTAACGAGTATCAAATAAAAGGACAGATATATATGTATAATGTATAATATATACCTACAGTGCGTTATTTATAGAGTCAGAGAATTTACCCATAAATTTCGCATATAATTATTCCGTTCAAACCATTTTTTAGTATCGCTGCTTATGTAGCGGCATTATCTTGAACCATATAATGCAATTTCACCATCCAAAATTTCTCTTTGAAAACTAAACAGGCTCCTCTCACCATATTCCATTGCCGACTCGTATTAAATCTGACAAAATCTAACCTCTTTTCTCTATTTTATAATAAAAATGTAACTAAATTTTTATAAAATGGCTTATTATACAGAAAACACTAAAACACAATAAGAATTTTTTAATGTAACCGTACAATAAGTAACGAAAAGAGAGATTGTTCAAAAATCAAAATAAATTAAAAACTCATAAGTGTATGCTTTCCTATATATTATAAAGGAAAACAAATTTGACGATAAAAATAAAAAAAGAATTTCCAAATTTTATATATGAATTAAATACAACAGAAATGTGCTAATTAATAGAGAAGTTTAGCTAGGTGACATCTTAATCCTCTCAATATTTTCGCAGTAGTGATTGAAATCAAGTAAAACTATGAAAGTTATTTTTTCCTACGAATTTTTTGAAACTATATATTAGGTCTACCGGAAAGTTCTGACTGATAATTTCGCTTCAAGTTTGAATATATTTGGATATGTTCGTTTGAGTTATATGTGGCTGTATATCTTTATAATTGCATTTATTATGTGCGCTTCGAAATTAACTACCACAAAGATAACTCATGTCATTGTCAGCGTGTCGAAATTTGTTAAAAGTTTTTGGTGAAGTTGCTGTTGCGGACAGAACGTGTAGGAGATGGTCCGAAAAATTTAAAGCAGATGATTTCGGCCTTAGTGATAAGCCACGCTTTGGGCGATATTTTTAAGACCATGATAGATTAAATGATGAAAAGTGGATTACATATGAAAACATCGTAAGGAAAACAGCGTGAACCCGGAAAGCATGCCTTCTTCACCTCTTGAGCCTTAAAAAGAGAATACTGTGTATATGGTGGGACATGCAAGGTCCAATCCCTTATGAGCTTTTAGAACCCAAGAAAAAGCTAAATCAGAAAAATACAGTCAATAAATGGACGAGTTAAAAAAGTACTCCAAGAAAAAAGGCTGACAATATTCTATAGGAAGGAAATCATACTGCATCACGATAATGCTAGACCACATGCTGCTTTGACGACTCGCCAGAAAATCTCAGAGCTAGGATGGGAAATTCTTTCGCATTGACCATACTCCGTAGACCTTAACCATCAGATTTTCACCTATTCCTTTCTTTACAAAATTATTTGATGAGAAAAAAATTAAAAAATGAAGAAAACGTTTACAGTAGTGCTGCTGTAGTTTTTCGCATCGAAAGATTTTCTTCAAAAATAGGTTTTATAAATTGCCATCCTGCTGGGAAGAAGTCATAAGGAACGATGGAAATTATATCGTACAATAAATCTAGTTAAATATGTTAAAAATTGTATCATTTTCTTCCTCTTCAAAAACGGACAGAACTTTCCGGTAGACCTAATATATTATATATTATCTAGTATGTTTCGACAGTTTAGTAGATCGTATGGTAATAAGATCGTAGTATGCCGATACCGAGCATTTAAAATTTTTAAATATTTACCATTTTTCACGTAGATATTTCTATTATATTGAATAAAAAAAGAAACAAATATTTTGATATTCCCTAGTTTTAGAATCTATTTTTTAACTTCTACTAGAAATTGGTTACAAACAACCACTTTCGATAAATTTTTTTGCATTCAAATCAATTTTTAAATTATTAATTCTATAGCCATTACCTAGCCCACGGTATCGAGAATCCGAGATATGCCTACTCGGTTTTATTTAATAATAGTACGTTAAATTACTACCGGTACACTATAGGAATGAAAATTTACAACTACTTAAGGTATATTTCTTGAAGCCGTATGAGTAGAAAAAGATTCCTTCCATGGGAAAAATGTAACCAATTTAAAATATTTCAAAATATGTGTTAAAGTATTTTTATTTGCTTCATCTTAAGTGATATTGAATAAAATGTAAAGCTAAAACTAGTAGGTAAAATTTTCATATATATATAGTTGTTTTAACATTTTATAGTTTCAGTTCTAGTTAAAGTTTAACTACGTCTTGATATTAATTAATTAAAAGTTTTGCAATTTCGGATGTTATTGAAAATACAAGATATAATATTTAATTTTCATCGCCGCACCATTCCTTCCCGAATAGTTCTACTTTCATTTTAAAATTACATTGAAAAACACGTTGGAAATATGACGTAATATTGTGTTTCTGAGGCGTACCTTGACCTAGTTTAGTTGCTCTTCTCTATACCATAACATAGTCTATGTTACCTAGGGTAACGTAAGGATTCTAACGATAAGGCATACATCTAAATCGGTTTAGGCGTTTAGAAGTTATGCTGGAATAAAGAAACTGACAACTATATTTACATACATGGATCCTAAAAGCTTTACACACCTTTTTTTCGAGCATTCGCAGTATTTTCATAAAATGTCATCCTTTATTTTTACCCCAAAGTCCTTAAGTATAAAACTACCCCAGAAATGAGTTCAATGATTTTGGAAATATGTGAAATGAATGAATCGGCGCAGGGTTCTTTAAATAACTTATAATGGCTATATAAATAGGAAGAGTTACTTAGGTTTTAAGGGAAAAATAAGACCATCCCAAATGAGTTCCGCTGGATATTGCCTATCCAGTATTGAAACATAGGGGTTATTTAATGTTGCCACTCATTCTTCTTGTCCTCAAAATACAAACATCATTTGAAATTCCGGCAAAAGACCCGTAAATGTAAACCTTCTAAACCACTAAACTGGAAAATAAGTCAACTACCCTATCGGAACCTTTACTTTTCTACTTTTGAAAATGGTTTGTCGCTATTCCTCTACTTTCCATCAATATTTGCAGAGGAGCGTGCCCCTGTTCTGTCAACAAAACATGTGCGGACCCAAATCAATCATGCAACTGCGACGTCAAGGAAAACAAATGGTACTCAGACGAAGGTTACTACACAGAGCCGCACAGCTTAGGAATTACAAATATGTTCTTTCTACAACAAAAGGACCTGGAGGAGGAGGCGCAGGGCAGAATCACCTTGGGTCCATTAGAATGTGTTGAAACAAGTGAGTGAGTATACGTGTGCCACTTAAATCTAAATACAATTAGTTCCAACACCGTACTTTGAGGTCATTCGCTAAGACTAAGCACTCATTCTCAGCTAAGCTTTAAAAGGACAACTCTCATACGTATGCATATATTTTCAGACACCCAGAAATATGTAGTTACTTTCACAACATCGCAGTCATACATCGAGGTGCCGGGATGGCGAAAGGGTGACATCGCATTCTCATTTAGGACGACAGGCGAAAAGGCCATTCTTTTATTCCAACCGCCCATCCGGCCAAATTATCCATCTTTCATGGTTGCTCTGACCGGTGACTATCAACTGACATTCAATTTTACATTAAGTACAGGCACCACCAGAGATCTGGTCATTAACTCGAATCGAAAATTGAACGGGGGTGAATGGCATAAAATATGGATAGACTATAATGAGTACCATGTTCGATTCATGATTAATACTGATTATCAGATGGTCGATTTGCTTCCCGAAGAGGAATTTGGCCCTTTTGAAGGGAGCATGTACATCGGTGGAGCTATAGCGTAAGTATTTCCATCCAAAAATTTTGCTAAAGTTCCAATTACATAAACGCTGCGACGGTAAGGTATAGAGTGGATGGAAACAACATATTATGTACATAATTCACATTCGATGAGCATGTTCGAATTCTATTTTCAGCTACCACTAATTGTATGGGCGCAGTTATCCGCTTATCTTTCCTTATTTAATAAACGGCTTAAACTTGTATCATACGCTACACCATAAATCCAATTTTATGATGTGTGGAAAATTGTAAATAGTATTTTCATAAATCTACCAAAATAAACATTGTAGGCCTTTAACAATTCCTACTAAATTATTATCAATTCTTTTAAATTAATGGTGATTACTTTAACTCTAACCAAAATTTAATTATGCTATTTTCTTTTAGTAAGTAACAATTGTACTTTTAATATTTGTGAGTATGATTTCATAAACTATCATTTATTATTTAAATCCAAAGTGATGTTCTTCCCCTGTTTCCTCTTTAGAAATAATTGAAAAGCAAATTCAAATAATCTGTGTAACTAGTGATTTATCTTGCATAAAAGTTACACTTACCGCGTTCTATTCTATTTATCACATAGGCATAATAAAAATAAAGATGATGAAAACACTTGGACGAAAAATTAAGTTAAATACAAACCTGCAATATGCCTTCTGAAGGGCACAGAAATAGTCGTATTGAATCAAAAACATATAATATGTTGCTGTATTGACAAAAAAATATCGAATAAATCTAAAAGAATTTCATAGATTGTACAAAATTGATTGTAGCATCAATATTACAGTATTGCAGTACTGCATTGTTGCAGTAAAATGTTCCTATCAAAATTCTCCAAGTTTATTTATCAGTATTCACCATATCTCATCAGTACTGAGCTTCGAAATAAAGAATAATATCTTAGAAATTTTACTTGTTAAGTTAGAAGACCTCATGATGATCTTTGAATTTGCAATATGGAAAAATCTTAGGATTACTAAAGTATTATTATTATATAATAATAGCTATTATTGAAATGCCGGAGACTTTTTTTTTGAGAGGTTTGGATAAATATTATATTGTGAAATTAAAACTATCTCGCAGCAATAAGATCGCTTACAGTTTTAAAGTTGCTTTGGATTCGGATTTATATTTAATAAAGAATCATCCATATCTAGTGTTAAAAATATTTTAAAAAAAGTTAGCGTTTCGAAATTTTTTAGAGAATTTTCTATTAATTATTTATTGTAATATAACGTTTAAGTCTGAAGAGAATGCTGGCCAATCGCAGAATGTTGTTGGCTTGAATCCATTTTTTTACGACTCTTTCTCTGTGGAAACCAGCATTGTAAGGTTTTCAACATTCCATCCTTCCATCCAGGTTTATCCTTCGAAGATTTTAAATTTTTAATCAATAAAAGATAAAAAGAATAACTTAAAGGGAGTCTAAATAATTTCAAAATATTAAAAGTATATTTGCGGAATCAAATAGTGGCGAATAGTAGTAGCGAATACAGAAGGTAAATACATAAAATACAATCGTAATCCTTTCGGAATTTTTCATATAACATTTTGTTTCGTTGAAGAGTAATCAATTTATTCACGCTAAATTCAGTGCAATAATTTCAAGTGCCTATTTTTTATTGTTGTATCTTCGTTATAAATAGAATTGGGTCGGAATTAAATTACATTAAAATTTTAATTACGATAAATTATAATTTTTAATTGGAACCAATACACTATAAGGAACATAAATATGAATAAAGATTTATAACTTTTTTCTGGAATCATTTTTTAGAAGTTCTTCAAATAATAATTGATTGAGTCGTGAGACAGAAATTCTTTCTTTTATTTCTAAATTCCTTTTCGAACCTAGATAATGGAATTGACGAATAATTCAAGTGTATTACTAAGTAATTAATCATTTTAAATTAACAATTACAATTCCTCGGTAATGGAATTGAAAACTATATATATATATATATACTAACAAAATTGATTCTGTGCTTCATTTAAATGTTTATATGTTATCCTTTAATTTATTTTAGGGATTTACTGAAAAAACTGGCTGTAAAACAGGGACTAATTGGATGCTTCCGTGGATTGGTGGTTAACGGAGAGATCCTCGACATATACAGCTATATGTCGGTTCATCTCTCGGAGATAATAAAGGATTGCAAACCATCTTGTGTCCCTTCGCCTTGCAAAAACGGAGCCGAGTGCAAGGAACTCTGGAGCACATTTCAGTGCGTATGCAACAATCCATGGGCGCACTTAGGACAATTTTGCGAGACAAGTATGTCATTTCTTTTTTTTTTCTCTTCACCCTCTGTGATTAAGACTTATACGTAAACATTTTAACAGACATTAATGAGAAGGCCCTCACATTTATAAATCGTGAATCTTACCTGAAGAGAAATTATATAAGCGCCAACGTCACTGAGGATGAGCGTGACATGCTGAAAGATATCCAAAGCAAAAACATTCTCATTAATCTACGTACTTACGATAAACACTCGCTGGTCCTTTACGCTAATGATCATTTTAATAACTTCGTCCACCTCTACATAACGAATTCAAATGAGGTGGTATTTTTGTACAACTATGGAGACGAAATTGTGAACCTAACCGTGATCGACCAGGACCTTAACAACGGCAAAAGCATTCAAATAGCAATAATACGAAGTGATACCGAAACGATAATGCACGTAAACAAAAGAAACGTAACAATCGACCGGGGAACCTTGCTCCTAGATGAGTATTCCAACAAGCCCTGGATTAATCCTGAGAAAGGTGAGTTAATTTCAACTTAAATAAAATTTAAACTACCTTCATTTTAGAAGTTCTGTCGCCACATCGGCCTCCAGCTCCACCCACGGAATATTTTCAATTTAATATCGGTGGATATGACCCAACAAATCTTCTTAGAACGAATTTAGATTATCCCGAACTGCAGGGTTTCATAGGCTGTGTACGTGGACTGAAAATTGGAGATAATCTTATCGATTTAGCTGAAATCAATGAAAAAAATATTGCTCATGGTAAGATTTTGTTTCGATTTGATTTATCGATTTTAACTGTATAGAAATCAACTACATATATAATATATAGCAGATAAGATAAATATATTAAATTAATTAATTCATTACTCCATAATTTGTTAGCAATGACAAAAGGCATAGTCCCGAGGGTATGTGAATAAGAAATTTATATCTTAATTCTTAACAGAGTTTTATTTTAATTCGTCCATCAGCAGAGGCAAAAAAGAACAAATACTTAAACCAATTTTGTCCCAAATTATATGACTAGTTGTTTCAACTTTCTGGCAAAATCCTTTCCATTCGATTTTTATTCTTTCAAAAACTTTGACCTTCTTTTCTCTGCTCTACCTTTAAAGGAGCATCCGCATATTTTCAACGATATTGATATCAAGATTCAAATATTTTTCTTTTCTTTTCTTCGCGTTTATGCGACCGAAGCAGTATATGGTCTGATACTGTTCTGTTGCAACAGGAAGCTTAAAAAGGCCATTTTATCTTGTATGAGTAAAAGGAAATTTCTCCTCAAGATATATATACAGTGGCATGCAAAGCATTTGCATCTAAAAACATATTTTCTTCGGCTTATTAAGACAGCCTGTAAGCTAATAAAAATATTCGGATGGAGTATTTTAATCTTAATAAAAATTTATAAGTTTATAGTTTGAAAATAAACCTCTTTTAGTTTTATCAATTTAAAATTTTGTTGTGTTAAGCTGAAGAACGCACGCCACTATAATTATAATAAAAGCGACAAAAATTCAAAAGTCAATAGAAAGCCACAATAGCTATCAGAATAATCCTCATAATTTTTAACCGTTACAAAGACATACAATTTTTTTAACGTTGTTATTATCGTTGTTATTAGCGTTCAAATTTATGTTTTCGGCAAATTGTTAAATTCAAATTTTTATAATTAATACGAACAAGATTATAAATTCGAGCATCCGTTTTAGTTAAAACTACAACCGTATGTTGTCCAAGAAGGCAAGAAAGGCCTTAAACGAAAAAATTGTTTTTTTTTTCAATTTCAAAGTAGTAGTAAACATTTTCAACATATGCCGCGAAATTGCTAATTGCGAATTGTTATTTTATTAAATATCTATCTATTTCTATCGAAATAATTCTTCAGCCAGAGAAAAACTATATTAAATTTCCTTTATTTATAAAATCTCGATGAAATATCGATGAAATTACGATACGAGGAATTTACACGATTGCTGATTTTAAATTTTCTAGCAACATTTTCGAGTTGAAGATGACAAATATAAAGTACGTAACAATTTAAACAATTTAAATGAATGTTAGTAAATGGGGAGTTTCGGGAACGCTAGTTTCGAGTAATTTCTCAATAAATATGAAATTGTGAGCCTACATACTGTTTGATGAATTATTTGTGTAGAGTGCCTTCAAAAGATATTTGCTGTAAAGTGCGATACCAGTCACAATGAAAATAATCAATCTCGTGGCGTCGCAAAATTGTACAAGAATACTTGAAATTTCCATCTTCTCCCAATAGAAAGCATCTTATGTAGTGATGAAATTTGAACTATGTATGTCTCCCCTTTCTTACTCACCATAGAAATGGGAATTTTGCAAATATTTCGCATAACACATTCTTCTGATCTTTTATTCATTCGCCACAAATAGCATGGAAGTAGGAACGCCACCTCCAACTTATCCAAACAACGATAAATTTGGAAGCACCAACTGGCTCTCTTGAAGATTAAATTTAAATGTTTATAATGCGACATTAGAAAATTAACTTTTTCTTTAAATAATGAATGCATATTTGGTATAATTTTTTATTGATTTTCAATAAATATTTGTGATAAGAGCATTGAAATATGGACGACTTAAATAAAATTTTTAATTGAGTTGATAGGGTTGAGTCACCATTTTGGGTACGCCATATTAGGTCCACTATTATAAATTAAAAATTTTAATAGAAAATTAAAAGTCAGTAGCGAAATTTGAAATTTAGAATATTGGGTTGCCACACTGAATACCGCATCCTGAATTTCGAAAGAGGATACGCAATTAGCCTCTAAAACACTTCCAAATATTCATGACAATCATTTAATTGTTAATCGCCATAACTTTATATTCTATATACTATGTTGGAAAATATTTTATTTATTTACTTTTTATTCATTCTACAATACTACAGATTAGAAAATACATACGTATTAAATCACACTGAAAAATTTATAACATCTACCTAAAGTACCTTAAATTCATTTAACATTCTCAAAAGAAATTGATAGTAATTGATAATAATTAATCTAAATAATTGAAAGCACACATTACCATCGCATAATTACCTAACTTCAATGAATTTTCATAACATTGTTAATATTATAAACATAAGATATGATAATATATATCATTTAAAGAACACCATTCGGCAAATTATCAAACCTCCAAAAATACAACATTTTCAAATCATTAACGTACACATTAGACATTTCGATTGAAAACGAGAGTTGACAATATAATTAATAAAAAGAAGAACTAACATCGTACCGCTGTGACTACCATTCGAACAAAGAAAGATCTGAAGGGAACGTTATCGATTGATACACATTGTTTTCTGTTTGACAAATAAAATGCGAGTATACCAATGAGTACCACATCTCTGTAATCTATATTTACATGATTGCCTGTGCACCCATCATGCATTAACTACTGATTAGATTCAAAGGAAACTAGGTATGTAGATAAATAATATGATGATTAATATATAGAGCACTTTTAATTCCAAAGAAAAAGAAGTTCCCGTGATATTTCAAATAAATATATCTCCGGAATATCACAACGGAATTAAAGAAAATCTTCATGTTTTTATTCCCCTCTTATTCTATACTCAATTTGGTTTTGTAAAACTAGTTTTCAAATTCCAAAAGCCACCCAAACCAAATCGGAGGCCACAGCTAATTTCCTAATAAAGACAAAAATATATGATTTCCCTTATCAATGAAGTACCTTCAGTCAATTTATATCAATGGATTTGGGTGAAATATGGTAAAGGAGTTCTAATGGACGATAAATCGATTGTAGTGATATGGGCAAAAGAAAAACGCTGCTGGTCGTTTCGAAGGTCGGAACTTTGCTGTACTTTAATTAGCTGTGTGCTGAGTATCATACCGTCAGCAACGATAACAGTACCAAGTTCTAGGACAAATTTTGGTCTGTTAATAAATTGGAATATTTTCCCCTTACACGATCTAGATAGATCTCATCCTTGGAAAAATTTCAATACTGCTTCTTATTTTATCTATAAGTTTTCCAAAGACTACTTTATAAAGATGTTAAAGTTTGAGCGAGGCTGTAAAGCAATGGAAACCGCTAGGTGGGGAAGCAAAACGCTCAGTGGTTGATTCGTCGGTTTTCAGTAGAACTATACTTATTTTTACATTCGCAAAATTTATATTTCATTCTTCCGAGAAAGTTCGGTCTTCCAGATACTGTATATATAGAGATAGGGATTTAATTTCACTTATATGATCATTTTCCCATTTAATACTGGTGTAATTCAATAGTTTCAGATGGAGTGCTTCCCAATTGCCAAATTAAATGCGATGCGGAACCATGCAAAAATGGGGGCATATGTAAAGAAAACTTCGGAAAGCAGGAGAGCACATGTGACTGCGAACATACAAGTTTCCTTGGAGAATTTTGTATGGAGGAGAAGGGTGCCGATTTCAGTGGAGAATCAACATTGCAACGAAAATTTGAATTGACTGGGAAGGTCGATTATGTTAAAATTCAATTTGCCTTCTCTAGCAATGACTTGAGAAGGGCCAACAGGGTCATGTTTCTACTTCAAAGTGTAAACAATAGGAGTTACTACCTTGTGGTCGCCGTTACGGTCGATGGGCACCTCCTTTTTGAGGAAGACCAAGACGGCATTGTCCTTGGATCTAAAATAGAGAGAAATTTCTTGAATAATGCGAGACATTCCGTGTATTATGTGCGTAACCACACCGACGCAATCCTGCTAATTGATCGCCAACAAGTGGAACTGCAGCAAATCAATGTCTTTCCCCTAACTCCAGTCGCAGAACCCGGAGTGAGCAGAGTTCAAATAGGTGGAATTAACACCACTGACCCAAGACTTGCCGTATACAAAAGCTACAGCGGATGTTTATCAAGTAAGTACTTTACCAGAGAATTATTAGTTTTAACTGTTGGGATGACTTTGATAAGGGCCACAAAGACAACTCGAACGCCTAATATTTATAGCACTCCTGCCTCATTGTTTATGGGTATTATGCTCCTCGCAAGAGGGCTCTTCTGACATCATTATTTATGGAGCATGGCATAGTTTTTTTGTTATTTATCGTTTCAATTTTTCTAATTTTTCGAGGAAAATTAAGTGTTTCTCCAATTTGCATGATATTTTAATACCGATATTATATAGGAAAATTTAATACATTAATTATATAATTTAAACAGATATTTTCATACAAGTGAGTAATTACACCATGAAGCCTTTAGAGGAATATATGCTCTTTACCAAATCTGGAGCTGACAATATTACAGTAATAAATTCCCAGGGAGTGAGAAGCGCTCAATGCAATGCCCAATTTGATGTAATTCAGAAACTAAGGCAGGAGCCGACGTTAAATTTCAGCGTGGTAAATTAATTATCTTATTCAATGTGAGCAAGTTTGCATACTAATTGATATAATTTATTCGAGAACAGAGCTCAGATAAAACTTGGGTTGAAGAACCACCAACAAAGATACCTTACATTGCACAGTACTTTGATACATCAGCCAAAGAGGAACAGACCCAAGTTGTATTTATTACGCTCACTTCACTTTTTGTAATTATAGTCATATGCTGCTTAATTGAGGTTTATCGTAGCCATTTGGAATATAAAAAACGAATTGAGCGCGAGACTGATGAGAGTATTATTTGGTCTAAAGAACAAGCTACAAAAATTCATGAATCACCAGGAGTTGGACCAAAGAACTTTAATTTTAAGCCAGTAAGTTAAAATTTCTTTATTAACAATTAAAATTGACATTCAACAACTTTTTTAACTGAATGATATTTAATCGTTCAATCTATATATTTGTCATTTTAAAGTAGTCGAATCTTTCACCTCTTCCAATTTATTGAAATAAATTTAAAATCAATATAAAAGTCTAGACAAAGTTTCATTACTTATAAAGGATAGGAGGTTATCTATTCGCAACTTCTTTTAAAAAAAAAAACAATTACAAAGTTCATCAACAGCTGACAACTACAAAAAATAAAAATAAAAATAAATCTATAGTGGAATTATGCAAACAATGAATTCCTGAATTTGAATTTATTAAAATTCAGGATTTGAGAGTAATGCTCATTAAATAAGCTGAATGAAGGAGCATGAATAATGAGCTTCAATCAATTCGTATAGAGGATCTATTAACCGAAGGTAAGCCTCGAAACGAATCCATGCAGAACGGACTTAATTCAGTTAATACGAGTATATACAGCGTAATATGGAGACTAGACCGCGCTGATGTAATCCAGTATAGGCCTTTCAAATGTAAAAAAAGGAGTTTTGTAAATTGTTAATAATGCCCTCAATAGTTCAACCACACCTTTTAGTCTTTAGTTTTATCAAGTCGTACGATATATGTTTGTTCATGGTGAAGGCATAATGATGCACTTGCTAATATTAAAAGGTCTGCAATACCAGTGGTCTAACAGCAGACTAACATCGTCAATGTAAATGATAAAGAGCAAAGGTCCCTGATGTCTACCCTTCAGGAGTGTTGTGAATACATTCTGATAAAACACCAGGAAAAACAACACATTGCATACGATTAATCAAGTAACAAATAAATAAAGGCGAAAATCCAATACTGTACCTATAATTTATAAAAGAGAATCTTATGGCTGATTCCGTCGAAGGCGATGAAGACAATGGACTTGTTTACCAGCCTTAAAGGCCAGACTGGAAAAAGACGGGAACTTTAAAAGATTGATAGTTGTAGACTTAAGTTTCAGAAAACCGTGTACAAAGGATCCTAAAAACGGTTTACAGTGAAAACTGAGAAAATCACAAACTAAAGCCTTGAAGATTTTACCAATGTAGCATAACTTAGCAATAGGTTGGCCTGCAATTCTTAATGTCATATTTATCGCCATATTTTATTATTTTATAATAAAGGTCATTCACCCTCAGCTTAAAACCAACAATAAATGTTTTCGCTCATTCCATAAATATAAATAATTTGTTTATTAATATTATACATTTATTCTTAAAAGAAAATTAACATTAAAGAACGGAAAAATATGTCTTTTTTAATAATCTCATTATATTCTGAACTTCATTTTTAAAAATTGTCTTTACCACATTTCATATTTAAAATGACTCTTCACACGGTCTGTATCTACAGAGAAATATAACATTTCTGTATGAAAGTTGATTTCAAATAAAAATGTATACAAATTTTCACTTTAAGGGTGCACATGAAGAACCCGGAAACAGTGATGGAAATTCGCCCCTAATAAGTATACTAAAGAATGGAACGGCTACACAAAATGGTCACACAAACAAACTAGAACAAGGTACTAATGGCAGTGTACCTAAAGAAAATAACATACCTGAGGTGCAAGCTGAACGCCGAACTGATGCGACGGAAGAAAAGTACAATACTGTGATTTCAGTAGTTCCTGAGGAGTCAGAAAGTGAAAACGAAATGGATAAACTGATTCCTAAGGAAGAAGGTATATACGTATTACTACTTAATATATATTCTAAATTTAAAGTGAACTGAACCATTTTCACAGAGAAACAGATGGTTGAACGGGAACTGAAATGGGATCCACTACCAAATACAGATCATGACCGTAATAGGCTCCAGGACAACGAAAATGGTTGTGATGAAGATTCCCCAAACGAGGAAGAAATGCTATCAGACAAGCCGGTAAGAGAGTTATTTGAATCAGCACCTCTTAGCTCTATAAGTGAAGTAACTCTGAATAGATTTGAAGGTGATCGGAAACTAACCAATGAAGTTTATGTATGACATCTTTTTAGCGAAAGAGCATGGTATACTTCTTGACATCTGGCAATGTTTAGTATTCCCTTTAGTCGCTAAATCACTTTGTATAATTAACATATAGTTTATTTTTAATTAAAAACTAACAAATTTGCTTCGATTGTGAGATGTATTCGATTATACTAGTCATTCCTCTTAAGTTTCCTTTTTATATGCAAGACTTATTAGCTATGTGGAAAATGTAAATACTTTAATTTGTTGTTTATATAAAACGAAACATTAATATATCAAGCCAAATAAATAAAAGCCAAGATATGCTATTATTATAAATAACAGCAAAAGAGGATAACTTTCAGATAAATAACATGTTTTTCATTTACCCAAAACGCTTAGGAAACACTTTTGTTTAAGCCCTGCAGAACTGGATATTAAAATTTTGGGCTTTGTTCTATTAGTCAGAATTTTAGCCAGATTATCGTGACAGAATCCTATAATTTTTTTAAATTTTAACACCCGGACATATTCATATATACATATATATTACAAAATATATATACCTAGCACTGAATTGACTAAAATACCTACAAAAAATTAAAACTGTTTTGGAATTATCAATCAACCAAAAATAATTAAATATATTCGGATATTGTTCATTCAAGAAATCATAAATCAAGTAATAAATAATCCAAACGATTATGCAGGCCATGAGCCACACAATGATTTACCACAGTACAGAATGCAAATACTAAGCAAACAACAATATTACCAACTAATTAACATACAAATTGAAGTAAATTCAAGAAAAGCAAGAGAAAATTATTTAGAAAAATATTTACATCAGCTTTTCTTAAATAACGATCAATAATTACAATACCACTATAGCCAGAATATCAAATTTTGGTTATCTAATTAACATAATAGAGTGAGTTACTGAATTTAGAATTTATTGAATCGATTAAAACAAAACAAAAGGTAAAACTTTTCATTAGATAAGATAACCTATATCTCACAGATTGGATTTTAAACATTTCTAAATATAAAATCGACCAACCAAATTATGCTTAGATCGAGTATGGAAGACTAAATTTTAAATGTAGGAACGAAGAGATGTTCACTAGGAAGATTATGCGCTGTATCATGAACTCTCCCATAAATTTAAATTCAGCAGGCTATGTCAACAGAATTACTTAAATTACCTATTAATTATAGAACATAAAAACTTACTCGAGAAGGAATTGAAGGTGAAAACATCATGACAATCCTCAGAAATACTCTTAATGAAGCCTAATATCATAAAACTTCTTTAAATTATTAATAATAATTATGATATAATTCTATGTTACGATCAAAATACAAACCGTAATATTGAATATTATCGAAACGATGTAAAGGACAAATTTAAATCAAATATTAGAAGCAAACAAGATTTTTGAATTAGTGAAGAAAATTGAATTACAATAAAAACTTCAATTTATCGATCTACCTTTTTGTTTTGCGACCCATAACGCTGCCAAATAATGATTTGATGACTTACTTCATAATGATAAGGTAAGTCGTCATCACTGATGAATATTATAAAAAATCCTCTTCTTTTAAATGGCTTCCTTATGAAATTTCTGAAATTACATTAGACAATTTATAATTTATGAAACTCTGGGCAAAGAATTCCATATAATAAAACAAGCAATCATCATTACAGATATTGTTCAAAAGCGAAACGATAGAATAAATAAATTGCTATGAAAAGAAAAATTCATTCATCTAATTTTTATTTTAGTTTTCCAATAATAAGGTTAATTTTACCAATAAAGAAATATAAAAGTATTTTTTTCTTTGACCTAAAAATCTTATTAAAATAATTCGGCGCTTCGCCTGGGTTCAGATAGCAAAACTCATTTTTAAAGCAATTTTCAAGCTTGTTAAAATTAAAAAATTACGAATATATACTTAGTCGAAATATAATTTATATACACCCTCAAAAGGTTTTCTAATCCATTTAAGATTTTTTGATAATGGTTTTCTTAAACTAAAGTGCTCCCTCTTAGAGGAATTAGTGATAATACTGTAACGAAAGTACAAATATTAGAACAAAATTAATAAACCGAATCTTTCTAATATAATTTCATTCAATCTGATTTTATTATATGTAATACCAAAGAATAAGTAAATAAATAAAGTCAAGAAACCTTAACAAAATTCAATGAGATCAAACTTGATTGAAGAAGCGCGAAGTAGTTAGTTAAGTAGTAGGTACTTAGTTCTATGACTACAAACATAAAAGAAGTTGTAAGTCTTCAAAAAGCGAACAGGCACAGAAGTTCCAAAAGGCTCTAATTTCGCAGAATAATTAATTGTTCCTTAAATGCCTTAAATAATTTTTCGAAGGAAAAAGCTTAAGAAAATTTTCAACATCATCAATTTGAATTTAAAGAATAAAGTATTAAGTAAAACTTAATTAAATTTGGTTCAAGTTGCATACATACATGACATGAAGTCAGTAAACACCATATAAAAAACGGAAACATTTCTATTGAACATAATAACACGAAAAACGTATATACATTTAAAAAAAAATGTTAATTATTAGTTTCTGAAGAGGGTTTTCTTAATATGCTCGTTTCAGGCGAAATGATAAATTGCAGAAAGACAAATTCACAAGAAACATGGCTAGCTGCTGCTAAGCAAAGAGGTTTAAGTTTGATGTATTTCTACAAGAAAAGAATATTTCAGAAAGATTAAAACTAATCCCTAAAGTACTTACAATGTCAAAGTGATTCTTAAGCAACAGCCTTCAGAAAACTTTCACATTGTCAATGAAAACACCCGCTGGAATAAAAAGTTTTGTAAAGAACATTCGCGGCACATGCAGCTGTCATAGAAGTTTTTACAATTGAATTTATGGTGCACTTTGGAGGAACATTTATTTAACTTAGATAAAACAAAAAACGTTACAATGCGTATACAGACGCAAAGCGAATAATTGTGAAAATGACCAAATTATTATTATTATTTTATTTCCTTTTAATAGAGTATATAATATGCAGATATGTATATTCAATTCATTTCGCTACCACAGTCCACACCTTAAGGGATTTTTGTCTCTTCTTTGCTTATGCATTTTTGCTATTAATTGTTATGCAGGATGTTCGGACTTTACGTAGAAAACGCTATACCAATCAATTTCTTGGAATTTCCTGAGTTTGTTTGTCCTTTCTAAAATTACTACTGACCCTCAAAATCGACATCAAAGTTTTTTAGAAGGTGTACTTGTTAGCAAGTTACTTAGATCCTTATAAATCCTTGTAAGGGCATCGAGTTGCTCATTAAAAGAGGATAAAAATGCCTTTAACGACATCTCACTTTTTGGGGATCGTTTCCAAATGTAGAAGTTGTACAGGTTCAAAATTTAAAAAAAACTTTTTTCCATAGAAGAATTTTTTACTTCGATAAATTTTTACTTTGAAACTCCTAAATTTAAAAACAGATCCTAGCAAGTGAATTGTCGTTGGTATCCGAAAGATTAGATCGATTCAGTAAATCGAAATCCAAGAAACTATCGATTCGGACCAATTCACGAAATGGCGGAAACTTTACCCACACTATAGTCCGTTTAACTTTTTAATCCCTTAGCCGCTATGTTGGCACTACAATCTATCATTTTTTGTCTCAAAATTACGTTCTTTGAACTACTATTTTTTCATATTCAAGCCATATCTATTGAATTCCACAGCATCTGTGATAAATTGTTGAGATATATCATAAAATTTATATGTAAAATACAAGATAGAAGTTTGAAATTCAGCTATGCTAACACAATAAATAACATCTACAAAGTTAATTGATTAACTAGCAGATAACGTTACCAACCATGTTTTTACTGAAAACATTTCCTTTCTAGTAAGCATATTTTTTAAAAGAATCGACTAACTAATCGATTAATCGGAAATTCGTCTATTGCGTTTTATAGGAATCAAATCGAAAATCGATTTTTATCAGAACGAATCGACACTCGTTTATATAGTTTTATAGTAAAGGTTTTATTATTGGTCAATAAGTTCTCTAACGAGTTTGGCTGTATATGGCTTTATTTAAAATTTGTTGTTATTTCGTTTAAAGTTTTTAATATTGATACATTTGCATAATCTGTTGTATTTCCGTTTAATAAAATTTCGTGTACTCAAAAATTTTAAAATTTGCCTTCGAAAGTGCGACAAAACAAAAGTTTCTTGTTTTTAAAAGCAATTATGACTTAATAGCATGGCAAAATTGAATGCCTCCTAACTTGCATCTTTAGCATAATAAATAGCATTAAGAGATATGACTTTTGCATGGAACCTTCGATAAAATCGAATGAAGCAAAAATATATTTAAAAATATGTTTTTTCCCATATTGCGAAAATTCAAATAAAGACCCATTTGAAAACAAATCAGATAATATTACAAGCCTCAAGGCATCGTCCACGGCAAGTGTCCTGGGGCCCTCCGCCGATTGCACAAAACAACACGACCCAACTGCCATTCAAAATTGATGAAACAGAAGCAGCAACAAACGGCCACTACAGTCCCACGTTGCTCCGTTCGTAGCCCCTAGAAATGTATTTTTTTTTTTTTTTTTTTTTTTTTTTTTTTTGTGATAAAACAACTTGTGAACATACAGGGAGTGTTTTTTCCTTATCCCTTTTATCCCCTTCTGTGACTTTATCTTTTTTGCCACAAAATCTCAATTTAGAGTATACTACTGGTTGCGCTCGTCGTTACTGGGAGTTGTTTGGATTGGTTGTTGATTAAACTTTAAGCAGGAAGCGGTCTTATTTTTCCGTTTGGGCCTCCCTTATACCTTCCGAGCCTCCAACGAGCGCACTCATAGATCCCGACCACCAAGCATTTTGCTCCATCCTTGGTCCAACTTTCACAACATATTTATGTAGTCGCCCTATTTCTCGAGCTTCGAGATCTGTTACACTTTTTCATTTGGAGCTTTCGTTCGGTTCAACACATGTCATACTTATTTGCAAATTTATAGCTATTACGTTTCGGGCCATACAAAAATTGTAAGAGTTTTGCCACTAAATCCCTTTGTGGAAGAGAAAATAAAGTAAGTGTTCTAATGACACCCTTTATATACTTGGATTATGACTTGAATTACTTGTTAGGGCCTAAATTTTGGCCCTTAACCTGGAAGTTACCATTTCTAGGCAATAAACCTAAGCACTATAGGAATTATGTTGAACACTGCTCTTTAATACAATAATTGCACATAAAAATGTTATATATCAATTATACTAAGTAGAGATTTAGTTCTTTATAGAGCCAAAATGATTTCAATGTTATAATACTCTAGAGTCTATCTGTACAACTGGTAAATTTTGTAGTTATTAAATGTACAGACTATTCTTATATAAAATAATGCGCTAAAAAGTATGGATTAATTTTAGAATTTCTTTGAAAATATAAATTATTAAATAGTTATAAAGTTTATCAATTTCTTATATATAAAATAGATAAAAAGCCAAACTGTGAAAATGTACAATATTAAGAGATGTTAAGGCATTATCTACATTCGAGGATGATTTCTAGAAAACGTAGGAAGTTCCCACAGATTAAAATTCATTACCTATAATCTAAACGATAATGAAAGCTATTAACATATACATTAACACTGAAAACTTTAGATCTAAACATTTTAATAATTAAGATCTTAATTAACATTTTGTTTTTCAAAATTTCAAAATTTTAAATCTTCTTATATCTATTGTAGTGATATAAATTAATAGTCTTATGGTTTTAACACGCTAGAAAGTCGTTTTATTAAATTTCATTTTTTGTTTTTAAGAATATTAGTCGAATGAATCAAAAAATTCATTATTTGGAACAAGTATTTTATTTGATATCTTAATTTTAAAATAGTATTTTATAATAAAGACTATTAAGTTATTTAATCTTAATCTAAGATCAAACTGAAAATTAAAATGGTCCAATGTAAAATCATAAAAGACAACAAACAAATTTGCAAATGGATAATTGATAAAAACGAGAATTATCATGACAAGACACAATTGTGTTTATATAGATTGTTAAATGCAACTAACAAATAAGCTTATCTTTTTAGTGTCGAAAATTTCATATCAACATATTTACCATATCTTCATCCAAATGTTTAGATTATATTAATCGTGCTTCTTTATGGACTTGCACTGTTATATCCAGTCAATAGAAGACTGTGATTAGATTAGGATAATTAATGTTAATTTTTTTGAAAACCCCATGATAAAAGCTAAATGCCATCCCAGGACAACTTCTGTGACAGTATAAAGGAACGAACCTGCAACTTTAATATTTCAACATCAATTTTACAAAAAGTGGACCCAGTAGCTGACTATATTTGTCTTTGGCCCTTCCAATTTAAAAAATACTTAAACATTCATTCATCGCCAGTGTATTTTAATGAAAACCACCGAGTGTTCTCTAATACAATTTATTTATTAGGAAATCAACAAAATCAGTCACGCAGTCCTATTCGTTTTGGATCGTTACTCTCTTTAGACTAGCTATCAAACATATGAACATATGAAACATATGAACGCTATTAAACAATTACGATATCAATCTACAAAAACTTCATTAGGATAAAAACAATTGGTTTAAAATTTAAGGGCAACAAAGTCACAGGTTAGTACTTCATTAATCCCATTCTTTATATAATTTAATAATTTAATAACAACAAAGTTATTAAAAGCGAGAATTCTAAAGCGGAATTTTAAGTAAAAACACTAATTTTGAACTCCACCAAAAACTGAATTAATATTTTTCAAATCCGTATTTCCACGCTAAACATAACAAAATTTTTTTTACTACGAGGAATGTCGTGAGAGTAGGTGCACTAATATGAAGTTCACTAGGAATATTAAAAGCTAATTCCTTCTCTACTATTGCTTCTAAGCCATTATTTTTCTCCTAAGGGTTGCAGAGAACTCAAAATATCACTCCCTCAAGAGTTTATTATCCCCTTAAATCATCATTAAATAACAAGTAATCGTTAAAAACCATTAACACTTCGCAAAATTTTAAATCGACAACATAAATAAGAATTTTAGGGTGAAACAGAATCAAACGTGCGTCATTTATAGATAAAAATAAAAGAGGACCCAATTGGTTTTCTTGTGGAACCGCTGAGGTATTATAACGCCGTGATCGTATGTTGACTAGAGTTAAACATGCCAATCTAATACCACAATTTTGGTGTTTCTGAAACTAATTTAATTTACCTGGCTTATTATTTACTATTACATATTAAGTATAAAATGTTTAGCATTACAAAATTTAATTTGATTATGAACTCTCCTAATAGATACTATTCATCCTTATTTCATTTTATTAGGTAAGTTATTCCTTGAAAGACTAAAAGTTTGAATAAGCGTATTGGGATTAAAGAAATTTAAACGAAAACTAGAACAAGGTAAAAGTAAAAATTAATGTAAAAAAGAAAACCCCTTAAAATAAAATATATGTAGGTTCGACAATGAGCACACTACAAATTTATGAAAATTCTATATTTGAATAAAATAATGGGTATACAGTGTATTTTGTAGGTCGACTCGGTATTGCTTATTAGTTTTCATATGTTATATATTAAATTCCGCTAAAACTTATATAAAATAAATTGATTCAATTTGTGACCGAGTTTTTATCTTCAACTCAAGCCTGAACCCAACTTAAATCAAGCTCAAGCTAAAAGGTTGGATTGTGGCTTGAGGCAAGTTTAAGCTAAACTTAAACAAATAAAGAAAGCATTTACTACTTTCCTCAACGACCAAAAAACCAAATCATTCAAAATCTTTTTTTATTGGCTTCAATTTTAACGTGACTAACATTTTCATTTATACCGATGATTAAAAATGAGATAATTTTGATGGTATAGCAGATGCAGTCTCCAAATATTTTAAATTTTTGACGTCTAGTTGCTATTTGGTATTTCATTGGAATATTTGAAAATATAGCTCACATATTTTCAATTATAAATCACATTAAATTAAATTTGAATGCACAAGAATATTTAACATATTCGCTTATGTAGTATGCTAAAAAACTGAAAAAAGTTTAATCTATAGAATAAAAGCTTAGTTCCAATTTTAAAAATGCTTTTAATTTTGGTTAATGCCGATTAAATTTCACATTTAATTACATTTGTAAGATGCAGACGCACAATTCAGCTTTAAATATTAAAACGGTGAATTCCGCATCAGCACAATTTTGAAGAATTTTTATAGTTCAAAATCGCCAGCGGAACATCTTTATTCAGCAGTGCCTGTTTAAGGTTTTCAGGGTTGATGTTATTTGAAATAAGTCTCCCAAAAACTCCACAACGATTCATATAGAATTATAAAGTTTTAAGGATTCAAATTTTGTCTGTATGTATTATTATAAAGTGAAAATAAAACGCATTATAAAATTCGAAAATAAATAACTCCAGCATATATTTGCAAGATAAAGTTTGAGTTTATACAATTATCGCTTACAATTACATACCGCGCTATTTGTTAATGATACTTTAATGTCTTCTAAAAAGTATCTAATTTATAAAAAAAATTGCATGTTTTGTAATCAACCAGTAGGACATATTTCGCTCTGTGGTAGATCAATGGAGGGTTAATTATTAAAGTCATTTTCGTAGACGGAACACGGAACACGAGATGAGAAAATTTTTTAAAAACGAACGAAATACGTTTACGATAGAGATGAATTGAAGACACAATTCGATAAAAATGCCCAAAAATTTTCATCGCAAGGGTGACAAATAAATCGAGTTAAAATCAAATGATTATTTATAACTTAATTGTATTATAAAAGATAAATTTATAAGATATGACTCGATAGCAAAGTTTTATCACGTCATTGGAGTGGCCTCTTTTTTGAGCTCGTCTGTTTTTGTGTCGTCGGATTCAGTAACGTCCACTATAAGCAAATAATTATGTTATTATGAATCAAATATATTAAAGAAGCAAGTCATTTACTTTTACTATCTTTTTCGTCTTTTAATTCAGCGCTATCAGGCTTTCCTTCTTTCTCTAATCGCGGTCTTTTACGTTGCCCTTTATAAGATCGATTATCACGACGCCCACCTTCACCTTCATCCTCAGAGTCTGAAAACTCATTGTCAGGAACTATCCTTTTATCTTTATCACTTTGCGGTAATCTTTCATCTTTGTCCATTTTATCCTCATCTTCCGATTCATCATTGACTGCGTCTTCAGGTATTGCCTGGACTTG
The DNA here is from genome assembly GCA_963969385.1 of Philonicus albiceps. Classification (NCBI taxonomy): domain Eukaryota; kingdom Metazoa; phylum Arthropoda; class Insecta; order Diptera; family Asilidae; genus Philonicus; species Philonicus albiceps. The sequence goes on along the minus strand of OZ017772.1, from coordinate 37,901,011 downwards.
GACGCCTGGAGCATGGGGCAACATACGCAAGTTTTCGAAGAGTCTAAAATGAATTTTTTGTTTAAAAAATATTAACTCATAAAACCACTGCCTGCTAACAACACTAATCTGTGATTCCATGAAATGATAAAGTATATTTTTAAGTGTTTACACAATTTTTTATAAATTGAGACTAGATTTAGAGTTAAAAAACTCCAAATTAGGGAAAGAGATTCATGAGCATCTCACAAGTTTAGGTTCTACCACAACGAAAGCCAAAACATTCCAACAAGGACGAGGCAAATACATTATTAACAATATCGTGGGAGTGAATGAATATCCGTATATTCGGATTATCTCGACCGTAGTAGCGATTTAATCCGCTAACCAAAATATAGTCCTGAGTCTTTCACTAAAATTATTCCTAACAATTACACTTAACAGGATATATAGAAAATTAAAAGTCGACATTAGCAATACACAGTTTAACATCAAAAATTGTTTTACATACGAATAGAGGTCCTTTCTGCATTTAACACATTAGTCGATGTTGAGATGTAAATGTGAACGTCCACGCGTGCTTCATAGATTAGGAAGAGGCTTTCAATAAGGTTCAATACGCAAGAACATCAAATCAAAGGCCACATCAATCATCGAATCTTTATACTGGAGCCAAACTGCGTCGTTAAAAACCGCGAATGAAGTTCCTGAAGATATCGAAATAAAGAGCAAGGCTACGTCTAGTTTCCCACTCTTAATGACCTTCAGCTCTGGATTTTATTATTGAACGAGTATAGCGAAAACATCAGCAAAACAGAAACATATGTTAAGTGGTGCAACGAATACCGCTCTGTTTATGGGTAATGAATCGGCAGAAAGAATTAGTAGCATAAAAGGGGACCTCTAGTAGATCAACTGTTAGCGCGCTAAAGCTAATAGCCTAAATGGGCCTTTCTAGGCAACCATACCAACTTAACCTAACCTAGAGTCTTGGCACTGTAATTGATGATATGTCAGACAGCAAAGACTTTGAGTAGGTGCGAGATCATGCTGATTTTATTGATATTTTAGAGAGATCGACCTAGAAATAAAACTGATTTTATTGATATCATAGAGGAACCGACTTAGAAATAGAACTATCGAACATGATTGAAATAATATAAGATTTTAAAAAGGAAAGAACATAGGAAAAAACAAGATCACATAGCTGAACTTTCCATATATAGAATTGTTCAAACCTGTAATATCCAAATTAAGCGAATTTTTTTCGATATCTTTCCATCTTTCCATTTTCGAGAAATACTTTATTTTTACTGCCAATATTTAATTTTACTGATTCTTGATGAGAAAAAGGATTGTGAATCTTTTGCTCCTGTCTGATGCATGATTGTTACTTAAAGGTCTTTAAATTGATTATTGATTGAACAACTATCAAAATATGAAAAAGCTGCCTATTCTGATCTTAGGCGACTCTATTTCTATTTCTGATACGTCTGTAAAACCAGTACAAAAATGGCACGAGGAAATATAACTTACCTGTTCTTAATTTTCTCCAAATATTCAGTAGTATTTTGATTTGTCATATTGCTGGGGCTGATGTGCAGCTTAAAATCTGGCCCAAAATATTCAAAGTAGTCGTTATAAGGCAGCTCATTTGCAATTTCAACACCCAATGCCACCGATGTTTCATAGGTCCAGCAGCGAGATACATTCCTTATTGTATAGCCGCCCCCTCCGACCATCAAAAAGGGTAAATTGTATTTTTTCACAAATTCGACGCATTTCCCATGACCCTTTACAGTAAGGTTGAAGCATCCCAGGCGATCGCCAGTCAAGGAATCGGCGCCACACTGCAGAACAACAGCCGATGGTTGAAAAGTTTCCATAACTTTTGATATGATTGGAACAAAAATCGACTCATAAGCCTCATCGTCCATCCCGTCCCGAAGTGGTATATTCACGGCATAATACTTCCCCTTGCCTGCTCCAATGTCTCGGAGGTCGCCAGTACCAGGAAAGTACTCCCCGTATTTGTGGAAGCTAACCGTCATCACCCGGTCGGTTGTGTAGAAGGCCTCCTCGACTCCATCGCCGTGATGCACGTCTATATCGATGTAGAGAACACGCTGGTGATACTTCAGTAACTCGAGAATGCCCAAAACAATGTCGTTGACGTAGCAAAATCCGGAGGCCTCCGATTTCTTTGCATGGTGCAATCCACCGCCCCAATTAATACAAATTTCTGTGGCCTGCTTGTTGAGTTTAACAGCGGCCGCCACAGATCCTCCGGCAGAGAGTTGACAAAATTCGTAGAGTCCATCAAAAACTGGGCAATCCTCACCAACGTTGAATCGCTGCATTTGTTTGTTGTACTCAGACATGTTATCAGGTCGAATTGATCTCAAAAAACGGATATATTCGTCGGAATGGAACTTGGTCATTTCATCTGCGGTGGCTTTGTGTGGCCTCTGAAAACAAGACATTTAATCAGGGGATTTCTTATTTTACTGGAAGGCGCCATACGTAAATCTCCATTTTCCTGTATAGACCGTAATTCAGCAGCAGGTTATGGGTCATGCGGATGCGGTGCGGCTTCATGGGGTGCCCCTGCCCATAGTAGTAATTGCCGATATCACCTGGAAAAAAAAACATAATTATACATAATTCTAGGTCCACCTAAGCGCCGCGGTGGCGCCCCCGCACGCAACCGCATAAACAAGAGAAGAGTGATAGCCGCAATTGCAATGATCAGGTTTAAAATCGGCACACGATTATTTTTCATTAAAATTGCGGAATATTGCTCAAAAAAAATATAAATTAATGACAGCAACATGAGGATTTCATTTTCCACAAAAATTGTTGGCGGTTCCGGCCGCAATTGAATTTCTACTTACTGTCATAATAATAACAGACCCTCTTCTTGCTGTGGGTTTGTAAAGCCATCGTTGCTCCGTCACACAATTATTAAATAAAATATTAACTCACTATCGAACTACTCAAATATTCGAATTTAAAGAAACCCCGAGCTAAATCAACACATTCACGAAACTCCACAAGCGTCTCTATAGTCAAAATGTAGATTGAAGTTAGCTACATTTCTTCGTTTTTTCAAGTGGTTTGAAGATTCGATTATTAAAGTGTCCTACGCTTTTCTAAATCTATTGACATTGAAATTATCCTATCAGATTTTAATTGTATCTTTTACACTATTATTTAAAATAAAATTAACAATAATATATATGAACGCAAAAAATGTCATACCTGAAGTTGGATATATTTCTTTAGTTAAAGATTAGATTGAGAATGAACTACAACTTCACACTAAACTACCTTCAATTGAAATGAAAACCAAAACAAAATGGCTGAGAGTTTATAGAGGATTGACGTCTGCGGTGGTGTAAAATGGGTTTTACAAAATAAATTATGTGAAAAATTGATTATATCTCTACAATTAATGTATGAGTTTTTCGGATATTATATTGTTTTTCAACAATAAGTGGGTAAAGTGGATTTGATAAAAATGAAAAATGATTTTTCGCAAGGTGTAAGAATTTTATTTTTATGGCAGTGTTGAGAAATAGATTGAATGAAGAGACACATTTCAAGTGGATAAAAGGATAATATAGATGCACAGTAAGTTTGATCTAATAGAAAATATGCCAGTTCTGTGCGTAAATATCAGAAGAATGAAAATATCCGAGTAGCCCGTTGTTTTCCTTTATAATTGATTTTTTATTCGTAAATTTACGCTGGGTATCTCTCCATCATTGATCAATTCCCCTTAAACACTAAAAAGCTTATCATTATGTGATTCTTTTTAATATTTCCTTGCTTGTTTTAGCTTAGTAGTTTTATCGGATTTCACTGCCGCCCATTATTAGCAAACCATTGGCGGAGGCGAATATAAGCATTTTTTTTATTTTACAAATTTCAGCGAATAAAAGTAGTAGGCAGGAAAATTTTAATATATCATAGGTATTAAAGAAATCGGACAGAAATGATTTTCAACAACACAAATTTATTTGTTCCCCACCAATAAGAAAATGCAAAGTATTAAAATTGTTTAAAGAATATGTATTATCATGATCACTTGTTTTGTTAATATATTAGACTTAAAATAATGTTTCACTTAACACTTTATATAAAGGCTTAAACACAAACCTAATTTATCCAACCCAATCAACTTGAAGAAGAATATCTAAAAAGTTTGAGTTGTTTTCCGTTGGAAAACTGAGAAAATTGTAAATCCTGTCCGAGAAGAGGAAAAGATTAACTGATCGTCAACTTCAAATATAGAACAGGCTTGATTTTGTTATTAGTATATCAAATATGTACATGTGTACGTATTGACTTTAATTTGTTTGGTATTTTGAGAGAATCCTTAGTTATCCTTACATATAATAATTCAAAAACAGCATTAATATAATATAAACATGGTTAAAAAAGGGGCGTTCCGTTATTTTTGTATTATTACCAAAGTATTCTGCCACTCCAAACCGGTAGAGAACAACTAATCTAAATAATATTTCACTTATAGTAGAGTCATTTCCTGCAGAATTCATCTAAATGTTTCTTATTTGATTTATCGATGAAAATAGCTCTAAAAACCGAAAACTGAGAAGGCGTGATGCGACGAATTAATTCAAAAATATATTTGCAACCATGCCTTTTTATTGCAACTAAAGTTAAATAAGTATACAGCAAAAGCCCAGAAGTGTTTTAATTTACTTTTGGTTTCCTAAAACTTTTTAGCGATGTAAACCGCAAATCATCATATCGTTAGGTAAAAAATAGAGAAATAAAACCTAAAAATGTATTTAGTATAAGTAAAATACTCCATATTTTAGTAAAATGAAAATTTTCAGTAAAGTAAGAACTTAGCATGGCCCCTCTGGTAGATCAGTTGTTAGCGCATTGGTCTACCGTCCTGTGAGTTCGAATCCCACGTATAACCATGGTCTCTCTTGCGCTACATAGTAACGCAATGGACCAAAAATGGTCGAAGTATGCCTTTCTAGCCAACAACACCAACCTAACCTAACCTAAGAACTTAGTATAAAGGTCAATAGGTGCGTTAGATCCGCCCATTTTAGTGAGTTTTTGCCGTGTTCTTTTCAACCAAAGAAAAGGAGATTTGGCGAACTTTTATCAATTACTTTTTTTTCTCTTAGCAACATTTTACTGCCACAATTAATTTCATTAGTGCAATGTCCACATGAATTTTTTACTGCCCGAAAAATAAAAGTGTTTAAATAATTAATTATCTTTTTAAATTTGTCTGCAGACTGTATACAGAGCTGTGCTCCCTTTATCTGAACTCTTTTAGATGAAAACTATCAAAAATATATAACTATTTACGGTTGGAATACACTAAAAAGAAACTTTCAATAGTTATAAAGAGATTCATGTACTCACATTTTTTTAAATTATTGCTTTATAAAAAATTATAAGTCTTTTTAATTACAGTTATTAATTTTTTTCACGCCTTATCTGTTTGAGAAAATGTTGTATATTTTTTATTGAACTAAAAGTACCAATTTAGCAATGGTCAGATAAATTTATTCGTTGATTAAAAATCAACTTAGCTGATAGATATGGTTTTTAGGAAAAGTCATCCGAATACATAAAATAGTAATTTGAAAAGAAATTCTTTGGAAGTAATATTATTTAAAAGTTAAAAAACCTACCCTACAATTTTTATAAAAGTTAAAAAATCCATTATTCCCATGTTTGATACTCCCCTTGTAAGTTTTATTATTTTGAGCCAAACAATTCCAATTATTAACGCTCATTAAAAGTTTTTGAAATATTTCAATAAGATTTAACTAAAGGTTTCAGACATTTACAGGCTGTTTGGTAAGAGCGTATTGCACAGAATTCAATAATGCAATAAAAAATTAACAAAATATTATTTTTTTCTTATGATTTACTTTATTTTCTTTTACCGTTATTTTCTATTATAGCTATACATCTATTGTTCCTATTTTCAATTAATTTTTCAGCATATTCTAGTGGTTGATCCTTCCGGGCTTTCCTTACCGATGATTTAAGTGTTGCAAAGTGAAAGCATTTTTCCGCTGCAGCTTTGCCTTCATAAGGGCCCACACATTTTCAATTGGATTAGCTCCAGGACTTTATGAGGGCCACTCCATGACATCCTTTTAATCTTTCCATTCGGCACAAAAACGACTTCTGTGTTTTCGATTGCTGTCTACTTGCAAGATCCACTATCGGTTTCCTGTTCCAAACCAAGAATCTGAAGACTTTAATAGCCCGTTTTTGTAAATTTACAGTATCCTTTCTGCATTTAGATTTCCAGTAAAAGCAATCACTTTTCTAAATACTTGCGAATAGAAGCATCCCCACGCATGAACTTTTATTGGGTGTTTTACAGTATGTATGATATAATGCCGTCCTTTTTTTAACCATAATTGTTTAGGCCTCTGATATGCCCAAAATAATGATTCGTTATTGACCACGACGTTTTGCCCAATCGCGGTTCAAATTTTTATTAGTTCATTTCAAATAGTTTTCGATGTGCTTTTCGGATAAAAGTGGTTTGATTGTAGTACTGCGGTGTTTGATGGAATTTTTCCTTATTCTTTGGCGTATCGTATAGAGAAGCATCTTCATACCTTTTTCCGCTAATTTGCTTCTAGCTCGTCTTAGAATCATTTGTGGATCCTTTTCAAAAAGCTTCAAAATAGCGATGTCTTCTTTTTTTGTATGTTTTCTTGTTTTACTCCTTGGGCAAGTCGTCAAGATTATTTTCCTCAGAAAACTTCTTACACCACTTCTTTACAAAAAACGTATCCTTTTTAATCTATCTCGCTGCCTGGGCATAAGTCCATTTGGGTCCTTTCGGATAAAGGCAGAGAAATACAACTTCAAAATGTTTATAAAATAAGGCACTCATGTTGAAAATCGATTTTAACATTAGAAAGTTCAAGCAAAATAAGAATTTAAGCATAACGCGCATATATATAGGTAATACTCATCCCCTCCACCAATATTTCTGTCTCTTTCTTTCTGAGTAATCGTCGATACGCTCTTATCAAACAGAAAGAGAAAGATACCATATGAACAAACAAAAATTACCCCTAAAAACATTGCGCGCTTTCTAATATAGCATACGATATGAAAAATTATTGCTACATTCGTTAGCACGTTTGCTAACGTCTTCTATAAATCGTAATCCTCGCTAAAATTACAACAAACCGAGACTATTAATAGAAATTGCTTTTAAGAACATATATAAAACTGTTATTAATTAAAACTTTATAGTATATTTAATATACTTATTTTATAGCATATAACTTATAGCGGAGAAGAAAATAAAAGAGGAAAAATTAAAAGCCAACATATGAGAAAAAAAATTTACAGAGCGTATGCTTCTTATTTTCTTCAATTTATTCGGCAGAGTATTTCACATCTTAATTCAAAAACGCATTTGCACTATATTTTTGAATTTACCAACTCATTTTCATATATTTTTTGCCCTTACTAAGTCGTATTTGTGAAGAAACCAATTTTTTAAATTTCAACTGCGAGATCTTTTGTCCCTATTACTTATCGTAATTTTAAATATCTTTAAGCTAGAATACTTAGCTTTTTCAAATATTCCTCCATTACAAATAAAACAAAGTCTCCAGCCGCGTAATTCTTCGATTTCTCTGTAACTACTGAATCCGTGTTCTAATTTTTACTAATAGATAGATTGATTCAATAAATGAAATGTGTTTTATTATAAATTAAAATTATTACGATGAATACCGCTGAGAATAACCATATTTTAATTGAATAATTGGTAATCCGAGCCGGGAACGGGTAATCTATTTTAAATATATCGAAGACTTTATTTACAATTCTAGATATGCCATTAAGAATAGCATCAGTATTTATGAGCCACATCTAAAAATGAACCAAAATCTACGAAAAATTTTGATTAAACAATCAGCCAACAGTTCACCTAAAATAACTAAACTGCACATGGTATGTTACAATACATGCTGACGATTGATAGACACAAAAATAGGTACATTTTTGCCGTGATGTGTACCTCAAGTACAAGCGCCACGACGTATTGATGTCATGCAGGATATAATTCTATGGGTGCGGTATAAAAGTATCAACGTTTTCGTTCCATTATCCCACCTTTTAGCCTCCCTGGAGGAAAATTCTCATTAAGAGTGATCTAATCTCTAAACATACTTTTCGGTTATTTTGATTTTTAAAAACTTGATAATTATTGTCCTATTTCAAGAATAAATTGGTTCAGAACTCGTTTTAGGAAAATTGTTATGGTTCAATATTATCACAGGAATATAAATTTAAATTTTAAGCAAATATTAATATTAGTTTGTCGATCTATTTTATTACAAATAATTAACGTAGATGAAATTCTCATCGACGCAAAACAGCTGTAGTACTACCTGTATAAAAATAAAAACTACAGAGGCAGCTGATTCTGCTTAAATGCAGAGGATGTCAATGCAGTTTTCACTTTGTGAATGTAAAGCGCGACATAAAGCTTTTGACTTCTTTTGTGTACAAAAAATAGATTGTTTTTCTAATTCTTCTTTCTGCTGTATCCTAATTCCGAATTCCTTCATTATTTCGTTTTTCAAGCAATAAATAAGATATCTATTTATGTATTATATCTCTTATGTCTAGAAGTAGCTCTGTACCTAGTCGTGCCATAAATTCTGTCACAACTTTAAAGAAGCATAAAATCTAAACAATAAAAGATAATATGTTTATTCCAACGAAATTTATTTTAATAAGATATTGTTAATTAATTAATAAAAGCTTTACTCGAAATGACCTCCTTTAGCTTTTATACAAGCTTTTAAACGTTGTGGACACTGGTCTATAGCGGCACGCACGGTATTCAACGACATTTCATTTCCTGCTTTCACCAACGATTTTGTCAGACTGTCCAAATTGCGGTGGGGAGTTCTACAGGCCTTGTTCTCTAACTCTGTCCATAATGCATAATCCAGCGGATTGAATTCTGGGCTCCCGGATGGCCAATCTTGTGCAATAAAATCAATGAATGTTGTTGCGAAGCCACTCCTGTGTGCTTTTTGCTTTGTGAGCAGGAGCAGAGTCTTGCTGGAAGACCCAATATTGTCCACCGAAGAGAGTTTACGATAAAGGTTTCACAACACCTTCCAGCACATTGGTTTGATAAACCGCCGCACCGGTTTTAACACCTTTTTCGCAAAAATGGAGTGTTGTGACACCTTTATGGGATACACCCCACCAAACCATTACAGAAGCTGGATGATGGCCTCGTTGCACCCTGGGAACCATTTTTTTAGCTTCTTCTGATGATGTTGCATAAACCTTATCATTTTGTTTATTAAAAACTTGCTCCACAGTAAAAATTTTTTCGTCGGTAAAGAGGATGTTCTCATGACCATTGGTTGCGTGCCAAAGCAAGAGACTCTTGCATCTTTCCAATCTTATTTCCTTTAACCGTGGAGTCAACATGTGGGCTGTTCACCGACGAGAAGCCTTCATATGAAGATCATCTCGAATGAACCTACTCATCGATCTTGTGGAGATTTCCAACTCCCTCGACAACATTTTTTGTTTGTGCAGTGGATTTCTACGGATGCGCTCTCGGACAGTTTTGATGGCACTGACTGTTCTAACGGTATGTGGACGACTTTGCTCTATCATCCATGCCTAAGGTTTCATTAAATCGTTCTATGGGCACGATAAATGAATCTTTTTGTTATTTTTAGCGGTTTCAACAAATTCAAAATTTTAGAAGCATATTTTATTACAGCGATACGATTTTCTTTTACTCCCCACTCCATGATTACGAGTCAAAGACTGTCACCAAACTGATCGGAATATTACGCCGTACAGTTCCTTTTTTACAAAGTGCAGCATAACGGTACAATTCCAGGCTAATTTCCGAGAAAGCGCGCATTAGAAATTGTGTGACAGAATTTATGGCAAGACTAGGTATATATTAACACACTATCTGCCGGAAGGATATTAATGCCTTTTCTGCAGAGACTGGTGCCGGTCGGGTATTAATACTTTTTTTGCAGCATGTATGTTTTGTTAGTAAAGCATGAACCAATGCTTGTTTCTATATTTTATTTTATCGTTAATTTTGAAAATATTAAATGATTGAAATGAGGGGGTTTTTCAAACTAGCTGGGCGTGCGAATGCAGTTCAATTTGTGACCCGCCGATAGTGTGTTAAAAAGAGGAAAAGAAATGCACAATAGAGCCTTAATAGACAGAAGAATTTAAGATATAACAGCGCGTTTGAGAGATTGTTGGAAATTTCCTGCTGTTAGGCCAAAAATTTTCTCTTAGCAACTGAGGAAATCTGATTAAAAGTATTCTGGTCGCCCAAAAAAGGTTTTAGAGATTTGCACATTAAAATTTCTATTAAGCCTGGTTCATATTGATCTCGAAGTCGTATTGAAAGAGACTTCTAAAGATTTAATTCCATAATTTATGGCTTATGGTGAGCTGATTTTCAACATGGCAATGGGAAAAGAACGATAGACAAAAGATGTAAAAGAGCCGTGGCAACTTTTTTAATAATATGTATCTGTAAAACTATCTCGCACGAAATTTGGAAAAGAAAAATTAAAAAATATCGGTTAGTTATAAATTTAAAACTAATTAATTTTTTTTTTTTGTTTTTAGGAAATGAATTCTGGATAACTTATTACAACTTTTCTTCTATAATAATATACGTTATGAAGAACACATTCCAATCCTAGGAATAATTTACATCAGAATTTCCAGAAAAAGTATTACTTTTGCGGGAATATTGAACACAATTTTATTAATGACATTGCATATACCTTTAAAATAACGTTTACTTTATTCAATGACTGATAGATATAATTGTATGATCTCTAAACGCACCTTAATGCCAAATACTTTGTAATTTATTTATATGTAATATATAAGCGCGATTAATGGAATAAAAACTAGAAACACATTTGTCGTAAAAGGCATACACATTTATGTGTGAATGTAGAAGCAATCATGGGAAATAAATGCTGCAGTAAACGCCAAGAACAGGAACTCGCGTTGGGTTATCCAGCTGGCTACAAAAAGAATGATTACAATTTCGGACAGAATGTAAACAGTGGACAAAAACACAACAATGGAGGTTCTTTAGATTCTCGATATACACCAGATCCAAACCGAGGACAAATAAAAATCGCTACAAAGGGAGGTGTTGATATAATCAGGCCCAGAACTACACCATGTAAGTACATTTTATTTAAATTTTATAAAATTATTGGTTATATAAATAAGTTTTGAGGGATTTTTGTTTAAAAAGTAAGATTGAGAACATATTTTTATTTTAATCAAAGTATACTGCATTTGAATCTACAACCTTTGCCCATCTTTTTGACAGTAAACGTTTTGCCCGAAAGAAGAAGTCTGGGTCCTTTTAAGCTATCCAGTTGTCCAGTCAAATTTTTGATATCTCCATACAAACTAAACCGTTCTCTAGAAAGTGCTGACTGCTAATAAATAAAATAACACTGCTGATAATTCTTTTTGAGTCTGGCATGGATGCTCGTCGAGTAAAGCTTCCAGTTCTACATCAGCAATTTTGTTTCTGCTCCAGAACGTTCTTTATCACTAAAATTGAAATCTTTACTTTTAAATCGTCTAAACTAATACTCGCAAGTTTTTATAGATGGAAAATGTTCACCATAAATTTCTGACATTAGCCGACAACTTTCAACAGCACTTTTCTTTAAAATGAAGTAATGCAGTAACACTTCCCGCAAAAGCTGTTGCTCCATTTTCATTCGGATAAAAAAGTATGCAATGTCAATCAAGCTTAATTTACTGTATAGTATTATTTAGAAATACAACTGAATAGTTTTGACCTTTTTCATCTTCTGAGCTACCTAATATTCAAATTCATTTTAAAACTATGCTTCCAATAAATATATGGCATGATATAATATGAAAAGAAATCGAAAAAAATATTAGATTACGAAATATATGTATGTACAGATATTTTTCAAGCGAATTATCACTAAAACGATCATTGCCAAAGTTCGCTAAACAATTTTATTTGATAGATATGAGTGAATTTGAAAATAAATAGTCAAAGTGTTCCAGCATACACATTCTATATTTGAGCATCTAAACCCATAATTTCATACCAAAACCATAATAATTTTATGTAATTTTGAAGATAAATTTGAAATGTACTTGCAGGTGTCCAGGGTGGCGTTCCAAAACGCCGTATAGTTGTAGCACTTTATGACTACAAATCTCGCGATGAATCTGATTTAAGCTTTATGAAAGGCGACAGGATGGAAGTTGTAGATGATACCGAGTCAGATTGGTGGCGCGTAATTAATCTCTCGACAAGACAAGAGGGTTTAATACCACTAAATTTTGTAGCGGAAGAACGAAGTGTTAATAGTGAAGAGTAAGTTAATGTTTAAAATATATTCAAAACTCTAAATTTGTTGTATAAAACTCTATAGCTGGTTTTTTGAGAATGTTTTACGAAAAGAAGCTGATAAACTACTATTGGCGGAAGAAAATCCAAGAGGAACATTTTTAGTAAGGCCATCTGAACACAATCCAAACGGATACTCACTTTCAGTTAAAGATTGGGAAGATGGCAGAGGATATCATGTAAAACACTATCGAATCAAGCCATTAGATAATGGCGGCTATTATATTGCTACGAATCAAACATTTCCTTCATTGCAAGCTCTCGTCATGGCGTATAGTAGTAAGTTAAGAAAAATATATAAATGTCTGCAATTCGTCATTTTTTTTTCTGCCGTAGAAAATGCATTGGGATTATGTCACATTTTATCCAGGCCATGTCCGAAACCACAACCTCAAATGTGGGATTTGGGACCAGAACTTAGAGACAAATACGAAATTCCCAGATCGGAACTTCAGTTAATACGAAAATTAGGTCGTGGTAATTTTGGTGAAGTTTATTATGGCAAGTGGAGAAATAGTATCGACGTAGCGGTGAAAACTTTGCGCGAAGGAACTATGTCTACGCAAGCCTTCTTACAGGAAGCAGCTATTATGAAAAAATTCCGTCACAATAGACTAGTTGCTCTATACGCTGTTTGCTCTCAGGTAAATGCCTTTGTATAATAAGTTTAAAAGAACCACATTCATTTTGCTCTAGGAGGAACCAATATATATCGTCCAAGAATACATGTCGAAAGGCAGCCTATTAGACTTCCTCCGAGAGGGAGATGGACGATTCTTGCATTTCGAAGATCTGGTCTATATTGCAACACAAGTTGCATCTGGAATGGAATACTTAGAGTCGAAACAATTGATACATAGAGATTTGGCTGCAAGGAACGTGCTAATTGGTGAAAATAACGTTGCTAAAATTTGTGATTTTGGTTTAGCGCGTGTCATTGCTGATGACGAATACTGTCCAAAACAAGGATCACGGTTTCCTGTTAAATGGACAGCTCCAGAAGCAATAATTTATGGAAAATTTTCAATAAAATCAGACGTATGGTCATACGGTATTTTGTTAATGGAACTGTTTACTTATGGACAAGTTCCATATCCGGGAATGCATAGCCGGGAAGTTATTGAGCAAATTGAGCGTGGGTATAGAATGCCGAAGCCAACAAATCACTATTTTCCTGACAATATTTACCACCTTGTTCTACAATGCTGGGACGCTGTACCCGAAAAGCGACCCACCTTTGAATTTCTTAATCATTATTTTGAATCATTTTCAGTAACATCTGAAGTACCTTATAGAGAAGTTCAAGATTAAGGCTAGTTTTAAAGATATTTCTTTTCAAATGAGCTTTGTGCGTGAATTTGTAACGAATTGAGTATACCCTTTGTAAGGTGGACAATTAATTTGAAGAACATTTAAAATACACTTAAAAGGCAGATAGCGGACTGATTAGGAGAGATAAAAATAACAATTAAAAGCAACACATTAATAATAGTTACATTTTGATAAAAAGTACATCTATAATTTTTATTAGATACAACGAACTCTTATAAATTCAATCTGTCCGTCCGTCTGTTTCTGCAGCTATTAATTATTAAAATTTTATAAAACAGTGTTTAATGAAGGAAAAACTCTAACAAAAGCACTTAAAACGTGAAAACTACGTCTATATAAACAGAATGTATGAGTTGATATTTAAAATCGGAAAACGGATTTCGAAGTGCTCTTGTAATAACAAAAGGAACGATAGGCATTTCGCGAACACTATTATATCTTAGTGTTTATCATGTCTTTTAAACACAAATAGACCGGTCGTAGTTTAACTCTGGTGCTTTATATGCAGTTAGGAAAAAGTAATCGGTAACGCGTAATCGCGTAGATTTAAAAAAAAAATCGCCGATCAAATTTGAAACTTTGAATTAAGATATTATTTTATAAGACATTTATTTCTCGGAATTTGTTTTATATAAAAACCAATTAAAATCGTCTTAAATTAATTCAAATAAATTATATCAATTTGCAATTTACTATTACTTAATAAATAATTTGTTTTTCAAAATGCCGATTTCGAACCAATAATAATGCAATTGTGCTTAATTTTAGTTCCCCAAGCTAATCTATTTCCTAACACAATTTTAATTAGTCTCATTTGATTTCTAAATCTCAAATTAATCCGCTATTTGTTTAAAAGTAAAGTTGGGTTTTAAATTTTTTCAAATGGATTATTCCTATTAAAGATAAAAGCGAAAAAAGCAAGAATTTATTTGCAAATGTGTATTTGTTCATCTATTAATATTGTTTTAATATCGTAAAATGTCCATTTATATAATGTCTTACAAATTTTAACTTCATCTCGACATTATTTTATTTATTTTAAAATTAAACCTTGTCATTAATTAAGACTGCTGGCATTCTCTAAGCGCCCAAATATTTTGATATACACATTTATCAAGTCTGGCAGATTCAATTTTATTAATTTATTTTCATTTTAAAATTTGCATTATATTCAATTTCTTTAATATAAAAAAAGCAATTTTAACTTTTCTATTGTATTGTATGTTTTAAGCCAAATATCGATTCGGCTATTTACTAAAACTCAATTTTAAAACACAATACAAAGATTACTCAACAACTAATTTGAAATATTTGTAGGTGACCGCGATACAAAATTTTCGTTTTTTGCGAATAAAACTTTTTATTGCTGTAGCTCTTTATTATTATATGAGGCTAAATTGCCGCCACCGCCACAAATATTTCATATGAACTTTAGGAGCCTTTACGTATATTAAAAAGAAATACCAAATGCAGAGTTAAACAGTTGCCTTCATTATTTATTTAAAATGGACTGAATGGAATATTTTATATGGGCGTCCGTCCATAAAAGGATACTGCAAACTTGGTTCGAAAACATCGCCTAAGTTAACTAGACTGAAACTGAAAAATGTTATTATTAATGACCCATACAATCAGCGGCACAGACAGGATTAAAAAATAAATTAATTAAGGTAAATTTTCCATTATTTAAAAATGCTTTTAGTCCGAATATTTAGAGAAAGAAAACTTTCTTAGTCCAATTATGGATACCATCTCCAGATAATGCTGCTCTTTATTTATTAAATTCCAAGTAATCGGCATAATATATTTTTTATTATTGTCCAGACAAGAGAACAATATAACAATAATATTTATCTCTTTAATATAAATATTTACATTCTGGTTGTCTAGTGACTATAAACTAAATTCAAGTTTCAGTCAATTTAACCGAAATTAACAATTTGTTGAACAGGTTACAGGATCTATTTATTTTCAAATGAAATAATTGATTTTGTTGTTGACAATTGTGTAACTGCAAATAATGCAATGAAAAAAGCTTTGTTTTATTTCATTAATAAGTTATAAATTTTCTTCAATTTTTGCTTTGTCTAATTTTTGCCATGTGAAGTAACACAGAAACCACATAAATGAATCGAAAATTGAACAAAGAATGATAAAATGCAATCATTTGTTAATTAGTTCCTCGGAGATTTATATATATGAAAATTTGCAACTTTATGTAGTTATAAACAGAACAGGACATAAAATAATATTATAGAGATTACGCGGTAAATTCGATAGATTTTTATAAAGAGAAAAAACATGAAATTTGTACTTATCAAAATCCAAGTGGAACGAAATATACTGTAAATATAGTTGTGCGATGATATTGTAATAAGCCAGGTGAATTCCAAACAATATAAGTTCACTTAAAAACGTTTACATCACACTGCCATTGAGCACATTGCGCTAATTTAATTTTCTCCGCCAAACCAAGGGTCCGACTACTTATAATTCCAAAGTTAGAACAATTTTATAATGAAATTAATTTAAAGTATACTATAAGATTGAATTTTTATTTGTAGTTTTTTTTAGTACATTTTTAAGGATGATAAAATGAATCAGTTTTATTGTATTTTGACGGAATTCAGTAACATTTATAAATGATCCTAATTAGAAAGAAGAAGGTTTCAATCAAATTTTCTAATTGCTGATATTTGTCTTTTGTATTTATCAAGATATTTATAATACAGCGCAACTGTATTTAGTTTTAATATATATATATATATTTCTTCTTTGTAACTAAGCTTTTTCTCTTTTCTATTTTATTAATCTCGAAATCTCAAACCAAAGCCAGTTAATCATGTTTTAATATTCCTTTGTTTGATTTTACTTTGTTTTTGTTTTGTATTATTTTTTTCTTTTAATATTAGTATTATGGAAAATTTCTGTTATTATAACATAAGCATCACATAAAAGACATGTTCAATTTTAAATCTGAGTTTTCTTTAATGGATTTTTGCAGAAATATAAATTGCTTGCCTTTATATAAAAAACTTGGGCTAGAAATAAGACCACCACGAACATCAGTTTTCTTTAAAATAGGTGAATTTTAAAATTTTGGGCTATAATGAAGCTCGTTTTCAATAATAAGGGTCTATTAGTAAACATAATACGAAATTTTTTATCATTCGAAAGGACCTCGCAAGTTTTATATATGAATCCAGTCAATTTTGGTATACATAATCAAAAATTAATGAGGGCGCAAAGACAATTTTCGAATAATACAGACCTTATAAAGCATAAAACAGAGACACTTGAACTTCATCGATTGGTTTGAAAAAGAAATGATTGGTGCCAATGAAATGTCTTTTATTTTCTGAATTATATAAAATCTTAGGCGGAAACTTTTATAATATAAAAGTGTAGTAACAAAGAATAGATATCTTCAATAAACAGTATTTTAATAATTTCTCAATAATGTTACTCAATTTCAAAATCCATTACATTTTCTATGAAGTCCATTCTTTCCTTCATTGATTCAATTTGTCCACACTTGCTCATTAGATAATTATTTTGATATGCAACAATAAATTTATTGCATTTCATTATTGTTGCTCCGACATAGAGAATGTGAAATTTTGCCTGTTGGTCGCATATCTAAAAAAAAATGTTTTACATTTTAAGTGCAAATTAATAATACGAAAGATTGAAAAATGACTGGTCTAGATGATGTCCTCAATAAATTACTAAAACTCGATTTGTTGAATTCCCACTGCGTAATGTCTTATTCGCTGAAATTCTCAAAAATAATCCTAATCCTTATTCTCAATTAATGGACTATTGTAAACGTCCACGGAGACGAATCAAAACATTTATAATATGCTTCATGAACTAGGCTAAAAGACTTATGTTCAAGTGCGATATTTAAAAATTATGGGAATCCTTTAAAGGATCGCAGGAGAAATAGAATCTCTTCTCTGAAACGTAATAGTAATGATTATAATACCTTTGCGGACAGCTACTGCTTACCAGACATGTTTATTATCATTACCACAATGGTAATTCTAGTTTAATAATTTCATTGTAATTAAATACTCGTGTATTGAAATTATATTAAAGTTTCCACTTCTTTCGTGAAAGTCCTTATTTCACAAGATTATACAATATAAAATCAAGAATATCACTTGACTTCATCTGTGGCATGTATAATGCCAACGAAAGCTTCACTAGTAATTAATTACAATGAAGTAATTGAACCAAATTACAATCGCGATCAATGATTATGTTAGGAATAATCATTACCAATATAAGTCTAAAATCTAGACTAAGGATTGGCTGTGAGCTGTAGAACTCTTTAATAATCTACCAAGTTGAGGAAATTTATCAAAACAACTAACCTTATGGTTTTTGGAACAAAAAAATTGGAAAAAACGAGCCTACTGCAAAATTAAGCAAATTGTTTCTTACAACATTTATAAGTGGCAATATGCTCGTCACAAAGCGATGAGCTCGGTGTCGGCATCTGAGAATTGTAATTTTCGTCTCATCATTGCAGTACTTCACACGAAATCCTTGTTCGATAGCTCCAGCGCCAACAGTTCCGAAGTGTTTCTGAACGTTTTTCAAAATAGTCTTAGAAATGCTCTGCTCAGCGAAGCTCTTTCCCACGTTCCCTTTATGAGGGACGATTTTCACCACTATGTACCTTAAATAACATGATAAAACAACATAATTTTCAATTAATTAAACTTATATACCTGTTCTTTAATCTAACCATTTTTGCTCTGAAAAGAAATGTTTGGTTATGGCTTCAATTTACTTGAGTAAATCTACGCGGATTTCGAAAAAACTGTAGGAATGTTTAATATATCCCAAAGCGAGAGAATATGTAAAAGTTTGGGAACAAGTCAAGAATAAGGAAACCTCACCGATTTGTACGAAAATTTGTAGAAACATTCTTTTCGACTTAAAATGAACGAATATGCAAACAATTTTCGGAGATTCAAGAGTTTAAAATTTTGACATTTCGTGTTTCTCATTATATTTTTATCGCGAGTTTCTACAATTTCCCGCACGTATTCTCGACTGTACACGTGATATATACACACAATTCACCCTTTTTAATATATTTAGGGCTTCAAAACACCTAAAAAAAGCAAACATTTTGCATTGTTTCTTAAGTTTACTTACCCTCTTAAAGCTGCGGAGAACGACTTGGTGACAACTGACTTTTGAAGTTTCCCCTCCAATCTTTTGAGCAGCATTCAGAAATTGTGAACATGCAATCTTAGTTTAATAATGAGAAAATCAACGAATATCTATAATAATTTTTAAGAATTTAAGAATTATTTATATAAATTTTATAAAAAGAAACAATTGCTAGCAATAGTTTTTAAAGCATAAGTGATTTAATTTAAGCGACTCAATAAATATGCTCCATTAAATTTTGTTTATTTATAAGCAGGATGTTTTTATCTCAATATAATTATTGTCATTCCTTATTAGACAGTTTGTATAAGGATAATTTTTAGTTAATGACTAATGTTCACAATGTCTGAACAGTGCTCAAGGGATTAGAGGGGAAAATTGAAATGTGATCATATTGAATTGTTATCCGCAGCATTAAGAGGGTGAGTAAACTTGAAAATTAATGCATTATTTTTGCATTTTTAGGTATTTTAGGCTCCTGGAAAGTATTGGAAAAAGTAAAAGGTTATTTAAATGTGCATATGTAACGGAAAATGTCAAGAATACGTTTGAAGTTTAATATATCCGAGAGTAGATGTAAAGTAAAAATCCGTGGGGTTTCCGTATTTTTGACTTAACCCATATTTTCAATAAAATTTCTTAAATGCTTGGAGCAAGTTCAGAATAGGGGAAATGCGAAACTTATGCAGGGCAGGGGACATATAATTTCAGTAAGAATGTGCAACTTTTAATTTTGGCGAAATATCTGTAAGGGCCACGGAAAAACCAGGGAAATCCCGCTTGGTCTTTAAATAAGTAAATTAAAGATTGTAGCATATCTTCTCAGCAGCACGGGTGTTTGTAAGGACAAGCAGCAGTATGATAATCTGGAAATAGCGTCCAATGTCTGTGGTAATAAATAACTCAGACGGATCGGCACAAACAGTTTTGTTCGTAATTAAGTGCTGAAAGGGAAAAACAATAACTGAACCCCTTTTGACAAGTACGATTCACATTTTGTGCAATTCTAAGAAGGGAAGCATAGGTTCCCTGTGCATGGCCATAAAGTCCTTCGCACATGTGCAATGAACAAAATAGGAAACAGGCATCTTCTTAATTGAGCATGTCCTAGCATGCGCATAGTTTAGGCGCCAAAGGATTTAGTTATGACCAGGTTAGAGGTATAAAAGGTTAGGCAAGATTCGGGAATGGTGATTATCGCGGAGTACTCGTTACTTGGACAACATCGGGCGTGCTGCTGAGTTGTGTCCTGCTGCAGTTTGAATTTGAGAGTTGTAATCTTTACATATCAAAAAGTTGAATATTTTGGAAACTATAGCCGAGCGACAAAAAATTCTTCGTTTTAGACCCAACGGAAGGCTCCTGCAAACTTTTATTCGAATCGGCGCATTTCCCCTATTCCTAATCTAAGCCAATCCTTTGAGCGCCTTCCACTTTAGACCGAACGGAAGGTTCTTGGAAAATGTTATTCAAATCTGCCAAATCCTTCATTTGTTATCCTGGTTACTTTAAATGACAGTTGACAATTGGACTGAAGTTAACCTAAAATCGATTTATCGAATTTCCTTATAACCAAAAAGAAAAATCGTTTTGTCACGGAAAAAATTTATTTTCGATAATTTTCCATCCCTAAGAAAGATAACAGCTGTTTTTGACAGTTAGAGAAAATATATTTTTCTTAAGGTTTCAATTTTGGTTTGAGTACTCTTTTTTGTGTCATTATTTAACTCTCGAGTTAAAGTGATAAAATGGAATTTATTAATGAAGGTGTTGCTCTCGGAGTTGATTTACTAATTTTAGGACTATGCTGTAGAGAATATTACAGTTACAAGAAAATTGTTCAGTCACTCAAGGTACACAATAAATTTTGACATGATTGTATGAGAAATTGAATTTTTTTGAATTATTTTCAGAATGCTCCTCAGTTACCAATCAACGATGAATTAAAGGACCATATTTCTAAGCAAGAGAATAAAAAGATCCCGTATGCGGTGGTAAGGGGTACCGTCACTCCAATTGGCGTTCCTATAAAAAGCGTTATGACACCCTCCGTTACTGGGGTTCTGCAAGTTATCAAGTTGAGGTATACCAATTTTAAATTGCTAATAATTACTGTAATACCGGGCTTAATGGATTTAAGGAACTTGGGGAAAACTCTAGGGCTCTAAAAAATTTTCAGGATATCTTTAATTCTAGCCCACTGTGGGTTAATAACCTACCTCATTAAGAATTAGCAAAAAAAGCGCAGGAGAAATTTTGTATCTCTAGCAACGCCACCGATCGCTGGACTCTAGTCTTCCTGCAATGGTTATCTAATTAACAACACCCAGTGAAGATTCAGCGATTCCATTACTGAAAATATAAGGGCTTAGAATATAATAAACAAATTGCTTGCCATTTCGATGTACGTAAACTTAAAGAAACAAAGTTCATTAACTAACTGTGAGAAAAAACACGTTCACAAACCTTGAATGAATGCATAACAGCACAGGTCCATCCAGTTCTCGTAGCATAATCTTAAAAGTACAATGATTTCGGCACTGGTCAGTCCCCGAAGAAAGATGCTGTGAAAGGTTACTTTAATGAATTTTGGATTAAGAAAAAATGTATTCATTAAAAAACAACCTAACGCTACAAAAAAGATAGTTGCATTACAACTGGCAAGCAACTAAGCTTTTCACTTATAAATATTCCTGATTAAGATTAAGTCTTCGCAAAATTTCCCATTTGCTCTCCAATGTGCAGCATTTTTGTAGAAATTGTTCCTTGCATTTTTTACCTCTTCCCTATAAAACTTGGATAGTTTGTTGATTAAAAACACCGTTTGCTATTTTAAACCTAATTAATGCATACACCGATCCCTGAATGCTCTGCTATTTTGAAGGAGGCTGTAAGAACAACAGATCTGACTTATTAAATTGTATTAATTATAGCGAAATGTGCCGTTCTTATTTAAGAATTAATTTCCCAAATTGTAAAACTTTACGAAAAAAATCACGGACGACTACAAACTCGCTGTATTCCTAAGTCCTGGTTCTTTCCATCAATTTGGAAAGATTTCTATATTGCAAAAGTTGTGTCTAACAGCTAAACTGCTTCCACTGCAAATCCATTCTTTTCTTGCCCAACATATTTAAAATTTCCCATTACATCAAGTTCTTAAACTTAGTATTAAACAACTTCTTTTTGTTTTCCTTATCAAGTCTTACCTCAATAATTGGCGATACAGAAATAATGGTATGAAAATTTTTAAACGTGCTAAAGCACATTCTATCTAGTGCCTAGAAAATTGTCTTTTCCTGAATATCTCCAAGTGCCCACCAATTTCTCGAAATGTCTCCCCATTGTCTCGAATTTTCGAATTTTTGTGACTTTTAGAAAAAAGAAACAAAATATTTATTAATTGCTGACACTGCCTAAGTTGGAAATAGTGTGTTAGTAAATTATATTTTGTTTGTTTGCTTTTTTAGCTTATGTTCATACTAATAAAAATATACGGCGACAAGCACGTATTTCTTATATGAAATGACAAATCAAGAAAGTGGGAATTTTTCATTTAATTTAAAATAAGTTATGGCAGAATTCATATAAATGTAAATGTGTGCTTTTTGATATTTCAAATAAAACAAAGCTGATAAACTGTCCCTCTTATACTCTTCTCAAGAACATAACGTAAACAACGCTTACCATTCGACACAATGGGTAATTATCCAGAATCTTTCAGGGAGCATTAGACGATACACACAAGCCTTCTGCTGGAGTTGTTAAAGAATTGCACTTTAGATTTATTCTTCAAGGTGCTTTTCGATTTTGAAGGTTTCGTGTCATCATATGTATGTCTGACCGGTCGATCGCACTTCTCATCAGAACAACCTCGAGAAGGTATCAGCGACAAGGCCAAGGGTAGCTCAGTCCTTTCGAGAGCATCAAGCGCCAATTCGAGAGACATAAGTTCAAGCCCTGGACAAGTCGTAGTTTTTTGGAGCAATTCCCATATGTATGTATTTAATAGCTTGATTTTCCTGTCTAAATAAGTGGGTATAGGTTCGAACATTCAGTTATATTATCTAGTCACGATGCCCTTTCCTTTCCTCTCCAAAACATTCTTAAGATCCGTCTGCACAGCCCCATTTAAAGGGTTTTATTTCCCTAACGTCACTCCTCTTCAGAGTCCAATCTTCCACTCCATAAAGGGGTACTGACTAAATGTAACATTTCAACAATCTTAATTTTAGTTTTAGGTTTTTGGAACAAAACCTTCCCCATTGATTAGATTCTTGATCCCAAGTACGCAATGTTTTCTACAATTTCATTTTTCTTGTCTTCAATTTTCAACGGTGTAACAACTTCCTGTTGATGACCATATGCTTCAATTTGCTTGCTTGATAATTTTTAAACCGTATCTCAGACTATGCTTATTAAGCTTAGAAGAATTTGTAGATCTTGCAGCATTACCTACTTATTAATAAATCTTATTAATTTATTTATTATTGATTTTGATGCCCAGTCGTCTATGGGCAAGCTTCTAATAAAGTCGATTTCAACTTTGTCATATATGACGTTAAACTAACAATCAACAAGTGGTCAAAAGTTTTCTCAATGTACTATGTAAAAAAAAAAATACTTTCCTTACAGCGAACATAGGGTTGCGAGAGGATTTGCAGGTTTCTGGACAGAACAACATAAACTTCTCCACGTTTCATCAAACGAAGTTCCTTTCATGATAGCAAATGGGGACAATGGAGTAGAAATTACCGATGGATTATCGGCTGCCATCCTAGATTTAGATGTGATCTACGATAACTATGAGCCATCTTCACTTTCATTGTTTGATCATGTTTTTGGGTTTTTCTCTGGTGTGCGGCAGAAAGGTTTACAAACCACCGAGGAAATTTTAAGGGATGGTAGTTTTATAACTGCTATAGGGGAAATTGAGCTAGATGGGAAAACTTTACGAATGCAAGCGTCAAGTATGGGGCCTATGTTTTTGACCACAGCAACCAAAAACTCCTTGGTGAAAAAAGTCGAGGAGGCAAAATCATCTATGCTGTAAGTAGACAAAAATGATTGCTACTACATTGTTATTATTAAGTTATTCTTTATTTCAGCGGGAAAATTATTGTGTGTAGCATCATATCAGCAATACTCTTAGCTATTATCGGAAAAAAATTCTATCAGAAGAAAAAGCTAGAAAGAGATGAAAGAGCGCTAAAGGACACTTTAGAAAAGGCTAGAAAAGAGCGTCGTGCTAAAAATCGATCAAAACAATTAAATGAAGAACAAGTATGCGTCGTTTGTACAACAAATCCAAAAGAAGTAATTCCCCTAGTCATTTTTAATATAATTATTTTTAATATATATTTAATACATTTTAGGTAATAATACTCCCTTGTGGACACGTTTGCCTGTGTGAGGATTGCTCAGAGAAAATAAAAATTCATTGTCCAGTTTGTAGGGGAAAAATTAAAAATAAAGCAGCTGCTTTTATTGCTTAATACAAAAGTCATGATTTTAGAAAGAATTGATGCTATTATTTTTGACGTCTTCTGCCAAAATTGTCCATTAATTGATTCCGATTTAAGTTAAAATGATTGGAAAATATTTTAAAAAAAGAAACTTAATTTCTTTTTTTTCAAGAATCCATGATATTTTGGTAACTTAGTTGATCATCCAACATTTTGAGAAAAATTCGATATTTTTTACTGTGAAAATCAAAGGTAATTGCATTCGGTTTGACTACGCGTCCAGTACTTCCCATTGCACGAGATGCACTCTGTAAAACATTCGTGGACATAAAGATATAAAATTAAAAAGGTTAATTTAACCCCCAGCGTGCGCGTTACATTTTTTTTAATATGATATCTTAAGAATATTTTCTTTAAGTTTCATAAAATTTTGCACAAGATTGATTGGGATTTTTGAGCCCCTTAAAAAAGTTCCTGGGGAAACGACTTTAGCACCTTAATATTAATACATATGGACAAAAACAACAATAACAATAAAAAAATTTCGCTTTTCACCTTCATGACTAAATATACACGTATAATTTCTTAAAATAGTGCACGCACTGAGGGTTAAAAACGAGAAATACCTTTAAATCAGGATAAACTTTCGAAGCACATGCGCCTAGCATTGAAGCGCCTACCAACACCATTTCTGATTCGTGTGGCACTATTGCAGATATATTGCAGACATCGGCATGAGTTTGAACATAAAGTTGATTTTTACTCAAACCTCCACTAAAAATCAACGAGGTAAATTTCGATCTTCCTTGATTCACAAGAGATTCTATAATATGCTTCGTGCCGTACTATAAAAAGAAATAATGGTGAGAAGTAAATATTTTAAAGAACTTAGGAAGAACTCACGGATAACGCTTGAACAAATGCTAAATACAGAATGGCGAGATTTTTTTCATCCGAAACTATGTTGAGTCCAGTAATCTGAAAAATGAAAATATTTTTATTTTATATAATAAAACAGAGGTCACCTAACCATTCCCTTCAAATTTGGATTAGCAACAGGCGATCGGTTACCGTGAAAATCAGGCCACACGTGAATGTCTTTTGTTAAAAAACAGACATCCTCAAGCTTTCGTTCTTCAGCTGTTTTATTCAACAAATTATTGAGGTACGTATAAACATTCCTAAATAAAAACAATATGTAAGACGTAAGTGAATTAATACTCAAGCCCTACTCGTTTTCCTCCAATTTTAGTTTTATATTCTGGACTATGTAATCTAAAAGAAGTCCTGTTGCACTTTGTCCGCCTTCATTTAAGAAATATTCGGGGAATATTGCACCTCCATAAGGGCCCCATATTCCTTTCGTCCAACAGGGGCTTCTAGTCAAACTCATGTGACACGTCGAAGTTCCACAAATTAAAGCTTAAATCGAATATTTTAACTGACATTTATTTTTTTAAATTATCATACCCAATCTGGAAGATATATCGTCGTCATAAGGTTTACAGCCAAATAAAGCTAAAGCTCCAGCATGTGCATCGATCAAAGAAGTCCCGACATATGTTTGCGGTAGAAGGCCAAGATTTTGAGCCGCTTCATCTGAAAGACCACAACCCACAGCAGAGCCAGGTTCGCAAATTTGTTGACCAATTTTTTCAAAATTGTTTTCACATAATTCCCCCAGGTCAATTATTTTTAAAAAATCTGATGACCATCTTTTGTTTTCAGCATCATAATTCCATTTGCATACAACTGAACAAAGTGATCTCGAGTCAGAATCTGTACACTTCCACGTTAAAAAATCTGGTAAATCAAATACTCGCCAAATTTTTGACCAACAAGATATATTCAGATTCCGTTTTAGCCAAAGTAATTTTGGTAATTCCATTTCAAGAGACACTTGACCTCCAACATATTTGAGAATGTTATGTTTAGTTGCGTTTATGATTTCAGCCTCCTTGCTAGCTCTGTGATCCATCCATAAAATAACATTTTGGTCACCTTTTCCTGTGGTGCTGACGGTTATTGGTATCCCATTCTCTCCTAGAGCAACTAGGGAGCACGTCGCATCGAAAGATATTCCTACTATTTCAGTCGGACATACGCCTTCGACAACATTCTGTAAATACATTGCATTAAATTTTTCAATAGCTTAAGACATTTATATGAAAGCTTTCCAGGATCCCGGGAGGAGTTATTTGATATTCTTAGATTAAGAATCAGAGTTTCATTTATGCCATCTTACAAACTTTATGTTTATTTTTCTTTTAAAAGTGTCTATTATTCTTTTAATGTTTTGTAATTCATATTAAAAAAAATGTTCAATTTATAACTATATATTATCTTTCTGAATATTATATTCAATGTTAGAAATTATGTCCTATATCAAGCCTATTTAAAAAGCAATTGTATTTATGTAAATATATTTATAAATTATTTTTTGCTTTTTAGCATATAGCTTTTTATTGGTTACAACCAATTTGGTCCTAATCTACTAGACCGATTAAGTTGAAATTTGTTACACATATGAATTTCTGTCTGTGACATGGATGTGTAACATAAATAAATGAATTTTTAGGGTTGTGTGAGGGTCTCAATAAAATAGTTTTGAAATTATTTAAGAAAATAGGTGAAAATTGCTTTTTCGGAATTAAAGACCACAAAAGTAGAATTCTCAAAGGTATAAATTAATATTTATTCATTTAATTATTTTGATCTACGTCTAGTTTAATAGTATAAATAATGAATTTATGTTTATTTTATAAAAAAATTTCAAGCTAATAACATACTAGTATATATATAGTATAAATAGTATAAATTTCAAGTTAATAACATACTAGTAAGTGTTAATTCAATTACTAACAAAACAAAAAACCAATTAAAATTCAAAAGGCAGCAAGAAAAAACAACACATTATTTCAAATAAAGGACATAACAATTTTGTATTTAAATTAAAAACACAGAATAATTGAGATGT
Source organism: Philonicus albiceps (assembly GCA_963969385.1). Taxonomy (NCBI): domain Eukaryota; kingdom Metazoa; phylum Arthropoda; class Insecta; order Diptera; family Asilidae; genus Philonicus; species Philonicus albiceps. Next base: position 37,873,590 of record OZ017772.1, on the reverse strand, counting down.
TGGGCTGAAAATGATTCCAGGTACTGTACACATATTACATTTATGGTAACTATGGAATTCGATCTCGCTCATATGACCACCGCGATCACGTTTGCAGCGATCGATTCTTTGGAGCCAATTTTTCACGGAAAAGGGTCACGCATATTGGTAGAAAGATAAATTTTTTCACAAGCTGTGTGGCATGTGGCACCATCTTGTTGGATCCAGACATCACTGATGTCAAGTCGATCCAATTCTGACCAAAATTAGTCTTCCAATATTGCACGACGACGACATGGCAAACTCCATTGACCGTAACATGACGATCATTTTCATCGACTAAAAAATATGGTTCAATCACACCTCCGGCATGCAATCCACACCACAAGGTCACTTTTTGTGGTTGTAATGAAGTCTTTTGAAGCACATGTGGGTTTGTTGATGTCAAATAATTCATTTTTTGCTTACTGACAAAGTCATTAAGTCAAAAATAAGCTTGATCGCTGAAGATGATTTTTCGATGAAATTCAGGATTTTCTTCAGCAGAGCCCAATCGAAGAAGTTTCGACGCTTCAAATGATCAAGAGGCTTCAGTTCTTGAGTTGATTTGATCTTGTAAAAGTGTAAGCCAAGATTTTTACACACAATTCGCTACAACGTGATTTGAGAGACTCCCAATTCCTCATTTCGAGCTGAAGCACTTACGGCTGCAATATTTTCGGTACTTCGACCAGTGCGTTGTCTCACTCACATCCAGTAGTGAATATTTTGACTCCAATTTATCCGCTATAGCACGCATAGCCTGCCTGATTAGACGATCATTAGGATTGAAAATTGGCTAAGCGCTTTTAAAGTTGCAACTATCGATTCAGAATTACGCTAGTAATTGTTAATAATTTTCAAACGTTGCTAGTTCATGAACTTCATCATGATAAAAATGTTAATCTTGACTGACGTTTTAACGTTTACAGATCATGAAAAACTTTCGTTTTGTATTAAAATACAAAATTGCCACTATTGGATAAATTTATTAATTAATTTAATCTTCAGTGAAGACGCATTCATTTTTTAAATTAATAAATTTCATTAAAACGAACTTCTATAATATCTTATCTATGATATTTTATGTCGAGATTAATCGAGATATGGTATTTCTAATCGACATTTCACCAGGTCGAGGTTTTTTCTCGTTAAGACTCTTCAAGTCGAGATTTCGTGACTTTTAATAACTTAAAAAATTTCAATTTTTATATGTTAGCATTTTAAAAAATTAAGCATTTGTACCCTTCCCTGGGCATTATCTTAAGGAAAATATTCAAAAGTGGCCTTTTTACAAAATGAAAATATTGTACAATGGGAACTTAAGCCAATAAAAGATAAAGTTACACAAATTGTTTTGGTTATCAAAATCAGGGTCAGAGTGAAAATAAATATGGAAATTACATTAATTCCTTATCTATATGTTCTAAATTTTGCAGCTTCTGAATTCAGATGTTTCTGGAATTTGTAAATTCTTCCAAAACTTGCCACGATCCCATCTTGAGTTCGTATGTTTTCAAGTTTGTGCTGTTTTTTTTTTAAATTTGCAATCAATTTGCATTCGGGGTCGGTAATAATCAAAATCAATTTCAAAGAAAATTATTAAGAAAAGCTTTTGGTGGTTTTTAGCTGAATAAAATGTGGTATTATTTTAGAATTTTAAGTCATATAAAAACTTAATTCAACTTAATAGTACATTGCGTACCTAGGGAGCAAATTAGGACATTTCAACCCGTGTGTAACATTACAAATGAGCCGAGGACGAGAGTTTGGGTATTCTACTTTGCTCCCGTGTTGCACTATTTTTTTGTTATATCACCGCCAAAAATTTGAATTCTGCATCTGTTTTACAGGAGTAAAATGGCTTCTTTTTATTCCATCTAAGAAGCAAAGTAGAACATTTCAAGCCGCGTCTAGGAGAAGGTAAACACACGGATTGTCTTTTTCTTCTTTGATCCAGTTCAGTGGTAAAAAAGTGCATTTTTCTCCCTTAAGACAGAATTCGATCTTTCGGCGGTAATATAATAAAAAATATATTCAATATTCATCAACTGACTGCTTTGACTGATGTGCAATTTATTTGAACATAATCTAATAGTTTGCGAATCGGTTCTAGTAATTTTCTAGTTGAAATACTATGTACATCTTAGCAATCCAGAGTGTTAAAAAAATAGTATAATTTTACATGCTAACTACCTATACACAGTTTTGCTAGGAGTAAATGAATAAGCAAACTACGTCATGGTTCGTAAATTTTTTAAAAAGGTTACAAAACGAAATAATAAGAAAAAATGATAAATTGCATAATAGAATCGATATGTGCACTGGCATATTTACGAAATAAATAGACCTCAATGTAAACTGGTTTATGGTAAGACATCAAATAGTATATTTTTATATAATGAAGTTTTCAATTTTATAAAACTGTTCGACCTACTTGAACGCAGCAGCAAACCGCTTTCCAGATGTCATCTGAAGATTGCTCGTGGTGACCCGGTAATGGATTCCAACTTTTTAGATCTTTGGAATGTTGCTTAATCACTTGCCCTTGAGAGTTAACCAACGCTGCTCTAGCGCTGCCTGTGCCGACGTCCACTCCAACAAAATAAATTCGCGGCATCTTATAGTGGAGCACACTAAAGGAATGATTTTGCTTTCATGAAGCTAAGCGCACTAAGAATAATTTTGATTTGATTAACTTATCAGCAGCGCTGAGGCCTTCTTTTGCTAGCAAGTACGAGACCTGAACTAAGACTAAGAATGAAACTTATATTGATAACAATCATCACTTTTTTTATAGCGCTTTGTCGTATTAAGGGGCTTAACTTTCAATATGTTTCTGCATTCTCTTCCAACAGTTTTTAAAAAGCTCTGCTTAAAACTGTATAATATTCCAGAAATTTTACAAATTTATAAATAGAGCCAAACTTAATATAATTAGGATATGCTTTGCCGTTTGCATATATATTCTAAATCTATTTTATTTTCGACAGTACATTTCAAGAAAACTATCCTGTTATAAGAAACGACTGATTCTCAACTGCCTTCTTACTGCTATAAATCTCAATTAAAGAGCAATATTATGACAAGTGAAACTCCACTTCAGGCCACTTGGAATTAGTCCTATACTTGTCCAGAAAAATTTAGTAAAACCTTCAAGGGTTCCAAGAATTATTCGGATTACTTTTAAGTATCGTCGCGATTTGGACATTAATCTTTCGTATTTATTTTTTTTGGCGAATTGTGTGTATTTTGCTGCTTGCTGATTTGCTGGATTTTTGAGTAATGTTTGGATGCAAAGTTTATGCTACTTATATGTGGAAAAAGCTATTACGCAATTCAAATAATCATAAGACGCAGAATATTCCTATAAAATCATTTTTCATAAATTGCAGAATTGAAAAGTTTATTTATTTATTAACGCTTAATACAAGCTACGTGCATTAAATAAACTTAAGACTAGTGCTAATCTAAGAGACTAAATTAGAGGAGGAAAAACGGAGAAAGGGAAAGGACAAGACAGATTAGGGGAGACTAATTAGGTGGTGCCTGAGAGAATTTTTACTCAGGTGAAAGTCGAAAGAAGGGAGGGAGTTGGCTCTTCGAAGCATTCTTATGAGGGGTTCAGAAAGACCGTAGTTGATTCGATGATAAGGAGGGCGAAAGAGAGGGGCCGAGCGGAGGTTACGGGGATTGGTGTAGATAGGGATCCGCTCAAGTAGAGAAGGACAGTCAATCTCGCCGATTAGCAGTTGATGAATGAATGTGATATCGGCAAGGTCACGCCGCTTCCATAGAAGTTTTCGGTCAGACCAGAGGAGCGAAACGAAGGAACCTGCGTTGTACAGCCTCAATCCTGTTGATGCTAGTAGATTGGTAAGGAGACTAAACTTGGCTAGCGTATTCCAGGAGAGGCCTAACGAAGGTGACAATGAGGGATTTGGCGACGTACGGGTTAAGGAACTCTTTAGACTACCGCTTAACGAAGCCTAGCGCGGAGTTGGCTCTATCAATGTGTTCGCGAAAGTTAAGTTCACTATCGCAGATGACGCCTAGATCGCGAAGAGAGGAAACGCAGGGGATAGGTTCGCCAGACAAGCGATAGACTCTGGGGGGGAAGAGGGGCGTTTACGCGAGTAGGTGATGGATTGGCATTTGGAGATATTGAACTCAAGAGAGTTTTTTGTGCACCAAATGCCAAAATTATCGAGATCTTCTTGGAGCAGACGGGGGTCCGAGGTGGAGGATATCCGTTTAGAGATTTTCATATCGTCGGCGTAGATGGACAGGTGAGAGTGCTTGATAACACATTCGACGTCATTTATGGCCAGAATGAAAAGTAACGGACCTAAGTGGCTACCCTGAGGGACCCCCGAGTTGGCCACGAAAGAGTTGAAAGAGGAGGAGCAAAAAAGGTCACTGTACTGGCGGTGTTCAAGATAGGACTTCATCCAGGAAGAAAAGAGCCGATTGAAGCCACTAACTAAACTAATATGTTTCATCATATATTTTAGAGAGAAAATACGATTTTGAAAATTTTGCTGAACTAAATTTTTGTAATTTCCTGAAATAAGAAGATTTTTAAATTAGCATTGCATTGCATTTTAATCAGAGAAATCGTTTTTTATGGTTTTTATAAATATATATATAAAAAATAATAATAATAATGAATATATAAAATCTTATGCAGTATGAAAATTTCATCGAAGAACTATCCTACCTATTTATTATTATTATTTAAAATTTAGAACTACTACTGTTATGAATTTGCAAAGCGTAAAATTTTAAGGATTTTATTTTGTATAGTCTGCAAATTTCTAATATGGGTACGAGCGCATTGAAACCAATCAAGCACTTTTATGCATAATGAAATTATTTTCTAAACTGTGAGCCGACCGTCTATTAATAAATTTTTTAATTATTATTTTTGCTTTGTGTGCGACTATAAAATTACTGCAGATTTTCGAAGTTTTATAATCTATTATTCCCCGATATTTCACTATTTATTTATTTATGGACACATATATTATCCAATACCCAGTAACGATATCTTGCAAACACCAATAATGGTTTTTCAAAATTTCTATACGTTTGAAATGATACGTCAATTCTAAAAGTTTAAGTAGAGAAAGATTTACGCCCAAGATAATAAGCATGATAAGAGCAACAGTTAAGTTGGTTCGATTATGTTGTGATCAATGTACCAAATGTAGAATTTACGGTTAAGTCAAGGTTTTTTGAATTCCATAAAGAAAGCCTATAGTGGAGTATTCCCTACTAAAAAGGATGAAAATGCACTAATTAATATTTAAGCCCAATTGATACTTTGAACACCATTTTGCAAAATGAGGAAAGTCTTGAAAGACTACGGCGACTTGAGCAGCCGAAAAATTTTTAAATCATCTACCTAAGCTAGAGATCGCAATAAGTTATAATTATACAGTCTGCTTGCTTGGAGAAAAATGAGCACTTACCTTCTTTCGTTATTCGCATAATTCTGTTCCTCCAGATGTTATATTATGAGAATATTGTTTAAAAGTGTAATCAAAGAACTATAAATATTGTAAAAAATACGATATTTTATTGAGATTCGAAATGAGTTCCTTTATAACTCATATTATCTTTATATATATATGCATCACACGTCCAGAGGAAAATGTTTACTCTTTGAATGTCTTTTGGTAAGGAATTCATAAATAGGAAATAGGAGATTCTTGCATTTTTCTTTAGCTTCATTTAAAGTGAGTTTGTTCTTCTTGCTGTACACGTTCAAATATATGCCCAAACATACAATTAGGCCGGACCAAATGTATCTGAAATTATTTCAAAATATATATTTTAAAACGTTAAAAAACGTACACTTACTGCAATGTGAAGGGCTTGTTAAAAAATATAAACGATATAACGATTGTCACAGCCTTTCTTGCTGTAGTAACTGTTGCAGCTATTGGGGCTCCGCACGTCCTTACTAATATTAAAACAAATTGTATACCTAAATAGCCTGAAAGACTAAAGAGAAAAGCGTAGCCGTAGGTTTCTACTGGGTGCTGAAAGTGGACGTTACAGTAAATAGTAGAGAATGCCAGAAATGAGGAGACTTACCTTTGCACAGAAAGCTATTCCTGGCAGGAGATTTCCCGTCACAGCCATTATAGTTAGTAAATAAAGGTATCCCAGGCCGTACGAGTAGAAAACCACTTCACTGCTCTGTGCGCTGGTTTCCCTCATAGCCTGCTCTTGGACGTTTCCAATTGCCGCGTCACAAACGAGGGCCAGACAAATTATCAGCACACCAAAGGGATTAAAATTTGGAGAGACCTTAGAGTCTGCTAAGGTAAACAGAGTTAAACCCAAGCACATGCAAATCGCAGCCAAAAAGTCTAGCAGGCCGTGCTTCTTTTTTTGAATTAGTATGCTTCCGACCAACACTGGGATTAGCTTGCAACTCTTAAATATCACTTGGGTTGGGTAATTTAGGTATCCCAAGCTTGAGTTAGAAAGCCCCATAGTCCCCAGAGTTAGCAGCGCTAAAAGGCAGTAAGTTTTCAGTGAAATGCACCTTTTCTGGTCTCTCATATAAGTTCTACGCTCAACATATGAGAAAACGACATAAAGCTGAAACTGCACTAAAGTGAGGAACCATCCAAACGGCTTGAATCCGTCCAGGGTAAAGATAAGCTCTTGCATATATCCATAGACCAGGTAAAGTGCAAAAATGCCTAAGCAGCAGAGGATAAATTGGGTTTTCTTACTATAATTTGTCAGATCGAAGCATAGCACCTTCACTTGCTCTGCTGGCAGATTATTATCGTTTTTCTTGAAGCCATCAGTTTCAATGAACTCTGCACCGCTAGCTCGAATCATTTGGAAAATATTTAAATAAATTACTTGCGAGAATTACATTCTAAAATATCATGTTAAATATTAATGGAGCCCCACAACCCCTTTGTATTTGTTTTATTAAGGTTTGGTTTTGTTCCCACAACCTCTGCTTTTCACAGTTTTGACCGCTGTTAGACTGACGTTTGGCGGGCGGCGCTAATTGAGAAGCTTTGGAAATTTTTACATACACATAAATATCACAGCATAGATATCAATGGACCGCTCATGTCACGTCATGTCCTATAGAAACGGACGGTACGATTTCGGTTCCCTCTTTATCGCTCTCAGGCAGTGACATCTCATAAATTGACGTTAAATTAACGGTTCATAATGTCAGAGATATTTCCGTCGTTCCGTCCGTTCCGATATTTCCGTCGTTACAAATATTCTCTGACAATTCTCTGGAGAACTATCAAATGGCCAAAAATTCCCTTTAGTACAGACCAATTTATGATAATCTAAGGGCCACGGAAAAACCAGGGAAATCCCGCTTGGTCTTAAATAAGTAAATTAAAGATTGTAGCATATCTTCTCAGCAGCACGGGTGTTTGTAAGGACGAGCACCAGTATGATAATCTGGAAATAGCGTCGAATGTCTGTGGTAATAAATAACTCAGACGGATCGGCACAAACAGTTTTGTTCGTAATTAAGTGCTGAAAGGGAAAAACAATAACTGAACCCCTCTTGACAAGTACGATTCACATTTTGTGCAATTCTAAGAAGGGAAGCATAGGTTCACTGTGCATGGCCATAAAGTCCTTCGCACATGTGCAATGAACAAAATAGGAAACAGGCACCTTCTTAATTGAGCATGTCCTAGCATGCGCATAGTTTAGGCGCCAAAGGATTTAGTTATGACCAGGTTAGAGGTATAAAAGGTTAGGCAAGTTTCGGGAATGGGGATTATTGCGGAGTACTCGTTACTTGGACACCATCGGGCGTGCTGCTGAGTTATGTCCTGCTGCAGTTTGAATTTGAGAGTTATAGTCTTTACACTAATGAGAATACAATCAAATTCTCTTTTTAATGTTTATAGTAGCCTCATTCTCCTTAAAGTACCTTTTTAAGGCGCAAAATCGCGTATGAAGTGTGACAACAAATTTGTTGCGCATCGTAGTTTCCTGGGTTTTAGATCAGTATTCGATGATTATTTGACAGCAAATCCCCGAGTTTATGCTGTTGACACATCCATACAGTATGTGCTCGAAAAATTAGACGCACTGGGAAAATAAATGGCAAATGAAACAAATTTATAAATTTTGGTTTATTTTACATTAAGGCATATTAATGACACTTTACGAAAATATAAATTTAAATTTAGTGACCCCAACTTTTTGTTTTACAACTTTAGCAATCGCATTCAAAGACCTTGACATATCATATTTATGTTTTTGAGGGAGAATCTAACGAGCATAATTTAAAAGTATTCAGAAAGAATTTTAATCAATTCTAAATGTAATTTCCAATTAATAATAATTATATTATTATAATTCCAATTAGTAAATCTGTCCTAATTTGTTCTATCCTTAGGCAGCCATAGCGCTGATCATATACATCGTCTCTTGTCCTTTTCTAACAGTTGGTTGTGAAATTGGCAGATGCCTGAGACAGGAGATTGAGCGGGCTATCTTACATGTATGCAGTTGAGATAACCGATTTAGAAATGTCAATGACTCTTTATAAGCTGTGATTAATAATAGAAAACACTGTTAATTATGTGTCAATGTGAAACTAGCCTTGCAACAATTTCCGAATGACATATACCCAATTATGCCAAACTTCGTGTGTGTCCGGCAGAAAATGGCGTCGATTTTTTTGACATTGTGATCGAGGAGCGTTTTAGTTGATTTTGGATATAATAAATTTATTTCGGCAGGCCTAATGTTTTTTGAGATATGGATATTCCAGTAGCACCAAGAGGTGATTTAGTTCATAATTGTTGTGCGAAATGTGTATCTTCTTTTCTCTAATTGCTAAGATTACGATTCAATGGATGCTCACTGAATAAATTTGTCCGTTTTAGACACAGGCCTTCGAAATATCATAGATAAGCTAGCAGAGTTCGTAGCGCGCAATGGACCAGAATTCGAAGCAATAACAAAAGCAAAACAAAAAGGGAATCCCAAATTTGAGTTTTTGTATGGAGGAGAATTTTATAATTACTACAAATACCGTGTGGCATCCGAGCAAACTTGTAAGCTATAGCTTTGAAATTATTCCTTATTTATTAAGAGTACTCTTAGTCATGTTTCAAATCAAGTTTGTGAATTTCTTCGTGTGATACTTTTCATTTCCCTGCTTAGGGGAGTTCGACAGGGCTTCAAACGAATCCTCTTTTCAGAGGATAAATTAGTTTGCAGTACTGTCGTACTTAGAAATGATTGCTACAATTGTGGTCCTTTCTGTTGTGCATTGTGAGGGGGAAGCGGTGCCAGATGCAAAATAACCAAAATGCTGTAACAACAAAATCAGTGTTAGGCGCAGTCACTAATTTTCAGAAACTTTTATTTTAGGTACATTTACTTTAAATCTGATTCATAACGTGTTTGAAAAATATTGTTTAAGAATTCCTAGTGGATCCAGTGAATACTTTTCACCGTATACGCAAATAAACGTCAACTGGGAAAATTTATAATATACTAATAAAAAGTGGAATCAATGCCGAACTTAATGGGTCATCAATGGGTCTTATACATAAATTGAGCAAATTTTTTGTGTAGAAAACAAAGTTTCAAATTGAGAGAAATCGAGTTTTTATGCATATAATAAATGTAATGTAACGAATAATTGATGATCAATGCAAACTTCCCTTTGCCCGGTAACGAACATGAAAAGGCATTAAATACAGAATAATTTCTTAAACACTTTTATTTGAATATTATACACTTATACTAAGTTTATTGTACATTTTGTATTTATATTTATACGCTTATAAGTATTTAAAAACAAATCAGATATTTTCATATTTATATATATATATATTTAAGTTTTTGTTTTCTTTTTGCTTGTTCTTTTCGTTATCATATTTTATTTTAGTTTCTAAATTTTCTTAACACTAGAACCACCAAAACCAGTTAATTTGACTGGTACTCAATTCTTTCCTTCATTTAATTGTATATTTTTGTAATTCTCTTCTGATTTACGCCGAAGTTGAATAGAATTGAGAATTACCACATATTGAAAAACCTTTTTCCATTAATAATTATTTATTAAAATTTGAAAGCGTATTAAATTCAAGGTGCAGAAAGTTGTTAAAATTATAGGCTTGCGCGCCGGTAGTTCTAGTGTTAAATTCTCTTTATTTTTCCTCTTTCAGTTATTATTTTTTTTAATTTTTTCGTTGTTCTTGCTTTTTCTGTTTAAAATGTTCCTACTTATTAGGTGTGTATACCCCTAAAGAAAAAAAAATGGTTTGGTTAGGTTTACCCGGTCTGTATTGTGATTCTGTTAAGACATTTTAAATAAACCACTGCTTTATATTTAAAAGAATAAGTTTCATAAATTCTAAAACGATTTGTCATACCTATATAACTGAATTTACCAATTGTAGTCTTTAGTAAAGCGGCAAAAGCGATACAATAATTTTTTTATCTCTATTAACACATTCACGGACTTAAATACTATGGCATTCATTTTTACAATGCAGCTATATGACTATATGCAGCTTTTAGCTTTACTCTCTGCGAACGGGTTCAGTTTGCGTCACCGTAACTCTGCACCATTCTGCTTAATATGCTTTTGCCTCAGTATTTCTACTGATCTCATTAATGGTTAAAGAAATGGTTATTTTTTTACCGGCAACGAGAATAGTGTAAAGTTTATATTAATTAATTTTGCTTTCTGAAATGAGTGATATATCAATTAATTAACATTTCCTTTGATAATAAATGTTTTAAATAAACATTCACTTTCGCAAATTATAGTAATTTCATGAAATAAAATGGGAACCAGATGGGATAATTCCCAGTTTTTGTATGTAAACTCATTTTCCGTTAATACTTTAAGAATAAATGGAATGGGAACAGAAATTTTCTGTTATTATTTTTTTTTATTAAACTTAAACTTCGTAACTAAATAAGTTTAAAAAAATTGATTGCTTTCTATAGGACACTAGCTTTCATTAGACACCCCATTCGATTAATTTTTTTAATAATCTTTTTTATATTTTTAATAACATTTAATAAACTTGAATAAATCAGCTACTTCCAAATTGATCAAAAAGATAACGGACGAAATTTGAAAAAATTCACTAGTTTTTCGTGGTGATCTAAATAATAAAGGTTATTATATATAATTCTCGCATTTGATCGTTTTTAGTATTAAATACACAAATGCACACATTGCTAAATTGTGGTCGTTTATTTATTTCACAGGGTCGTACTAGCGCTCTATTTTATAAAAAATACAGTGTTTTGAAATAATTAATAAAATTGTATAAAAAGTAAGAGAGTAACGAAAGAGTTTACTTGCAGTTTTGAAACAACAAGCATCAATCTCACAGGCTCAACATCTTAATCAGCAGTCATCCGGGATGCAGCAACTTCCCGGCCAACATTCACAACAAATGGGATTTTCCAAGCAGAATCTTGGAGTAGGGCAACAGACCATGAATCAGCAAAGTATGAACCCTCAAGGACTTAGTCAGCAAGGAATTGGTCAACAAGGCCTATGGAGTAGTAGTTCTAGTTCAAGTAATACATCCAACAGTTTAACAACCCAAATCGAGGCAATTAATATGCAACAGAATACTCTGCGTGACCAGATCCGACAGTCCGAGCAAAATTTATCAGCACAACATGGGGTAATTGCCATTTTTTGAATATTTTCCTTTTAAGGTCTATAGTTCATCGTGAGAGCTAATTTTTGAGGCCGTTTTATTTTCACTTTAAAAATTTGAAAGGATTATTATTGTCAAATAATTCAGAAGGCATCGTTAAATGCGATATCAAAGTCTTCAAATGGTTAAAAAAAAGACTACAAAAAGTATGATTATTTTATTTTAATACGAGCCGGAAATTATACTGATTGTTGATTGAAAAGTCTCGGTCGACGTTCATTAAATCTCTCCCATTTTTAATAATTGCTCTAAGATGTTATTAAAAAACTATTGGAAATGCTAATTAATCGAAACGAAAAATGTCGATTAAGTTGTGAACAGGGGTAAACAATTGGTCATATATCATCATTTTCATATATCATATATTGTAACAATATATAAATTACGAATGCAAGGTGTTACATCAAATCTACTTTCTACTAAATCTGCTTGTTACGTTGTTTTCTACCACTCTGTTTTCGATTTGTCTCTTTATCTTTATCTGCCAGTAGGCATTTTTCAAGGTCCATGGGCGTGGTTCTGTAGTAAGGAATACTACAATTATTTTTCTTAATATAGGCCTCTATCGTTTTGGTGAATTTGGCGTGCTTGTGTGTGAAATACAGAAGGCAGAAGTATTCGTTAAGCAGTGCGTTAAACGTGAAACATTATTCATGAAGTATAAGCTAATGTTTGTAAAAACATTAATTTCGGAGATAATTATAGCCTTATTTTTAATTATCACGTGCACTATTTTTTTTTTACACAGATTTTTGCCACATTTTGTCTGCTTTTTTGATTGTTTTGCTATATTTTGATCTCGTGGTAGGAAGCAAACGAGTTTAACACCTTTTAACTTCGAAATTGAAACCATATACAAAGCCATTACTTTGTTTCAGTCTTTAATGCTACCATGATTGCCCTGGAATATTTCCCTGTCATTGTGTTTTCTTAATAGTCCTCTGGATTTTGTCTTTTTTTATTATCCCTGTTGCACTGTCCCAATGTTAATGAATTGATTGGTGTCGCCCCAAAAATTTGGCTTTTTATATAACTAAATTCTAGATGCTGAACATCCGATTTTGGTACGGCGATATGAATAGACTGAAAAAGATGACGGACTGTTTTTATACATGGTTTGTATTAACAAAGCTTCGAAGGAACTTTGAGATAGTAACTTTTGAGCAGGGTAATTCTGCACAGTTCTAATTACTTTCTTCACAAGGATATCCTGATGTATATTTTCGTAGAATTCAGTTAAACACTTTAATACTCAATTAAAAGATAAGTAGAAAATTTAAAGGGGTGTAGATTGTTCATCAAACTAACTAGTCAATTCATTTTTACGGAAATGAACGCAATTTTCAACTATAATTATCAATTATTGTGTGCGAATACATACTACCTAATTAATTGAAATCTATAAAACATGAATTAGAATATAATAATGTCACATTAGAACTATTCATAAAAAAAGAAGAACTAAATTGTAAATTATCTGGGTCAAGGCATTTATTTCTCTATTTGTGTCTTTTTTTTCATGAAAATTATTTAGGTTTTACTTCAACAACAACAAAAGCAAATTGATGAAGCCATTACGAAGGCTCAGAATGATACCTTGCAGAAACAAGCCGATGATAACAACATTCGTTTGCCAGAATTTGACGCAATTCTTCAACCAATAATAGAATCATGTACAAAGGACAGTATTTCAACAGGTAAGCATTTATCTTAAATTAATATTAGAAAGTAAAGAAACAATCTAGTTTAAATTTTGTTGTTGGAAATAAAACAATTTTTTATATTTATTTCTATTTGCAATATGTTTTTTTTCCGAAAACGTGTAGTATATTGCAACTTTTACACAGGGTCTTTAGTTCTTTATGCAAAATATTGTAAGGGATGATAAAGTGAACAGCTTATTAAAAAAAATATAATATATAGAAACTTTCAAATCATTTTGACCTGAATAATTTCTGTAGAGTGTTATATGAATAAGATTATAATCTTAATTATTTTTAATCATTACACATTTTAATTGCATTACATTTTTTAAGTGAATGTTCCAAAAAGCGTAGTATTAAATAGGGTATTATCTAGTATTAATATCTATATCTGCAATACAATAACTTACTTAAGCTTGTATGTTTTCATATTTAGAAAAAGATGATACTGCATACAGAATTTAAATAAAGAATAAGTTTTAAAATACTTCATACTATCATCCTTTAGAATTTTTATTCTCTTTTGTTGCTATTTTTATAATAAATCGTATAGTCTATAATTTTTGATAAGAAAACAACAAGTAGAATTTATGTACGACAATTCGTACACGACTTCTCAAATTTAATTGTGATGCAAAACTGAAATTAAAAGGCATAAGTTGAATATATTTTTTGGCATATTCTTTATCTGTCTTTTTGTGGCAGATTGAATTGTTAAAATGTTTATCTTAATTAGCCACTAATTTTACTATTTGGGGTTAGGTGAGTTAAAAATAGTCCTACCTTTTGCTTGAAAAGGTCAAATAGGTCAAATTATTCATGCTCATACAGTTTAATATTTTATTAATTATATTTTTATTATTATTTAAAAGACCACTAAACTTAAGGCCCACCCTTCATCTTAAAAAGATGTTTTAACGAAATTTGGATAATGACGATGTCGAGTATTTTAGTTTGGCGATAAGAATTTCTAATTCAAGGTATAACCATTAAAATTGACATACATAGAGATTTTCAGAATCACTGATTTGATTTCATATTTTCGACTTTACTTATGGTTAATTAAGAATGGAATTAAATATGAGATATGTTTGCAAATTTTGTTAAAACTGGTTAAATTCAATTAATCTGTTGAGTGCCAGCGGAAATGTCCATATGTATTTGAGAAATTTGCATGGTTATAAATAAAAATTTATATTTCGATAAATATTTCCTAAATATTTTACGTAAGACTTCTTTTATTATTAATTCAAAATCAAATTCTATAGGTTTAACAAAACGAGCGATGGCATTCAATGGGTTAATGCCTCTGAAATTGTGATATTTTTATCAAAATTATTATTTAGTGCTTCTTGAGTAAAGGAAAAACGAAACAAAACATATGCCTCTTAATATTTTAGAATTATGTTTTTAGATAGTTTGGTCGAGTTATTTCAATGTAGAAGAAGTAGAAATGTCCTAATAATTTTTTTTTTATATACAAAAATATACCAATATATTTTTTAATAACAGGTTAGGTATTCTAAGTTGTATAAAAATAAAATTTCCAACAACAATGTTTGCCTCTTTAATTATAATTTGCAAAACGATTTGGAGATTCTGTGAATTAAACGTTTTTTGTAATTGCAATTTTAGGAAAAAACTGGATTTTACAGCATACATCAGACACAGCAAAATGCAATGTTGTATTACAATACCTTTTAAAGAAGTACGCGTCGAATGGTTTTGTTTGTAAACTTTTTGCTTTACTGAGAGGAAATTGTTGATATTAAATTAACTTTGATTTAATAATCCAAAAAACGTTCTAAATTCTATAAATACCAAAGAACATTTTGGAGAAATTTGCCCTTGGCTTTTGCCATCTGTGCAAGTTTCTAGCAGTTATGTAAAGTTTGTTTCGTTAATTTATTTTTAGGGCATTGGTTAATGGATCAACATTTTCACAAAAATTGCATCTTATATACTTAGTTAATGATGTTCTTCACCATTGGTAAGTTAAATTTTTACAAATTATAGAATTCAATACGGAATTAAAAGGTTTTTGGAAAGTCTTCAAAACAATTCTTTATTCTGGTATAAATAAATATATTATTTTTATGGTTTTAATTTCTTCCATAAAGATTTAACGTACATTTAAAGTGTACACATAGCAAAAGAACGACCTTTCCAAAAACTTATATGCAAGTCTCGTGTGGATATTGCAGCATCATAACGTTAATCTTACAGAATGAGTGTGAATGAATATAAATGAAATTATAAAAATTATTTTGTAAATATTTGAATCTAATCACATATTTCTCAAAACGAACAGCTGAAGCATTTTAGGTAGTAATTCTTTTAAATTTTTACTTTTTATGGGAGGTAGTAAATGAAGTCTTAAGTAAAAGTAAGTAATAGGAAATCATAATGTAATTGAGGTACGTTTTGAAGGCTCAAGTAAATAAAGTTTTTGATAAATTAAAATTAATATAAAAATATTTTTTATAGACGTAGATAAAATATATTTGTCAGAAATATAATTAAATATAATAAACCTTTTTTAAGCCTTTTAAGTCTAAATATCAAATATTATTTGTACCCTGGATTTCTGTACTAATATACGTTACCCAAAAATTTTGCCTACGTAGAATCTCCTAATTCGAATCTTCCCCCTAACATTCCCTAAAACGGTCGATTGATGTGGAAAATTCATAAATTAAAGTATTGCTGGTTCTGGCAGAAAGGGAAAGCACATGAGAGTAGAAAAGGAATTTATTTCACATGGGTTTCTATGCCACGCTGATCTGGGTTCCTAATGCCTTAAAACAACTCAGCCAAACGAGTCGCAATCATGCTTACCTGAACTCGGGCCCTATAAACCGGAGGCTATAACATTTTGCTCCTCATCACAATTGTTTTTTCTGCCTTAATTTCGTTCTGTTGGGCCGTTTTATAAAGTATTTTTTGTTTTTTATTACTATTCGAATAAACTAATTTTAAAGTAGCTTCGCTTCGACGCTCTCGAGTGCAAATGAGTTAAAATCAAAGGTATATAAAAAACAACACATGTTAATCTTTGCGTAATTTCTTTACAAAATTGTTTAAAATACTTTATAGAGCCACTGTGATATGTAAAATTCTAAAAATATATTTCTCAAAAAATTATCTTTTGTTAAAAATTCAAATTAGATAAAATTACGTTTCATAGTTAAGCACATATTTGCATTAATCTAGAGTGTAAAGTTATAAGTTTTTATTAATAATATCTATAAATATATTTATTGAATTAGAATCAGAACAAAATGTACTGATTAACAGTTAACAAAATTATAATTTTCTATAATAAAATGTAAACTAACTAACTAGCATAACTTTATGTCTTTTTATACATTTTAAAATAAAATAAATATAATCACTAATGATAAATATGGAATTACACCAATCGGATAGAAAGAATAATTTTTATTGTAAGCCTAATAATTTTATAATTATCATAGCAACTATGCTTAAAAAAATAAAATATAAAATAAAATTAGCTTTAAAAAACAATATAAGTAAATTATTAAGGTCATCTTAATTTTTCTTTATTATTTAAACATCTAAACGAAATTATTACACATTAGTAATATAAACATATAAAATTAACAATTGATTTATATTTGATGCGCCATGTCTCACACGAAGCTATTAGGTTTATTAAAATATGTTTTTGTTTTTTTATATAGAGCTCATTTCATATTTCAGTGTACGTAAAAATGCAAACGATTTGAAATCATGCTTGGAAAACGTGGTGATTCCAATGTTTTGCAGCGCCGATATAAGTAAGAACTCAACGCGTGGCTATTTACAGTATTTATTTTGGTATTGCTTTTTAGTTGCTAACGATGATCAAAAAGTTAAATTGAGTAAACTTTTGTCACTTTGGGAATCGAAAGCTAAATTTTTTGATGCCTGCGTTATCTCTAAATTGCGATCACCTGAATCGTCGATGCAGGAATACAAAACAAATTTAATGAATGTGCATAACAACATTGTAGCTCAGTTTACTCAAGCTACAAAGGCGGCGCTCGACAGGTAGAATATAAAGAAAATATCTAATTTTAGAAAATCTTATAGTCTTTATTATCAGTTACCAACAGCAACATAAAGTATTTATTCAGCATGCGACTCAACAGATTGCACTCCTAGAAAATCAAAAACAGGCTTTAGAGCAACAAGTTCTCGGGACTGTTGTCCTTCCAAATGCCGCTCTTATACCACCGCTGATAGATCCACAACAATTGCAGGCTCAAAATATAGCTTCCAACAGCATGATCGGAAGCAGTGTAAATAGCCCGATAAATAATATGACAATTCCGAGTAAAAGTATACAAATGCAACCCAATATACAAATGCCGAATAATGGAATTCAAATGCCAAACAGTGGCACGCCAATTCAAACAGTTCAAATAATGAATTCATCACAAAAACCACCGCCCTTAATGGCACAACAGATTTCGATGCCACCGGAAGCATCTTTTAATAATTCTTCCATAACAACTTCAAATAATCTACAGAAAAGTAATCAAAACTTATTTTCAAGTGCGAGTAATACAAACAGCAACAGTAGTTCATATCATCAGCAATCATTGATGGGATATCCTCAAAGTTTTTCTCAGAATAGTGTTAATAGTAATAGTTCTGACTATACATCGCCTCCACCAAGTTTTCAAATACCAGATCTTTCGAAACCTCCACCAGGTTTTTCGTCTTCGGTTTCCCAACCTCCTCCAAAAGAGGAAGAAGTTAAACCTAGTGCACCCTATTACGAGCTACCTGCTGGTCTAATGGTACCTCTTATACGCCTTGAAGATTACAGCTACAAAGCACTAGACCCTGAAGAAATTCGGATACCCCCACCAGCTCCTCAAAATGAAAGGCTTTCAAGTGCAGTTGTTGCATTTTATTCTCTGCCGAGTCATGATAGACCTCGGGATGTGTAATATAAATTATAAAAAAATAATTTTTCAATTCATTAATCTTACTTTCTTGCAGGGAGGGCTGGGAAAAATTGGGTCTTTATGAGTACTACAAAGTTAAGAATGCTGCAAAGAAGCAAAAAGAAGAGGAAATACAGAAAGGTATTAGAGACAAATCACGATCTCCTACACCAATTGTTTTGGAGCCTTCAAAGCCCAAAAAACCAAATAAAAGATGTTACAGGTATTAAGATTAGTTACTTTAATTTTTTTTTTTTTTTAAATTACTGTTGATATTCAATTTAGGTCTAAAAGTAGAAGTCGAAGTAAATCTCCGTCTCGTTCTCCTCGGAGATCTCGTTCACGTTCACCTGAACGAACTCGGGGTGGGCGATATTCAACCGTTCAGCGTTCGCGATCTCCTAAAAGAAGTCCTATAAGAGAAAGAGAAAGGGATAGAGATCGAGAAAGAGATCGTGATAGAGACAGAGATCGTGATAGAGGAAAAGATCGAGAAAGAGAAAGAGAGAGAGATCGATCTCTAACTCCACCAAGTTTTTTGTAGGACTTTACCTTAAGTAATTATGTATATATGAAATGCAGATTTGTATTTTTTGTAGTGGTGGAAATTATTCAAAATCTTCAGAATTTATTGAGGAATCAAATAAAGGACATCAAATGTTGATGAAAATGGGATGGGCAGGATCTGGCACTGGTCTTGGTTCAAAAAACCAAGGAATTGATTCACCCATATCAGGTGGAGAAGTTCGCGATAGGAAAGATATGTATAAGGTAAAATCTAATATATCAAATTAATTAAAAAATAAAAAATAATTTCATTAGGGTGTCGGAATTAATCTGAATGATCCTTACGAGAATTTTAGGAAAAATAAGGGAGCTGCTTTTATACACCGCATGAGATCTAGAGCAGAGGAGAAAAGTTAAAACGAGGACAAGTTTTATGCTTTTGTCTACAATTGAAATTTGTTTGACAGTGTTTTCAAATAATCCGTTTTAAACTGTTTCTGAATAATGTAAAAATTAAAATTGTTTTCATCAGCATCCTGCAAGTTGTATGTAATCGACATAAGATTTATCCATTAAAATACTTTATGAGCTTCACGTATCATACAAAAGTACAATGTTTTATAATTTACAATTTCATTTATAATTTAAAGTTTTCAGTAATTCACCATTTACCTACTGTAATTTGCTTTGATATAAAGTCTTCAGTGTTAAGACACCATATTCGACAATTTTATCTTAAATAAAAATATGAAGAATTTTTCATCATTTCGACATTGAGCAAAGATTTCAGTTTATATGATTAGATCGTAACGGTAGCCACGGTGACCAGCCTGCAAAATTCGCAAACTAATAACTCAGTGGAAAATATATCAGGTAGTAATCTTTCTTCTTATCACCTCAAATACTTCATGATTCCACTTACGAGTGTAGGGGTTTGCAGAATATGTATAACATAAGCTTATATTCAGGTCATTTAGGTATATAATTTGTTCATCGTTGGGAATAATTCATCTTATAAGGAAGTCTAAAGATGAAGAAGTGGGAAATGTAAAGCCCACTTTCATCGGGATCTCTTCTAGATACGGCTACCGAACAACGAAATCTACCGGCGTATAAGTGAGTACTTTTTGGATTTGTTACTGACCATAATGAACTAACTTTGAGATAACCAACAGAAGCGACTTTTTTTATAAAATACTTCACTTAGATAGACTTAATTCTATCTCTTCTAAGTAGTATGTATCTAAAACTACCAAAAGTTTTTTAGCTCAGCTTGTTTGATCGATTTTATTTAAAATTGTACCATTTTATATTTGTTTAATGATATAATTATCATAGTTAAAAACGGAATGGAAATAAAGATCGTATAGGTAATTGTTAACCAGTTGCTTATTATTATCAGGTACACAATTCGGATATTTCGAAAGCGTTTAATTTCTCGAGCACGGAAATATTTTTAAAAAGCATCTTAACCTACAATTTTATAACTCTTTGATTAATAAACTTGAAATGGGTGCTTGAGCAGTCCTAACACCCCTAAAATTCTTCTCCTCCGGTATCTAATTTTTAGGTATCGCAGAGGACATCCAATTACTGGCTGACAATTCTACTGCTACCTAATGTTAAATTTAACTCTAATCGTACCACGATGTGACTCTGAGTCTCATTTGAACTTTAAATTTAAATTTTTGATTATTTTATATTTCATTTCCGATAATTTTTATTGGAGTTTTACTTTAAATTAGCAATTAAATTGAATTAATTAATTTAAAGATCTCTTTAACCCTAGATAGCTAAAGTTAAATCAGGTTACTTTATAACTAATCACTCGACTCATAGACTACAAATTAAAAACATATATATTTTTATATTTGTTTTATTTATTTCAAGCAAAATAACTTAAAAATCTAAAAGTGGTAAAGATTAGTGTTTGCAATCTAGGAAGATGTTAAAAGTGTGCGGGTACATCAGGAATTTGCAAAATTGACAGGATCCGTTTGTCTATCATACGAATATTTTCTTATGTATAGTTAAAGAAAACTAAGGGTGCCACCTTCCTCAGTCTGTTCATTATAATGTTCTAAAAATTAGGTACATTCGCTCTTCTGTTTAAAAGGTAACTGCTTTATTTTGCTCAAGGGGGTCATCTTCGCGTAGGCCAACCCATGGAAAAGATTTCTTTTTACCAATCGTATCAGAGAATTTTGTCTTCATTGTTGCTTGCGACCTTTAAAATGTGCATTTTTTTAATTCATAACAAAAAATAGATCGAAACATTATTTTTTCATACGGGATGGAAGGACATATCCTCCTTATTATGTTAAATTTCTTAGTCAAACATTTTGATATTTGACATACATATTTTGAAAATTGGATATCGATAAAATATGTAGTCATGTGGTACATTTTGGATAACATTTCTTGAATTAGAATTTGATAACAAATGAATACAGTTTAAAGAAGTTTAGTATATTTTGTTCATGTGTTTTTCTTTTGTTAATTATATTTATGTAGGAAGGTAACAAGATTATGTTTTATTTTCGAAAAAGCCGGTCAGTTGCGTTAAGTAAAAAGAGAAGGAATGTAAACCTGCAAAAGGTGTCTTTTAAGTAGATAAGTTTTCCTACGTATGAGTTGGCGTTTTAGGACTAAAATAATATAGGACTTTGAAATTTGTCCATAGCAATTATATTTATTGTGGAATGCATAAACTACATTAATAAATAAATAAACCTCTTTTAATAACAAAACTTATAAACTATGTGTAGTAAATATTGAAATTTTTCGTAGTCTCACAACTCAATTTCTTTATGCAATATTTTCTGGAGATAATTTTTAATAAAGCTTACACTGAAAGACTAGAAGTGTATAGGAAACTTTTCATGCATACTGAAGAGAAAAAATAATATTTTACTCTATTTCCATTACTTATTTCTGTTTTAAAGTATTTAGATTGGAAGTAGAACTCTCCACGACTAAACGGTCTCCTTCAATTTATTGCATAGTTGAAATCACATTCAGGTCAGTCACGAAAGGTACATCAACATTTTTCTGTAGGAGCATTTTAATCATCACATTCTCGGACGACGGGATGCAGAACTATTGAGGGTCCATTACAACCGCTTGTGTTTGCTATGAAATCCTGAAAATTACTTTCCAAAGCCCACATGAATCGTTTATGTCCAGGGAGAACCTGCAATATCAGGAAATACGTAATTCTTACTTAGCATTAAACATTCGTAACACTTTCTTCATCAATAACTTACCTGGGTTGTTAGACGGCAATCTCCACCTCGTTGCACCTCTATAAGATTAGATGCCTTAAAACATGTTTCAGTATTCCACATGTATATATCGTTTTCTCCCTTATATCGAAGGAACAACGAGCTTCCATTATCTGAGCCAAGGAGTACAATACGTTTTCCATACGGTTTTGGTCCTTCATCCACAACGGAACCGGCGCCCAGTCCTTTGCGAAGGTTTTCTGCCTTAATAGAGTAAAGTCTTGAAGATCCCAAGTATGTGAAATAGAGCACTGTAGTTCCGCATGATTTGTTTACAAGGACGATGTAAAGAACATCCGCATTTACACAATTTGCAGATACGGCTGTTGGCAGAACGATTCGGTAACCCTTTGCTAATGTAACATCATAGACTAAAATGCTTTTGCCTCCGGCGTCTGCCACATACCTGAAATTTAAAGCAGTCTTAAAATGTTGGTGCAAGAAATGCACTAAAAATAGTGCGTATAGAGGAAATGATGCAAATTAAAGTGGCTGTTTACGTCTGATATAGCATTCGTTTATGTAATAAATATATCGAAGTGGATAATGCAAAGAAATTTGTTTATCTAACGATGTGTCGAACTGTTCGGATTAGAAAATCGCAAATGTAAAGATGAACTTGGCTAAGCGTTTTCTTCCATTTCTCTACCCAGGCAAAATTTCATTATTTTCTTTAAGAATAAGCAATATACTTACACAAATGGCTTGCCGCTTGCATCATAATCCGCTAAAATATATTGCAATTTTGACTCGGCCGTAACCAGCTCCGAAAGGTCAATATTTTTCACAACTCTGTTAGTAAGAGTGTTTATGGCAACAATTTTCGGTGCACACCTGCGAATAGGTTGTTCCAAGTTGTTCACGATTCCAGTATCAAGTACCCACAAGATGCCCTAAAAAAATATATATGAGAAAAGGGATTAGGGTAAGCGTGCTTCTGTTTTTCTTCATTTTCAGGGATTACTCACGTGCGGGTCCAGGGATATATCAACTACACTCTGCAAGGCTTGGCAGTTCCCTTCTTCTTGTAAGTCCCAACAGGGGTACGGTGCTATTGGGGTTAGGCACTCGCCCTTCTTTAAACTTATCTTACCGAGTGTTATAGGAACACCTCTTTTTAGTGTGGGTATTGCCACGTAGGCATCATCCCGGCTAATTTGTGCTCTTGTAACAATTATATTCCGAGGAATATATCGTCCCGAGGTTACAAAAATATTTTTTGTTGATTCGCATGGCCAAAGCAAATTATTACCGCCCAGGTGAAACGTTAATTCGGGTAAAAGGTTTTTTCCACAACTGTAGCAGCTGCCATAAACCGTCCCTACTATAAGTAGTGATGTAAGAATGACCCGCTGCATGACTTGATACTTTCTCGTAATTCTTCTCGTATTAATCTAGCAAGCTACTGATTTGTTTCTTAGGTTTATTGTTAATATATAGAAAAATCTGGTAGCGTCTTGCTTCTCGTAGAATTCAATGCTCTTGCAATGCGTGACTCCACAGCACTTCTTATGTTTCGGCAAGGTCTTGGCCGACGGTATTGTTTTCACTAAGTACCTAAATAACATCAAAATTGCTTACTTCACTTAATTAAATATCATTCTAGTTCTGTACTTCATTTAATTAAATTTAATTGGAGTGAAATAGTTTAATTATTGAAATAGTATTGAAATATTTAAATAAAGTGTTAAAAAGAGGTGTTTGAAGCAGCACTTTATTAATTGGAATACTGAGCTCTGCTCAATCATGAAAAACTAATTTGGTAAAATAGGTTTGGGTTGTTAAATACTGACTTGAGGTATGTTTAGCTTCCTCAGTTCAAGCCTATCTCAAGCATTGTTCAAATCTAACTTATGCGTAATTTAAGTTGATTCATTTATGCGTGATTTTAAGTTGACGATTGAAGACGTCATGCTTGGCTATGTTGACTTACTACACTATTTGGGTTATGCCTCTCGTCTCAATCTACGACCATACACTTACTGTTTTCATAGTAAATTGATTTATTGGGGAATATTTAAAAAATTTTAGTCATGCCTTAAAATATTTCACAGGTATTTTGTTATAAAGCCTATTTAATAAAGTTTTATCTACCGGATGTTTTAAAATAACTTTTTCTAATTAAATAAAATCGTATTATTTTCATAAATATTAAAGGTCACCAAAAATTATCGCTGTTGTTATTTTTACTATGGTATATATTTATAAGGGGTATTATGAGAACTATTCCATGTATCTATTTTCAGGGAAATACTAAAATTTTAGTCCTTCTGAGCAAAATAATTTGATCAAATGTTGATCAACAAATAAAACTGCTTATTTGCCGTCGTAATTTAATTAGAGCAGATACGTGCTAATGAACACAATTACTCGGTCTGTTTATTAAAGTAACCTTCCTAATAAAAAAAATTCTTTTCTCAGTGAAAATAAATGTCTTCATGAAAATATGATTAAACGTAGACTAAGAAAGACAATTAAAAAACAAAACAAAAACTAAGGAAAAGGGATGGCTGGGTTGGGAACAAATTGAGAATATTTAAAGGCTCCACAAAAATAACTAAACAGTCTACGCAATGGGACTTGAAATACATTAAAAAACATTACGAATTCCAAGAACCCTTCTTTAATTATAAGTTAAGTTTTGCCTTCACATTTTAAACTCAGCGGCGCTTTATTGCATTTTAACGTGTTTGATATGGAAAACGAAAACGAAAAGGAAAACCATTTCAAGTTATTGTCCTTGGGGTTATTCCTTAGTTGGAGGAAAATATGATATGAAATTTCTTAAAAATTTTCAATAAAAAAATTATAGAAAAACGAAGTAGAAAGCACTCCCTAGCGAACTAGAAAAAAACGACAGAATTAAAAAGCCACGATGAAGAAAGTTTAAAATTATCCAGGAAAGAACCTCACAAATATTTCTTGTTTATGTAACAAATACAAATTTTCTTATCAAATGGGGTTATTTAAAATCTATTTTATATATATGAAAAAACAAAAAAGAGGTATCATGATAGAACTTCTGGATGTGCTCGACTGGACTGAGACAAAAATTATCTATGTGTTAAATAAATTCATCTAATTTTAAAAGGAAACTCCTAGTTTGGACATTGGATTAAGAAAGAATGGGCATTTTACGTTCAGATGATCATGTTTGAGGTCAGGGACTCATTGCAAGTGAAACTAAGGTAAAGTTTCACTGTTAGTATAATTTCCTTCCTTCCATGGGTAACAGCAAATTGGGGAAATGACCTGTTCAAAAGTTGTTTGGCTTTGGGAGGTGACCTTGTATTTAACATTGACCCGATTTTTCATGACCACGTAAAATTGAAGGATGCTATGTACTCGATCCTGTTCAGTTACCCGAGGGTTTCGGTGAATACATATTATTATGCTAAATTATTAAACTCTTGTTATAATGACAAGTTCCTGAATCGATATAATTTAAAATTGTAGAAACTGAGTCAAATTCGTTTACAAATTTCCATTTCCATCGTAAATGGCAAACGTTGACTAAGACTGGCCCCCTTAAATAGCTCCCAAATGTTGACCTTACGTAAGGTCGAGCTTTAAGCAAAATAACACGAAGCTAAAGATTCTCTTTGCGTAAATGAATTAATTAGGGAATTATGCCTAACTAAATACTTGTAATATTGTATATTTGGTACATAGATATATATTGTAAGATATTCATTCTTTTTAGATTTAAAATTCATTCTAATTATTGAGTTACCTAATTGTACGCTTTTTATTATAAACATTTCTGTCGACAGAGACTTTAATTTAATGTTATAATATTTGAGGCTGTTCAAAGTCTCATCTCACAATTAAGAGATTTTTCCTAATTAAAGGAAAGTGCTATATTAAAGCAATGCATAATCAAAGCAGAAAGCTGGAAGGCTTATTGCTACAGTCAGTTTTCCTCCACTGACAATGAATATTCGAGGCTTCCAAGAAATTTCTATGCTTTTATCAATGAAACGGTTTTAACATTTTATTCATCACATTAAACTTACATAGTTTGTGATAATTTGAATTTTGGTGATTTGTTTGTTTAAACATATTTTCTATGTAGAAAATGATATCCCCACTTTTATGGGTTTTATATCACTTTAACAATTTCAGTACATTATACAAGGTTGTTGATTTTTAGCATACCTTCTCTTTTAAAGCAATTTTTGATAACGAGAAAAGCGTTGATAAGGGAGGATGCATCTGAAATCTACGTCTGTCCATAATTGTAAACAAACTTTCAATTCGTCCAAAAAGTGACAACGATAGAGAAGAATTTAAACTTATAGGAACAATGTAGTGTTAAAATGTTCTACTTATTTCTTTCACAAGGAAATGAATTACAAATTACTATAGGTACACAATTTTAAGTAATTTTTGCATGCGTCCGTCTGCTTTTGTGTCTGTAAAAAACGACGTAACGTAGGAATTTCTAATTTTGTAGAATGTAAGACCCTTGCGAAGCGTACATATTTCAATGATCGAAAATTATGAAATATTTGTTTGTTCAATATTTAATGAGTCTGAGTTGTAATGCTTGTGTGTATAATTCCGTATGGGGTATCATTGCAAAGGTCTACTCTTATATTTTTTGGTGGTTTGCTTATAGAGATTACGGCCTGAAATATGTGAGTTCTGGTACGTAATCCTGATTTTGCGAGCCTGACTTCTATTGATCGATTTTTTTTAAAGTCGGCACCTACAAATTATAATACCTCTCTTTTGCCGACCTATGTGTTTCCAACACCGAAATAACCTAAATAAAAATAATGAAAGTTATAGAGCCCCAGTAACCCAGTAAGTAGAATTTTATCGAAAATCACCTCATATATATATATATCATATTGACATTCACATATCTACTGGGTATAAGTGCTCCACCAAAAGCTTGAAAGCATAAAACTGCACTCAGTGCAAAGAGCTCACACTATGAAATTGTTATTGGATATTTCTTAAATAATGCCATATTTCGATAATATGCACTGCACGTGCAATGAACTTGTGACGTCGAACATTATTTACACACACTTTACTTGTAGCAAGAACTTGTGACTTTGAGAGCGTCTTTTAAGGGTCATAGTTTATCTTGATTCAGTAAAAGCGAGATATTCGCTATTAGAAAGAAATGAAAAGAAAATGTTTTGTCAAAAACGCACGGCAATTTAATGTTAAAGATTACGGAAAAAAATAAGTAAAAACAAACATATTGAAGGTAATACGTTTTCTCAATTCTTTTATATATATAAATGCAAAATGATTTTACAATGAAGTCAACTTATGTCTTATCTTGATTAAGTTGGGCACATAGACATTAGACGAAAACAGTAAGCCTTAAGAAAGCAGTGCTTTTAAAATTTGTTATATAAATTTCTGTTTCATCTAAATTTTTTTTCAGATGTGGATTAAATCGTTTTATTTACTTTTGGCCACATCCTGTGCAATTTCCGTTCAACAAACGCCTTATTGCAATTTACCCACAGACGGGATTTACGCCCAACTCCCTTCGGTTCAATGGGAGGGTGGACAATTTGATTGGCCTTGCACAACAACTAAATCGCTTTTTAAGAGCTCGGGGAAATACATCAGCAAGCATATTATTGCCACTAGAGCACAAATTGTGAGGGATACGGCCTTCTTGGCACTACCTCGCTACAAATGTGGCATACCTGCTACTCTCGTTAAGACGGTTATCAAGCCCGGAACATGCCAAACAGTCCTTGCACCCTTTCCTTGCTGGACCATGCAGGAAGAAGGGAAATGCAAAGCTTTACAGTCCGTTGTCGATTTGGTGGTAGATCAAAATGATATTTTGTGGGTCCTAGACACAGGTGTTGTTAACGTCTTGGAAACGCCCATTAGGAGATGCCCTCCCAAAGTTGTTGCAATTAACGTAAAAACTGGAAATATTCTCAAGACAATTGATTTATCTGGACTGACTGTTCAAAATTCTAGACTTCAATACTTAGCAGTTGACTATACTTTGGATGGATGTTGCTTTGTTTATGTAAGCGATGCCGCTAGTCGAGCAATTATAGTCTATAATATGCAAGCAGATAGAGGGTTCAGGATTGTCCTTCCGAAAGCAGTAACAGCCGGTTGTGGACGTCGTGATGTCCTTTATATTGCCCTCGTTAGACAAAATTGTGGCAGTACTATTTTATACTTCACATATTTAAGTTCGAAAAAACTGTTTTCAATTAACACAGAATACCTAAAGACAGGTTGCGCTGATGGAAGAATTACGGGTAAGAAAATTAGCCTTTCCATTATTACAAGCATCATTATAATATAACAATTTTAGATGTTGGTGCAAAACCAGGAAGAATTGTAATAATTGGTACTGACAATGGATCAGCGATATTCTTTCGATACGAAGGGGAATCAGAAGTGTATCGATGGGACACTACGTTACCTTTTGCTTTAGCAAATTTTAAAGTTGTGTACAGATCTCCAACATGTCAACTAGCTACCCACGCCTTACCTGATTACAGCCGCAATACAATGCGCGTTCTGCAGAGTAATTTCCCTGATTACATGCAAAATACTGTTGGATGTGGCGCCATACAACAACTTTCTATCATGCAGGGGTGTTGGTGAAATGCAAATCATATCTGGTTTTGTATAAATCAACAGTTTAGATCTAAATTATAAAGTGTGATCTATATTTACATATGTTATTGTAATATTTATTAAATATTAAGAATTTATACATAAAAATATTAATACACATCTCTAATTTACTATCTAAATGATTGTAATTCATCGCATACCACTCAGCCAAGATACACGCTTTGTTAGCATAAAGGTATGAAGAAATATTTTCTTTTCTTTCATTCTTCTTAAGAATTTTTAGTCAAAAAGATTTACAAAATAACGGCGGGCTAGGGCGGTCCTGTTGAGAAAGGCTCATCGATGATATCCCTTTTCAGATATGCCTTGTTGGACTTGGTCTGAGCTCTATTTAATGTGATCAAATACGATGTCCTATCCAAATCTTTTTTACGAAATGCCTCATTTAAACTTATCTGGCCCTGATTTTATTCGCTTATATAATTAAAATTGTTACCCATACATTTGGGTGGCTTTAAATATTAATAAGTTATAATAATTAATTATTTTTAATTTAAGGACTCTAAAATACGTTTGAAAATTAATTATGCTAGTGGAATTGGACTGTATTTATTTGGATGCGGATTCAATTGAATTCGTTTAAAATCAATCATTTTCCATGAAATAACAAATAAATATATATAATATTATGTTTCCCATTTTTTTCTGAGGTCGATATATCTTATTTTTAATGTGAGGCATATTTCTCTAATAAAAATATGAATATAATAAAGAAAACTTTTTTGAATTTAAATGAATGCAAGTTAATTAAAGTGAATACAAGCGAATTTAGAAAGGCTTTCATAAATGCAAATCATACTAGAGGGAAACAATTCAAGTAATGCATTATTTTTGCAAAAGAAAAAGAGAATGTATTTTTTAATATATAGGGTGTTTTAAATTGAACGGTTTTTTTTTAAATAAATAAAATATAGATGGCGCACTAAATTCGTCTGAGTATTTTGACATTTTAGAAGTGTTATGTATAACATTTATAAAAATGGCTTCGTACACGATACAACAACGCGTTCAAATTATTCAATTATTTTATAGAGATCAGCGTTCTGTGAAAAGCGTTTTTTTCTCAAAAAATCATTTTTCCGATGAAGCACATTTTGACCTTGGTGGCTGTGTTAATAAACAAAATTGCCGTATCTGGGGTGCAGAAAATCCACAAATTATTCATGAGAAAGCTATGCATCCTAAACGAGTTACTGTTTGGTGTGCATTTTGGTCAGATGGTGTAATTGGACCTTACTTCTTCGAAAATGCTGCTCGTGGAGCTGTAACTATTAATGCTGATCAATATCGTCGGATGATAACTGCATTTTTCTGGCCTGAATTAATGAATATTGATCTAGAGGATATTTGATTTCAACAGGATGGGGCTATACAAGAAACAATTGATTTATTGAGAGAAACATTTCTTCAACGTGTAATCTCAAGAAACGGTGATGTTAATGGCCACTAAAATCATGTGATTTGACACCGTTAGACTATTTTCTTTGGGGTTATCTGATAAGTCAGGTTTATAAAAACAATCCAAAATCGACCGTGCTTTGAAAAACGAAATTATTCGTGTCATTGGTCAGATAGAGCCTCAATTATGTCAAAATGTGATTGAAAATTTTAACAAAAGAGTGGACATCTGTGGAACTGCAAGAGGAGGCCATTTGACAGATTTTATTTTTCGCATATAAATGTTATAACTGATACCTCAATTACCAATAAAAAGTTGTTTAAAAATTTTTTATTCTTAAAAAAAAAGCGCAATTTGACACACCCTATATTTGTATATGAATGCAGCTTGTTTTACATTAAAATTGTTTAAAACAAACAAATTGTTTTACATTAAAATTGTGTTGACTTATTGAAAAACAAAATATCATAAAGCACCTTATAGCTTGCAAATTTGCTGGGCTCAACGAAAAGATTATTTGAGTTTTCACTCATAATCAAAAAAAGAACAAAAATTCAAATATGGTTTTATGGAAAACGACGCTTTTGTATAGAGTATACACTTTTAATGATTAGTGAGGATAATATCGTAGCAACTAAAAATTAAATTTAGAAATGAAAATACATTAATTGTGAAACCCCTTTCATATTTTAAAACTCAAAATTTAGTATTCCGCAGTCAACTAATTTAAAAGTTAAACCTATTTTATAAAAGCATAATATTTAGTCATAGACCGAGCGATTTTTCAATTATTCCCACAATGATTCCATTTATGTTCATTGAATAAAACTCATTTTTTGAAATATTTGAGCCGGAAGATATTGATACCTCATGACAAAGCAATATTGATAAATATTTTATTTTCCCTCAATTTTTAAAGCGATGAATAGCCTGACATTGGCGGTCGAACACAGGGATGCCCCAATCTTAGGCCTATTGATTTTTACTTATAGGGTTACGTTAAAGAAAACGTTTTCTCGAATGAAATAACAATACTTGAGACAATTGTAAATAGTATTATTCGTGCAATTATGCGATACTTATACTTACTACATTATATAGTATCATAATAAAATGTCTTTTGATATTAAGCCTTCAAGTAGTTTTCGTTAAATTTTGGAAGTTGTGCTTGACCAAAGGTCATGCGAATTCACTACTAGCATCGGCTCCTTTAAAACTGAATTTGGGCTTACAAATGTCTTAAATAGTGTTGCTTTTCCAGATTATTTACCTAAAATTTGAGTCGTTATTTTTGAAAGTGGTATAAAATTCCGCGGCGATTCTAAGTTGAGGAGGTTTAAATGTTATCAGGATCAATTTTAACAACATTTTCTTTTTAGAGTTTCTTTTTTGTCATACACTGAAGTTCGCACTTAAGTGAGAGCCTAACATTGATTTTGCTGAATAAATTACTTGCATATAAATTTAATATAAAGTGGAGTGAACGCCACCTCTTTTGCGATATCATTTAAACCCCACATAATTCTAACTTAAAACTTTCGTCAGAGGAAAAAGCTTAAATTTCAGGTAAATATTTTATATTCCATTAAGTGGGAGTATTTAAAGTCCCAAAAGAAATTAAGTAACAACAGTTTTAGGTCAGTTGAAATAATTGCCTCTCTGTTGAGGGGTCAGGTATCACGAATTGTTTTTCATATGCAAAAACTTTACTGCTTGTTAATGAAAATTATGTCGTTAATGCGAACAGCGAACGAAATCTAGGGCGATCCAAATGAAATCAGCGCATTGGTAGAATTTTGAATGTTTGCTTGAATTTAACAAAAATGTTATATTTTCAAACTCAGCAGATATTTCTTAATGAGGATAATGCTGTTAGGTTGCCATGAGCCAAATCAGTTGAGTTTTGCAAGCAAATAATCTGTGGCCTTTCTGATTTTGTTAATTTCATTTCGAGTCGCGAAAACGAATGGTAGCACTTTCATTTAATATTCTGGTCGTTGAAGAGTTTTTGCAATTTACACCTACAGAAGGAATTATTTCGCAGTGATGACTGACAAGCAGTGATAATTTAGTTTTAACCAGCTTCAAGCGAATATTGTGATGATTGCTAATTAGGTTACGCTTAATTGCATAATTTATTTCTGAAATGAGAATATGTCGTCACGTGAACTATTTTTTTTCAATGCTAATGCAAATATTTGTGTCGCGTCGGTAATGAATCCCTTCAAAAGAGATTTTATTTATGCTCATTCAACTTGCTCTTAGGTTTAACTATGTACAAAAATATGTGATAATTGGTACGCGACCAAATTATAGAATTTATGATTCAAAGAAGAAAAAAATAAATATGCATTTGTTACATTCTAAAGAGCATAAAATAAATATATATTAAAAGTATTAAATTGTAAATAGGAAAGTTGTTTAAGAAAATAACTGGTAAATATTGGAAAAATCTTTGAGGCATTCATTTATAATGCTTTATATTTTCATATTTTCGTATTTTAAAACGTTTTCAAGAGACATTGGGTTCAAAAGTGAAAAAAATCACTCAAATAAATTCAATTCAATTCTTAACTACAGTTATTTATTAACTTTATTAATATTTATCATATTAACGGAATATGCTTTTCATGAGCCCTTGCCTAAGGCCTGAACTGGGGACTTTGGAGAGAGTACATCCTTGAAAAAAAACTTGTCTTTTGAACAAGTCTTGATAGACCTTACAAATAAATGTTATTAAATTTGAATTTAAACTACGGTTAGTAATTTCCCTTATACAACTAATAATCTTCTCAGCATTTCTGTATGTTCGGTTGCTTCTAATGTTTTGTTAAGAAATAGCCTAGAGGTTTTCTATCGGATTTAAGTCCAGAGATTGCACTGACAATTTTGTTACATCAATCTTCGTTTCACTCAGCGAAGTGTTTTGAATTATTTTGTTACTGAAAGTTACAATGATCGCACATGTCGGGAATAATATCCATTAAAATAGAGATATCAATAAGACAATGATCCAAAGCACTTGTGAAATTAAAAAAAAAATATAGAAAAAAAATATCAAAAAACCCTGATGATAGCATCGCATCATAACTTTTAACAGGGAGAAAGAAAGAAAGAAAATTAAAACTAAAATTTGATATTTATCTGTAATTATAATTTTTTTGAGAAAAAAGGTATTTCATTAAATTGTAGCTCGATAAAATGTTGCATTAAGAAACAGTTGACGTGTAACGTGTGGGTTAAACTATACTAAAACATAAAAAAAATATTTTTGATTTTGTAAACAAAATTAAATATAAATATTTTTGTTTATTGTTCCTTTCGTATATTTTATTTAAATGTCTTGAAAATGATTCCAAGAAATAAATTAAAATTACTACCCTTATGGTGTGCACTGCGACCAAACGGTCTTTTGTGCCAAAAGTACAGACCAACTTAGTTTTAATAAAATAAATTGTCTTATTTTCAAGCGCAAAGTAAACTTTCAATAACGAAGGCATAAAAATAAATTTCTTTAGGATCGCTTTAATTATTAGCTCGTTATCTTATCAGGGAAAATCATCCTTATTATACCTCTTGTAAATCAATAATAAACTGCCAAAAACACGAAAACCGGAGCCGATATTAATTAAGTTCCAGGGTAAAATTGCCAAAAGTTCTGTTCGCCTTGTTGCTATTGGGGTGTTTTACCTCTTCAGAATTGCTATCGATACCGTGCCAGGTGAGGTAAATATGTCAAATAAACACTCACCACTCGTCGGATTCCCACAGCTTAGAGTATAGGGAAATCCTGCCTGAAATGATTTAATAGCCGTTGTTCATTTTACATGCAATTGCCTGTTATTAAGGTGGGTTTTTGATAAGAACAATATGTCACAATAAATATAGTTAATTGTCCATAAAATGTGTTAAGCTAATAGTCTAAGTATTGTTTAATGGCTTGATTTAGGTATTTGATAAAGTCAGAAATTTTGTAGAACTTTTAGAAAATGCTAAAAAAATTTGGTTGAAATTTTACTTAAAAGACTAATAAATATGGATAAAGTTAATACTAAATAAAAATCTGTTACAGGTACATTTTTTCACTATTTTGGATATTGTATTCACCATTTTTAATTTCCAAAATCTCTTTATTTAGAATTTTAAGTAGTACAGATTTTAAATGCATCCTAAGTTTTAAGTCGAGCTTATGCGTAATAGCTGTTAAATTCCTGTCGAAATCCATTGAGTTATTTTCAGGAACAAAGAGACACAAATTCGTAAAATTATTGACTTTTAAATGTTTGTAATCAAAGATCATTTACCTAATAAAGCGTATAAAGCATAGATATAAGATAATTTTTTTAACTTTAAGGTGCTTTAATGTGATGAAATTAAAATTATATAGGGTTCACTGAACCAATCGATTTAATGAGGTAACCCACGATTTATTTAATCGCACGAAACCACAATCATTGCGGAACAAAGATTTAATCGTATTTTCTACTTTTTGGTGTTGAATTGAAT
This sequence comes from Philonicus albiceps, assembly GCA_963969385.1. NCBI lineage: Eukaryota > Metazoa > Arthropoda > Insecta > Diptera > Asilidae > Philonicus > Philonicus albiceps. Next base: position 37,838,853 of record OZ017772.1, on the reverse strand, counting down.
TAATTTGTCAATTATATCAAATAAAACCATTTAACTTAAAAGGTTTTGTTATCGTCTTTTATTTTGTAATTAAGTTACACTGTTCTGTTCATTTCATACCTTTTTCTCTAATGAGCTAAACGCTAGATGATTTTGTTTTTGATAGTAGTCTTTCTGGTGTTTAAAGAATGTGGCGTTAATTATAAAAACTGAAATTGCAGACATAACATAGGCATATATAGATTTCAGATACATCATCTCTTATTTATACTTTGCTTGGAGCCCACAATTTTTTTTGTCAATAAATATGCATTATTTATCTGAAGCTTTTATTATTTTAAGCAAAATCTAACAAATTGATTGTTAAATTAATATTTTTAAAATATCAAAAATTTAAAATGGTACTTCTTGTTTTTTGCCAGTTGATTTTTGATGAAGCTTCATCCAAAAAGTTTCGAGCAATTCTCTTTTTTTTCCTTTATAAGTGCAGAGGCTCATATACCAAATTAAAGTTTATACCTAGTCGTACCATAAATTCTGTCACAACTTTAAAGACGCATAAAATCTAAAAAATTAAAGATAATATGTTTATTCCAACGAAATTTATTTTAATAAGATATTGTTAATTAATTAATAAAAGCTTTACTCGAAATGACCTACTTTAGCTTTTATACAAGCTTTTAAACGTTGTGGCCACTGGTTTATAGCGGCACGCACGATATTCAACGACATTTCATTTGCTGCTTTCACCAACGATTTTTTCAGACTGTCTGGGCTCCCGGATGGCCAATCTTCTTGTGCAATAAAATCAGGAATGTTGTTGCGAAGCCACTCCTGTGTGCTATTTGCTTTGTGAGCAGGAGCAGAGTCTTGCTGGAAGACCCAATGTTGTCCACCGAAGAGAGTTTGCGATAAAGGTTTCACAACACCTTCCAGCACATTGGTTTGATAAACCACCACCAACCTTTGCGTGCCAAAGCAAGAGACTCTTGCATCTTTCCAATCTTATTTCCTTTAACCTTGGGGTCAACATGTGGGCTGTTGACCGACGATAAGCCTCCTTCATATGAAGATCATCTCGAATGAGTCTACTCATCGATCTTGTGGAGATTTCCAACTCCCTCGACAAAATTTTTTGTTTGCGCAGTGGATTTCTACGGATGCGCTCTCGGACAGTTTTGATGGCACTAACTGTTCTAACGGTACGTGGACGACCGGTCCTTGCTCTATCATCTATGCCTAAGGTTTCATTAAATCATTCTATAGCACGAGAAATGAATCTTTTTGTTATTTTTAGCGGTTTCAACAAATTCAAAATTTCAGAAGCATTTTTTCCACACTTATGGAGTGCTATTACAGCGATACGATTTTCTTTTACTCCCCACTCCATGATTACGAGTCAAAGACTGTCACTAAACTGATCGGAATATTACGCCGTACAGTTCATTTGTTGCAAAGTGCAACATAACGGTACAATTCCAGGCTAATTTCTGAGAAAGCGAGCATTAGAAATTGTGTGACAGAATTTATGGAAAGACTAGGTATATTTAATTATTTAAATTTAAATTCAATTTCTATATACACATATATAATATATATATATATATATCGTAAGTCTTCCTTCATTCATACATTATCATATCTATAATTATAAATTGTAATTGTCTGTTTATAGTAAGCACAGTTTTAAGTGTAAGTTTGACATAAATTTTTTTCTTGTGATTTGAATTATTTTGTAAATCCTAAACGTGATTAATAGCTCTTTGGCAGTAATGGACTTTTTAGATGAACTGAATCGGGAGTTTACCGAGGCAGTAAGACAAGTAATGTGGTTGAGTGTTAAAATAAACGATCCTTTTGGTACGTACATGCACATATAAATTTAATGAAAGCATCGATAATCATAAAATAATGCTCTTCTGACGCAGACCGTGTAAAAACAATGCAGTGGGTAAGAAAACTGAGCCACCAAGACGATTCGAAATTGGAAATGGCTCGCATCAGGAATGAATATATTCACTTCTTACGAATAATTTTGAGTTCCGACCCCATGCTATTTTGTGTGCCATTTAAATATGAGCCACCTGACGGGGAATTGGCTCCATTAACCGAGGTGCTCTCAAATTTCATGGTGGAAAAGTGCCCGGATCTGCCTAAAGCAGGTATTATTAAAAGAGTTTATAGTCATAAAGAACCTTTAACAAGAACCATGATGTTTTCCAAATGGGTCCGGCTTAATGCTGAAATTTATTTTCATAGGGCCGATGCGACCTGTGCTTGTCCATAAAACTGCCGATGGAGGTGCTTTTTTGACCGTTAAAAGATGCCCGGAAGGAGGAGTTTTTTGCTATTTAGCTGTGGCGCCAAATCCTTTATCGGAATAAATTTGCTTTTCAACTCTAGTACTAATTTTGTTGGATAACTAATTATTATTACTTCTAAATTTATAAATTATAATATTATGATGGGTATTTTATTATATAGAGTTTTTTTTGGATTTTATTTAAAAAACGTGTATAGAAATATTATTTATAAATAGAAAGCAGCTTTAACAGAGTTCAAATAAACAAATGAGCCGTTTATTTTGAAAGTGGCATATTCATTCAGAAATAGAATGCGATTCTCCGCCGTAACGTAATGAGTATTAAGACGAAGAATCGTATTCCAATTTTAAGTGACTTATGACAATTTCAAAATAAACGGCTCAAATATGAATTTGAAATATTTAAACGAGTGCACAAAAAAATTTACTATTGATGTATTTTTTTTTTAAATAATGATTTATTTCTGTTATTTTTTATTTACTTATTATTATAATTATTTCTTTTTAATCATTACTGAAATTTTTTTTTTTCGATTTAATAGGAAAATTTAGATTTATATTTTATGCCATGAAGATTTGATTTTATTCACCTCCTCTTAGTTCGCAACCCCCTCAATTTAAATAACTTGAGATATACAAATATCGTTTTACAAATTTCCACTAAAAGGTTATGTTTTGAAATTGGTAGGGTCAGTTGCTTGACGTGGTACCATACTTTTTCCAATAAAATGGTGAAAATGTCGACTCGATTTTATTGTCATCAACTCTCATGAAAAGTGCCTATACTGTACTAATATTCTTATATAAAGAGAAAAAGTTTATGAGTTTGTAAAAAGTAATTTTAGAAATAACTGAATCGATTTACAATTGTTCTTGCTGTTACTGGCGTCATTAAAAGGTGTATTGTGAAATGTTGATAACGAGTGACAATTGTCGCAAAAATTTACGATTTCTGTCGCTACTATTTTTATTTACGATAGGTAGTTGTGGTTTATTGGTATATCAGTTTTTTCATATATTTAAGTAATTTTTATTACTAATTTCAATTATTCTATTAGTAATTTATTACTAATAAAAATAGTAATAATTTTCATTTATAATGCTCAACAACAAATTTAACATATTTCTTTTTTTTCCATTTATCAATAGTATCAGATTCGTTGTTCAACAGGGACTTTTCGATTTGTTACGTACATTATCAATCTCGAAACGAAAATACTCATTTTATATAGCTATTCAGAATTAGAAATCCATTTGAATTCAAGATTTTATTTTATTTTATTTTATTTATTAATTTTTAAAAAATTTTAAGATATACTCAGTTAATTTTGAGTCATTTCGTATTTTATGGAAATAGTTTAAGGTTAAAGGTTAGAGGTTTTATCAATGGTTCTATGATAGACAAACGTAAAACATTTTGTTCAGTATTATTTTAATAGGATTTTCCGTACATTATGAATTTGTGATTAAAATTATTTATTATTATCATTTATTGCCTTAATTAATAACTATTATGTTTTACCAGTTTGATGCACCATATCTCCAAGAATATTGATTCCGTAAATATTAAATTAATTCCATTTATTATTTGCTCATTTTTACAATTTTTTCTTACTGTCTGACTGACTTCTAACTGTCGATAAAAAATAAGTAAGGAAGTGTTCAGATAAAACTTGAAAGCATTTTTTCTACCTTTAAGTTCCCGAAGAAATTTAAAAGAAATATAAAAAAAAAGTTTCATTTCTCCCCTTTATTGTGACTAGGATTTTTTTTATATTCAACCGAGTGATTTGCGTAATATTTGTTTCGTGTTTAAGTGTAGCAAAAAACACATTCTTTTTACATCTCATTGCTATTGTGCGTCGTTTTACCGTCTTATATTTTTTTACCTTGAACATTTTTGGATGTGAAGCGTCGACTAATTTAAAAATAAAATGTACCTTTTAATACCTCCAAAATAAGCATTAAGAGTGCCGGGTTTTTGTAGGCCTTGTGTGGGTTAGCTTTCAAGGAAGTAATAGACATTAAAAGTCAAGGAACCTGTTCAAAATTTACCTGTCCAAAGTGTTATTGGTTAACCGAGCTAAATGAGCATATAAAACGAAATTACCTGAATTGATGAGGAATTTTTTCTAATAAGCAAGATTCCAAGTTAGGAATGATTGAAAAACAGATACTAGAAGTACTATTATTATAGATCAATCATTGTATTAGCAAAAAAATAAATAAGAATAAATTACACAAAATAAAAATCGTACAGGAAAAAGCTAAGTGCCTAAAGAAAGGGTATTTGCGAAAGGAATTTTAGTGGGTTAATAAATGTAGCAGCTGGAAGTGAGGTATACGGTTGAGCAAAATTTTTTTCTCTTACTTGCCTGGGTGCGTTTACTTTCGTAAATGTTTTTTAGAAGTTTTCATATATTTTTTTTTATTCCTGACTGATCAGAAATTTATTCACAGGCGGGCGGAATGGTTTCTTTAAAGAATTGAAAAGATAAACCGAGAAATATCACTTTTACTGACTGATGTATTAGGATGATTTGTTAAGATGAAGATTTGTTTCTGTAATCAATTGTGACACGTTGCCTCTTTTGCGCCAGAATGAGGAATTTAAAAGCAGCTCTTATCTCGCTTTGGGAGGTTACTTATGTATGCAGTGAACGTGCTTTGATGAAGATTTATTGGAGAACAAAGTTAGTTACTCAAAAATTTATTAAACTAGCGAATTTCATTTACATGTGTAGAAGTACATTATTATTTTTTATTTTATTATTGAAACTTTTCTAATATTTTACATTGTATGAGCTTGTGTTTATACATATGTAACTCTAACGAAATTTAAGTACTTCCTGGCTTCACTTACAATCAGGCTGAAATGTTTATCGCATGCTGCATAATAAGCTTTCAGTTTTGCATTTCATTTGTTTTGATTAAATTCAATCGAAATCAATACTACGCTCCATTTATCTTTTTTCATATGTTAAATTCAAATGCTTTTGGGCGAACGAGACGAGTCTTATCTTCCATCAGTATCGAAAACTTTTGCCGCAAATTCAAAATCGATCAAATAACAAATGGTGAAAGGTGTAATAGGTAAAATTGGCACAAATATGTTTTTATATACCATCCATTCATGAAATAAGAGATTTTGAATTAAGGTGCCTCTATTTAAAAAATTTTATTTGATTTACATAGAAAGAAAATCCTCATCCTTATCACACACATTTCAAATTTATTTTAGATTATATCAAATTCAAATCACGAAGTTTTCCATTTTCTATCTTTAAAATTAAATTATTTTCTTTTAAAATGATTAACTATTTTAACTATTTTATTACCGCCTGGAGACTATGTCAGAAAAAGAACAAACCGTTGAAAGCGGGCTCTAATCTTAGTTACGAATTAGACAGCAGTGAACTAAATTCTGTGACTTTGAAGCAGATTGTGTTTTATTTAATAGCTTTTTTTCGTAATTTTACCTATATGATTAGCCAATATTTTATAAAGTTTCTTTACCTCAATAACATTTGTAAATAATCGAATTAGCTAGCATGCCAAAAAATCGGATTTCTCTGCTACACGTTCAAAAACGTGGAATATCGCGCCCGCATGCAAAGTGTTAAACCAAAAGTTAAACCTTTAGAACCTGCAGAAGTAAATTGAATTTAATACATAATAAATTCATAATGTCTCCTAATTTAGTGGAGTTAGGTTTACGAATACAAAATCAAGTTGTTAATAATTTAATATAATATTTAGGTGCAAGAAATACTTCGAGTTTATGAACCCGCAAACAAGCAGCATTTTGCTTTTCTATATGAATGCATCAAATATTTATCTATAAAATTTTAAACTACTTCCTACGAGGGTACATCAAAAGCTTAAAAGCTTTTGAATTGAGTGCAATGAATTTAAATTAGTCATGAATTCAAGTATTTACTTCCGGTTAAATTACTCATTCAATTACTTAAAAACAGTTTAATGCTGAGATATAATTTTTTACGTAGGATATTCTATAATTTAAATAATTTCAGTAGAATTACATGCCATTTGGTAGATTATACTCATGAAAACATTAAGTGAAATAATTAAACAAGTTTTTATTTTAACTGGCTTCAAATTATATCGTTTTCACTGTAACAGTTAAATTAAAAATTAATATTAAATTTTAATATGCAAGCTGTCGAAAATATAATCACCATTTATACAATTTGATGTAATAATAGATAAGATTAAACTTAAATATAAATGGATATCATTTGCATAAAAATGGAAATTTATATAGCGAACATCGTTTATGTACAAACATAACAAGAGTGGTCCAAGCATTGAACCTTGTGAAACTTCCTTATCCAAGGGAGGCTAAGATGGAGTTTCCCACGCATAAATGGGCGAACAGGTAAATGTTTTATTTAAGCTTTAAATCTATAGTTATTTCGGAAAATAAATTAAAAATTATACAAGCAACATTGGATTTAAATTACAAAAAGTATTTTTTTACTACATTAATTTTAGAATAGTGGAAGGGTGTTTAAAAAAGGCAAGGAGGAATATGCATCGCTTTTTTCATTTCACTTAATGTTAAATGTTGAAATGAAAAATATTCATTATATTCTCGATTATATATTATCTTACCTAAATGATTAAAACTATTTCGACATTTATTTTATTCATCGCATCACCTTTCTAACACTAAAATTACTTTACAAGTTCTTGACTCAATTCGAACAAATTGATTAGACAGAGTAATAATAAAACATCGTCTAGTTGTCCGCTTATATTTTAGCGTATCTAGTTAAACTGAAACTGAAGTAATTTAGCAAAAGTGTACGAATTTCCATACCTAGCTTATCCTACCTAACACATACGTAAAAACGTGAAAATTAATGTTGAGCAATTTTTCACATGCTTAAATAAATTGGGAAAATATCCTTTATCGTTGTTTGAATTTTTTTTTAAATAAGCCTGAAAATCAAAGCTTGAATTGTTACCAATTTGCCACTTCTTTAGTAAAATATATTTATTTTTGCGTTATATAATATAAAAAATTGAAATAGTTACTTCTTTCTTATTGTCTGGGTTTTGTGCAAGCCCATGAAAGCCTATTGCATATAAATAGATAATATTACATATTTTCTTCTTGTGTTAAATAACATAAAAGTGAGCGAAAGATATCTGCTTAGAGTACGAAGAAACTGATGAATGGTCAGCGATTTTATTTTCCCTAACTTTATTAAGGATAAGAAAACTTCAAAGGAACATTTCGTCTATTCCAGCTGGACTATTTCTATTTGTACGCTAGACACGATTTTCCTATGAGGATGTAAAGAGCTTTCCCTGATTTTCCGAATTAGCGACGAGAAGTTCCTGAGCACATGTTGTATGTTTGTTGGTGGATGTTGCCTTTGATTCGGTAGTTGTCTAGGGGGGGGGTAAAAATTGTCGCCGCAAATAATTCCAACATTTCTCCTGTTACAATTATTTTTCTGGGCTTTGAGAGATTTCATCACGTTTTTCAAGTCAGTGGTTTTACTCAAAAAATTAATGACGCGTACATTACAGCCTTAAAGCCCATTATGAGACTTTTTTACATTAAAACAAAACTTTTATTGTATTTTGTTTTGAACCATTTTGCAATATAAGAAGTTATTGTATTTTCTCTTTTTCTGCCCACTAAATATTAATCAAGCTACTCACGCTGAAGTGAAGGTAGTCGCAAGCCATACGTGTTGTGATTTTTATTATTTTTGTATGGCCTTTAAATCGAATATTTTCATCCCTTTTGGATTTTCTTAATAAAATGCTTTTTATTACATACTTTAAAAAAAAAATAAATAAAAAAAAAAACGAATCAGCTAAAGACTGACCAGAATAACTAAAGTTGACTTTAGTAACAATATCATCGTTTTGTGTAACAGTTCCTTTTGGTAATTTATGCTTTTGTTTTCTAAATGTTATTGCCTTATACTTTTATTCTATTATAACAATAATTGACGATAATAATTAATAATACCTAAGTGTAGAAAAAAACTTAAAATTAAAATACAAAAAAACAAAAAAGATATTTTATTATAACGGCGACAAGCACGAATTTGTTTTGTGAAATGACAATTTGTCAGTATTGGTTTTCTTTAAAATTATTAAAATGCTTTTAGTGTACTAATTTTTCTTAATTTTCACCAAAACTTTGTGTCAATGCACATAATAGTGTAGAAGAAAATGTAACTTTTAAAAAGTTTAAGTTTGTTTTTTTCCACATTGGTTATCTTAAATAACTATTGTGACTAGAAATGTATAATCCGCCATCCCAAAAGCCTCCAATATTAAATTTTAATAGAATCAGACCATCCATTAAATTAAGTTTAAATTTTTGTTTCAATAAATTAAATTAGAATTTATATTATTTACTTTATAGAGCATTAATTGGGTTATTAATGTTCATGTATTTTGGTGGAACACATTTTTAGAATGATTGGTAATACAAAATTCAACGGGTTTAGGAGATCTCATTTTTAATAGCTGTCCTCCTTTCCAAATAATTCATTAAAGAACAAAAACATTACACCCAGCAGTATAAATTTACTCAAGCCCTTAGTTCTTGAGCAAAGGCTGTTTGAAAGGGTTTAATTAAGCTCAAAGTGGAATAAATTTCATTTTCTGCCACGCTTATAAAAAAGGTTATTTAATAATTCATTTACCTTGGGTAAAACGAAATGAATTGGTTTTTAAATCGTTTCAAATTTTCATTCCATTTACTTGAAAAATTTATGATCACTAATTATGGTTTTAATTCAAACATTTTACCATTTTCATATTAAAATTATGCACTAAAATCTTGTCATTACAAAATACTTTGATCTTTGTTAATAGAGGAGAAAAGGTTTATATAAAGGAGATAATTTTCAAAATAAAAATATTTTGCTTTTAGTTAAAATTACAAAAGTACAATTTTCTGAGTTTTCTAAAATATTCGCCTTTGGATGCCTAAAAAGAGGTGTACTTTAAAATTATTAGAAAACATTCCATGACAGTAGTGTATTTAGGATAGTATAGTATACAGTATAGTATATTTCATTATGTCACACCAATAACTTCACCAAACGATTGTCGTTATCGAGAAACTATTGAAAAAAGAATATTTTGTGCATATAATAACCATAGGAGCATTAAGTACATGTGAATAATTCTATTTTTCTTCTTTTTTTTTTGAGTAATGATTAATTAATTATAATGTTTATTTTAAAAGCAGTTGCAAACATCTTATTTTAATAGATTGCGAATTAATCTATTATTTAAACTACACAACAAAAAAACAATATTACATACTTATGTCAACTAAAGCATAACTACTTCGTTGCCTTAAGTGTTTAATTAGATTTTATCGTTCAATAGCAGCTTACAAACAATAAACAAATACTTTGTTGCAATATCGATGGCGATAACAAATCTAATTTTACAAAATATCAATTAATCATTTTCTTCCCGCCATTAGACCCAAGTGACCTCGCACACTTCTTTTGCGAGCATATGGGAAGCCAATATCATACTCAATTAAAAAGGGATCGAAATGCCTAATCAGAGAGACATTACAGGGCTTCCGATTTCAAATGAATTCACATTTTTACTTCCTATACTTTAACTATTTGCATCAGCAGTGCCAAGTATTACGTAAGCAGAATTTCATTAATTTTAGATCCCTATTTCCCCTTTATAGAGAAAAATAACACATGAAGTTTTTTAAACATTTTTATTAAGATTCGAAATTAAAGCAAAACAATAAAATTATAATTAAGATTAAAGAAATACTATTTTTTTAAACTGAATAACTAAGAATAATCAGAAAGTTATCTGGCACTCGGAACGGAAACAAAAATTAATTTTATGTGCATTTAATAATTGTTCTGGTGGGAAACAAATTTCGTACACATTTTCAAATATATTTTGTGATCTTTATAATGTACATCATTTTTTCGATCTGTAGTAAATTTGAGAAAGCTTCTCCAACTAATTTGTTTGTTTATTTTAAAAGGTGTTTTTTTCAATATTAAATAAATAAAACATATGTTCATAATAATTATCAAACTGATCTAAGAGCTCAAATATATTTTAAACATAAACGACGAAAATTTAGCCCGATTTTATTATTAGAATGAAAATATCGATACTATAGTAACAAAATTATTGACAATTCAGTCAAAATCAGGGGGTAAGCTAAATTACTTTCACGGTTACAAAGTTGTTCAAAAGTTTTCTTAGCTAATAGATAAAAAAGTAACAGCCAGTTAATCTCGCTGTTAGTTTATAACGAGATTTATCCACCAGATAAAGTAATCAAGTAATTGCGAAACAAAAATTTATATGTTGTCTATCAGGGAGTTTATCGGCAATTAGTGAAGGAAATAAGGCGAAATGTTAAATAATTATACTCGTATATTACTTTCTTTTAATTTTATTAATAATGAACGAATAAAAGCATTATTAACACAATAAATATTGAACGAAGAATGAATAAATCTATTTAATAAATTTTGTAGAAAATAAATCAACTGCTACATATGTATGTTTAATTTTTTGCCTAATTACCAATTATATTACAGAGGCTTAAATAAAACGACAACATGACAATTTTAGTACCCGCAATTTTTGATGAAGAATTTCTTTCATTAAAATAAGCAATAAAAATGGTACTCCCAAAAATGAACATATAACGTTTTTAATTTGATTCTCCTGCGTATTTTTAATTTCCTTTTGTATTCCCAGAGATATTTTGCAGGTTCAAGTTAATAAATACCATATAAGCACATATGTTTCTTTTGTGTCTCTGTGATATGGCTAAATAACTTTAAACGGGGTATTGCATATCACTAAATTTACTCCAAAATGTTGGAAATGGAAAATAAATTATTAAGTAAACAGCTCCGAAATGAGGGAAATGTAAGTGAAATATTAAAGTAAAATATTTTGTCTTAAAGATGAAAATTATCAAATTAATTTAAGGCACATAAGATTACTTAATTGCAACATTTGAAATCAGAGTTTTAAAAATATATTTCCTCAAAGGGAATTGATAAATGTAAAAGATGCCAGCCTTGAAATTTGCACAATTGTTGAATGAATATCTTCCGCGATGTCTTTATATTCGACTGGTATAAATTTGGAATGTGACAATACCTTTAATTTGATGCCAAACGTGATATATGCGATAATCCTCTTTTGGTTTTGTCGTAGTCGGGCAAAATTTGATGAGTATTTAAAAAAAAGTCAAGATGAGGTCTACTATAGGTTTTGACTGTATATATCTTCACGGAAGTGGAAGTGATTAATTACTTGCGTTTGCAAATTCGTAGTTAAGATATTTTGCAGATAAATGTTGACTAACAAAAACATTTTGGTGCCATGGGTATGCACAGTTTTCAAAAGTTAACAAATAACAATTTGTTGTCCTTAGTGAGAATATGGTTTTTAAGTGAATGAAATAATTTGTATTATAATTATACAAATTCAATAAATTGTACATAACATACGTTCAATTTATTTTTTTTTAAGGATAGACTTTTTATCCAACTGCGCTAGGTGGGGATGGGCAGGGTTGGTTTATTCCAATAGATAATTTTTGATTAAACATCAAAATTTGATAATATTCAATTTCAGCTTTTCGTGTATTTCGAAAATCGTAATCAACTCATTAGTGAAGATCGTTCGAGACATTTGCATAGAAGCGATGAAAACTGCATTTGCATTTGGTAGTAGTCGGTTAGATAATAATTATATATTAATTGTATTTTCATTTTCTTATATAAAGCGTAAGTTTTTGATTGTTTTATCTTGTAAATTGGAACAATTAATGATCACAACACAATCCAAAGCCAAACAAATTAAAACGCCTTTTAATTTTATGGAAATGAATCCTTTTATAGCAATGAATTCCCGAGAGAAGCGTGAATAAATGTTGTGGGAGAAATTAAGTCGGTTTCTAAATTTCAATGGTTTTCCTGAGGGAAATGGGCTAGGTTAATAAAAATAAAATAAATAAATAAATGAATGGTGAGTGTAATGTTCATAATTTTATATAACCGACTCCAAATATTAAAGACTGAGATAATAAAATTATTTTTAGTTTCTTATCATTTGCAATGTTGAACAAATAATGCATTTATGTAAGTGGAAGCCGTTAGTAATCAAATTATTCTAATTTGAGTGCCTTGAAAAATACATTTTCATAATTTATTTTACCTATTTTTGGCGCACGAATTAAAAGTCAACTTAAAAAATTAAGTTTTAAGTATTATTTTATAATTAAATCATCCATCGAGAGTAGTTTTAAAATGATTTTTTCCATTTCCCATCTACATTTAATTTCAATTTGTTACTTCTGAGACATCGCAAACTACATGTAAATATTTTAGACTATGCTCATTAAATCTTCAGAATCGACAATAAAAGACTCTCTTTTACAGAAGGATGGGTCATAGCACCCAAATAAAAGAGAGATGTCACCTAAGCAATCATCTAAGTCGTTTCATCAGGGGGGCAAGAATCTCACCCCAATACATTTTTAGTAAGATTTTGATTTCATGGAGAAGTTGTGTAGCGACCGCGCATCGCACAACAAGATTTCAAATTCAAATCAAATTAACTAACAAGGCTTTATTCTTTCCGTTTAGTAGATGAAAATATGAAATTTTTAGTAGGCAATGATTACTTTTTATTTTTGATGAAAAACATGCCTTTGTTAGTTTAATAATAAGGTTCTCATGAATAGATAAAAAGGAATGTTGTTACTCTGACTTTAGTAATAATGTTTTGAGACAACAACAACTTTTTAATTTGTGGTAATCATAATTTAAAAAAAAAAAAACAATGTAATAAATTGGGGATATTATCAAAAAACGAATGAATTATTCTTTTAAAATATTTAAAAATTCCTTAAATTAATAGATCAAATAACGTAACAACCAGTACCTAATTTTGCAAAACGTGGTGAGGTTATGTTCCTAGAAATATTGAATATATCTGAAGGGAGTATTTTTGGGTAGTCATTTCGGTCCCTTCTTTTTGTAATTTTGAAATTATTTGTATCTAACCATAAACCGTCGGTAATTTTGATGAACAAAGATTCATATTCAGCAATCCTAAAAACCTTTGTGTATCATGTTTTAAGCAATTTTGTTTAATAGAAAAATGTATGCCGTTGTTTGTACTATGTGTAGGCCAAATATGCCAAATAAAATTTTGATTAATTTTAAGGTAGAGCTTTGAAATTTCGTGCACGTGTACCACATAAGTATGGTAATGGTTTGTTCCATCAGTACTAGTTGGGAAGAATTCCGAGTAGTTCCGGATTTTGGAGAACTGAAATATAGTGGGCATCTCAACATGGTGAATTACATCTTTCTTCACAATCCTCTTGATAAAGGGTATTCGACAAAAGCTTATTTCTAATGTTCTTTATTATTATTACTATTATTATTGTTAATATTAAAAATAATCAAATATTGATAGTTATTTTTGTTCTCCAGAAATAATGAGTAAAAAATATTCTATACAGGATATTTTTAGTGGGTATGCCAAAATAAGTGGAATGAAATATCTGACCTAGAGAAACAAAAAATTGCATGACATGAGGGGCATGTCAACCGTTTGGGAGTTATAGCGTGATTTATAAATTGGATTTTTCATGGTATTGATTTTTTATTTTTATCTTTTGATCTACTTAACGCAGCAACATCCAACTCACGCCAAAAATTGACTATCTTAATGTCTAATTTTCATCTACCACCTCCCACTTCAGGTACACTTACTCACCAAACTGAAAAAAATGAATTTTATTTTCCTAAAATCATTTTTTCATCGGACTGTCTCCGAAATTCATGTTTATCGAATTCCCCATCTTATTACCTATCTAACAAGGTAACGGGGTACAACTAAAAATGTTTACAATTTTTGTAGTAACTTTAATCTTAATTTTATTTATATCTTACAATTATTACTAATACAAGATGATGTCACTTAGCTTAATGTTCACTTGATTTTTGGAGCAATGTCTTCTAAAGAGAAAGATGTTCGGAAAAGTATTATGCAATTGTATCAACAACACGAATGTTTTGGTAAAGCTTTCTGTGTGAAATATTTTGAACTGGAAGGAAGTCGGTGGCGGACAACATAAAATATTTTGAAGTCAAGGAGTGTTGAGAGTAAACCAGAAAGTGGAAGAAAAACTATCCAAAGAAAGAAGACGACATTAAAAAATTAAAAAAGATGTTTAAAAGATAAGGACAACGTATCGAAATCAAAGGCAGCAACAAAGTTCGGTTGTAGCCATAAATATATCAGTAAAAAATTAAAACAAATACGAATAGCCTGCAGAAAAAATCAAAAGGCTCTTAATGTACCAAATAAAGGCAATTAAACCAAACTGCAGGTGGATTTTGAATAATTTTGCAGAAAAGTCTTGGACGATGAGTCTTATTTTCAGCTCAGCAAAAGTCAAGTTTCTTGGAATGATTTTTATTACACTGATAACCATTCTCAAATACCTCCTGAAGTAAAATATAAAAAAAAAATTAAATCTAAAATAATCCTTTATATTGCCATTTCTATTCCGAGTTGTGTAGCAGTGACGCGAAAATTTATGAAGAGCAATGTTTAAGAAAATATTTAACACCACAAATATTCATAAATATCATAAGGAAGGAAAATATGTGTTTTGGCCAGATAAGACTTCCTCACAAAAAACAATCCAATTCCTCAAATATGAAAAAATTTCCTTCATACCAAGTGAGCGTAATCCCACCGACTTGCCTTAATGTAGGCCGATTGAGGATTTTTTTTGCTGCACTAAGTGCGTAAGTTTATAAAACGGGTTGGAAAGCCAAAGATACTGATTAACTAAAAAGGAGAATCAAAAAGTGTATAAAAGAAATGGGTACTTCTGGTATATACAGGGCTTGTGCACACATAAAAACAAAATTACGTCATGTGCAGGATAATGTGCTATATTCTGAAATTCATTAATTTATTTTATATATGTACATTTGTAGTAATAAGATTAATAAAGTCATTTGAATTTCGAAACAACTCTTTCATATATATTAATATTCGATTTTTGTGTAAATTTAAATGAAATTCCATTAACCCACTTTTCGGCAGCAATAATGTCTAAAAGTGAGTTAATGGAATTTAATTTTTTTAATTTACAAGATTTTGTTCTTACAAGTTTTCCACGAATAAATTTCCATATTTTTTCTACACTTGGAAATGTTGTACCTTGTTGAAAAGGTAATAGGATAGGGAATTCGGTAAACAATAAAGAAGTGCCTTAATTACATGAACTTCGGTGAATTTTAGGAAATTAAAATTCATTTTTAAAGTGAGTGTAACAGGTCAACATTTTTAGAAATAGACATTAGTATAGTAGATTTTTGGCGTGAGTTAGATGTCACCGCGTTGAGTAGACAAAAAATAAAACAGTGATATGTATGCCGTAAAAAATTTGAATAATCACCCTGTAACTCCCATACTGTTGACATGAACCCATTGCCATACAATTTTTTGCCTCGGTCAGATCTTTCATGCCAACCCACTATACACATATATGTATATGAATGTATATGAAATTCGAACTGTTATTATTATTACATTTTTTTAATTTAATTTATTCAAAATAAGTGAAACAGTATTTAATAATAAAATTAATTATGATGAGTCTAACATCCTATAAAGCTTGAATGTTCAATTAGCTAAGTTGTTTCAATTGTAAAAATTTAGAGAAACTTAAAACTACAAAAATATTTGATTAATAGCTAAAAGCTTGTTTTCCTTAAAATTATGTAAATATCCATTTGAGAATAATTAAAACTGTGTTTTATACACCAAATGCAATTTTAAAAATTCCTTTGTTTTTAAATTGTTCGCAAAGCCTTGTGGCGAGCCAAATAAGCTTTTTCTCTTTTCGAAGCTTTAAACATATTTTTTCAAAACTTGGGGCCTTACTCCCGAAAACGGCTTAAATTATTAAAATGTAAATTTTATTGTTTATTAACATAATTTGTGGCTAAAGTTCTGAATAGGGGAACATCACTGATTTCAATAAAATTTTGCAGGAGCCTTCTGTTTGCTCTAAAACGGAAGGATGTGTAAGAATTATATTGGTGGTCGTTGCGTGACTTTGCGTTAAAATTACAAGTGGAGTCTTTCCACTGCAATTCCTTCTCCCCCGAATAATATAATCACAAATTTATGACTTTCTCTACCGCGTGGAAAATCCTGAAAAATAACAAAAACTAAATGTAAACAAAAATCTTATCTGCTGTCATTTAGCACGTTATTTTTAAAAAATGGCACACACACCAAATGAGTGTTCTTCTCTGCTCGAAAAGGTATTTTTGTAATAAAAATAGGAATTGGCCGTGCAAAAATTAGTAAAAAGTGCATAGTGTAGTGGGCTTTAAAGAAATTCAGCAGGTTTTAATGAAATTATGCCAGAATAAAAAAATAAAAGTGGAATATTTCGGAAACTATTACCGACCGCCAAGAAATTCATTCAGTTCCTTCCATTTTGGACCTAATGGAAGGTTCCTACAAAATTTCATTAAAATCCGGGACTTTCCCCTATTCCGAATTTGTTCCCAACTTTGAAAATATTTTGAAGGACAAAGCACAAAACAAAAATTTTTACATTCCCTCTTTACAATTCTACACTAATTAAAAGCCATAGATTCAATTTTAAATTCATTTGAGCAAATTTATTAAATAATTTCAAGTGTTGTCAGATTGAAGAGAAAACTGTAAAAGTCGTAAAATTAATGAATGTTTATGTTGTCTATGGTCGGTTTCACTGACGATATTTTGGAACCCGTATGACAACACTATAACCATCTGATAGTTTTCAAGAGTAGGGCTATCGTTTCGTTTCGGACTTAGAACTCAGATCATTTTCGAAGAATCGACTTGACATTTGAACTGCGTCTCCCCCCAAAGGATAACTAATAGACGAAAGATTTAAGATATCTTAAAAAATGTTTGAAAATGCAGCCATGGAAAGATCAAAATAAGTAGAACGATTGCACAACGAACGAACGAACGTTGCGACGTTATTTCAGGATATTGGACTCTCAATATTTTGTAGGGAATCCCTTTGCATCAGTGACTCATTGATGAGACCAATTTTTAGCAATTTTTTTAAATTCTGAAGTGATCGCATTCCAGACTCTCTGTACTTCGATCCAAAGTTGGTCTACATAGGTAACCGATGACCCTACAATATTGGGGTCCATCTCATTACATAAGTTTTCAATTGGATTGCGATCGACTCCATATGTTTAATTTACTTTAAATTTTTTCTTTTATTTGCGGTACAGTTATAAATGGATATGATTTAGATATCCGAATAATTAAAGCCTCGGTCCTGGGCAAAGATCATGAATTACTAGATGGGACACTCTCTATACAAGCTTAAAGCTCTAACCCATATGCAACTTCTAAAACTGCCTGGAGTAAATTTTTCCATTAGAGAAAGTAGCAAAGAACAACTGCTTTCTATGCCTTATCTAAATTCCAATAAGAACGAAAGAGATAAGAATAAGCAGCCAAAAATTCTCATCTACAGCACTTACAGTGTAGGCAATAAAATGCAGCGTTTTTTTACCATGCATTTTTAAAGGCGGGCCAATCTGTTGGGCTCGCTGTGTGCCTCTGCATGCATGGTGTTAGTGCCGTCCCCAGGCAATGTTCCAGCATAGGGAAATCCTGAATTGAGAATGGGGAACAGGCAGGTAGCACACTCAGAGCATGTATACGGATGCGGGCTGCTTACATTTTTTCACTGTGCATTTTAAAAGGCGAGCCAAACGTATTCGAACGTGTGCGCTGCTTTGGGTGGTGAAACGTGATTTTAATTTTCGTTCTGCCTCCCCCTAAATTTTTGTCTTTCTCTCACGCGTGAGCCCTTTATTACTATCCACTTTTAGCAAAATCTACAAGGTCGGTGGATTAAGGGGACCAAGGTCGAAAAAAGATAAGGGAATACATCACGAGTGTCCCATCTAGTAATTCATGATTTTTGGTCCTGGGTCTTTCGAGCACGAACTTCGGGAATTTTATTTTGAAGAAACCCAGTTGCTTAATGACTTTCTTCTTTGAGCAAACCAAACTTCGTACTATTCGGCATTCGAGAAATCTTTTAACTTTTCGATCATGCGTTCCCTGAAAACTACTGTTGCATATAGTCCTCGTCCCAAATTGCTGCACGATTGTCATAATACTTAAGTCTTAAATAATAGCGAGAGTTTTTCACTATAACTTACTTTAACTGTAATATTATTTCACACCACAAATTGCTTCAAATAAAAAATGTAGGAAGATATGCTATTTATACTATCGCTTACTGGGTGACATTGTACAACTGAAATGCTATAGCTTGTTATACAGAATTTGATTACAGCAGAAGTAAGTACAATTAGAATTTAGACACGATAGAGATTACATTTCAGAACAGGGTAACACCTAGTTATAGTTAAGTTATATTCTTTTGAGTAAAGTATTTTTATATATATAGGTGTGGTATTTATTTCGCGACCACTGTATATGTACCTAGGAATGTATTAGAAATGGGTCTTTCCATTTTGTACTATTTACTCATGCATTATATATAATTTATTAAGCGGAATGTTCTATTTAAAACTAGGGCATCAGTATTATACATTTTTAATCTGTAATCTGTAATCTTAAAATAAGTGTCACAAAATAATATATTATTATACATACATATATTTCACTTTTTTATCTTATTTTAATAGTTAATATCGAGTTCCTCCAACTTTTTTTTTAATTATTTCTTCGACCCTATTTTTCATAGAAGAATACAATCTTTTTACATATTCTAAATTAATATCGTTATACGCAGGTTCTTTCTAATATTTCCTTTAATTTATTTACCGTTTCTGGTCTTTGCTGTGCAACTTTGTGTCTGAAAATAGCCCAAACGTTCTCTATTGGATTGAGATCGCGGCTATTGGCAGGCCAAGGTGACGATGCAATGCCAAATTTTGCTTTGTAGACATAAAACAGAAAAACAAAATTAATTAAAATTTACAGAAACGGATCGCAGATACTCACAGATCTTGCTCGATGCCAAGGAGCCGAATCATAATGATAAAACGGATTATAACACGTTCGCGGACGGTATAAATTCACATGGGGTGTTAATATGATCACTCTCTAGAAGTTTTCCTTCAGACAAGAGAATTTTGATGCATTTTATATAAAGACATAAAATATATAAAAAATCTTGCATTGCTGTCTCATATTTGTAAATTTTACCATTGAAAAAATAAACTCCTGCTACTGTTTTTTCATCGTTGTGATTATTCAAATTATACAAAAAAAAAATATACTGTATATGCAGTAGTGACCCAACAGGGCAAAACGAAAATACTGCATATGCAGTAGCTGTACGCGAACGTGTTAAGTGATCTGGCTCAACTCCTCCAAAGCGGGAACACCATTATCTTGTAATATTTTTTCATATTCTTCTGCATTCACCGTTCCATCCAGAATTATTAAGCGCCCAATACTAAAAGAAATAATGCATTCCCAGATTACAACATAAGGAGAAAGCCTCACAGTAGAGGTCACTTATGCACTTATTACTGTATCGCTTTTCTCTTCGACGCGGGTTCTATTAATTCCATTTGGCCCTAGTAAATTTAATTTGGACTCGTTAGAAAATTCAACGTTTTCCCAATCGGAATTGGTCCAATTTTTTCTCTCTTGTTTCAATTCCTAGCGCTTGCGCTTCATTCTTGCAGTTAACAACGGTTTTTTTGCCCATATACCACCATAGTCCCATTTCCTTAAGCCGGTACCGAACAAGCCGATCCGATATTTGGACTTCTGTAGCTTCCTCAAGCTGTGCAAATCGATTTCTTAGTTAGATGCTTCAAAATATTGTCTTGTCGGATTGTCGTCTTTCTTTTCTTCTATCCTTCTTTCCCAATAAATTGCCACTTTCACCATAATTTTTCAAAAATTTCGTCACAACAGTTTCACTAAATCCTATTTTTTTTCGCAATTTTTCTATTGGACCACAGTAAATCCTTCAAAGTTATGATTTTTGATTTAAATTCCACACTCACATTATTTTTAATCGTCGTTAGTAATACTTCGGAGGTTCAAATTGTAATGGATAAAGTAAGTAAGACTGTAAAGATAAATAATCATTTTTTATAATACCTGCCTTGGCGTCGACGAAGCGATTAGTTGCTTACATTTTATGAGTGCAAACTTTTTTCCATGACTGTATGTGGAAGTTACCACTATATGTTTACCCGAAAATCGTTACTCTTTTTCAAATGCCCGCTATTTCTATGCACTTTATTATTTTCTAGCTTCTAGGTTTAGCTAGATCTTTAATATGTTCGGAGATTCAAATCCGCTAGCAAACTGCCTCAAAAAAAAAAAAATAAATTAATTGACTAAAAAGCTGTAAAGCCGCCATTTTGTTTTTATTATTTAATAAAAAAGTATTGTTTACACTGCTTTAATCCAAACTTAAATAACTTTTTTTTTATATTTCGAAAACATATTCTCAAAGCCAGCCCCTAGAGAGGTTTTACCCTTAAATGAACAAACATCGATTAATTTTTACAATTATAGTTAATTTGACATTATTCACACATTTAACTTAACCTGAAGACATAGCTATTTTAAAAATACTATTATATTTAACTTCTGGTCATATCATCATATTAAAAAGGT
The DNA here is from genome assembly GCA_963969385.1 of Philonicus albiceps. Lineage (NCBI taxonomy): Eukaryota > Metazoa > Arthropoda > Insecta > Diptera > Asilidae > Philonicus > Philonicus albiceps. The sequence continues at coordinate 37,817,795 of OZ017772.1, read as the reverse complement.
TTTTAATAATTTCTTTTATAAGTGTGAAGTAAACAAAATAATTATATTTTATAGGAAACGACATGTGGACATTTTCAATCCTACAACATAAAATCACTTATTGCCGATTTTTCATGTCAATTTAGTATTTTATTATTAAAGATATATTGTTAATTTCTGATTAAGCACGTTTTGAATACCATATACACGCGCGTTTCGCAAAATGCGAGAAATTAATTTTTCGTTTTCCTTCATGACGCCTCTTGTCAGCCATGGTTTTTCATGAATTTAACAAATATATTGCTATTTTGCATTTTTACATTGACAAATTACCATGTGGCATATTTTCAAGGATCAAGAATAATCCCACATTTATTTACATATTTTAAATTTTAAATTTTAAAAGTAAAACTTTTCTCCTTTGATGTTTAGATTTAGATTAGTAAACTTTACATTACATTTTTTCATATCTCAATATTGAGTTCCACAGTTGTTAACTAAGGTGAAAATCTCAAAGAGTAACTTATAAAATTATGTAGCTGTGTGAAATTTATCAAAATTGCGAAAATGCGAATAATTTTCAAATATTCGAAATTAACATGAACAAATCTATGGATCAATAAATTTTCTTGTCTCCTTAAAAAAATCGCACGTATGAGGGGTACAGGGAAAAAAATAAAAATACTTAACACTTAAAATGTAATAGATATTTTTGAATTGCTTAGACTTTATATATTAAAACTTTAAACATTTTTCCCGAAAAATAATAATAAAATTTTTCTTAAATTAATTATTAATATTAATTTATATGAAACATTTTACAAGAAATTGAAACCTTTTGTAATATTGGACCGTACAGAGACAGTTTGTATACAAAATATAACAAACTGGAAGCATTTGATACAAAATGATATTTTCTTAAAGTTCAAGAAACAAGAGAATCATTTTTGGCCTTTCATTATGGATAAAGTAAATGTCGAATTTACAATATTTAGGCGGAAGTTGGGTAAACTCATTGACCTCGGGACCTAACTAAAAACCCAACTTATCAAGGTCCCTAATATCTTATATATTTGGACGAATTGTATTAATTTTAAAATATATATATATATATATATATATATATATATATAGGTATGCATATAATTATTGAAAGATACACTCGCATAGGGAAGTTTAAATTGGATTGTTTAAAGACAAACAATTTATTTATTTATCGTTTTTTGCCTTTATTCTAGATTATGCTACCGCCAATTAGTAATTTGTTTCTGGAGCTTTTCGATTACTGCATTTAAAGGATAAGCGTTATTTGGGGCATATTAAATTTGAAGGTGGTTCAACAGTTAATGAAAATTAAGAAATTTTTAAATGACGATTTGAAAAACACGAATATTATTTAACATTTATGAAAAATATAGGAAAGAAAGCTTGGGAGTATTTTCCCCAACTAAAGCGCAGAATATCTTCCTCAATTGTTTTGGTAAGTACTGAGCTTTTGGTGCACTAGGGACATGCGCAATTTCATCCAGAGAACTCAGCCTGGTGAGAATAATGATTAGTCCTAGATTGGGATGCCCTAGCCACTGTTCTGGAGAATTCATCGATATTTGGGATCATGCTTAAATTCTTTTCAAAACAGAGGAATGCTCACGGTTCGGCAGGGTTTCAGTTGATTCTGTTGCTTCAACAAGTAGAGTCACAGGGACACGGTTGGAAAGTAGTTCCCCAGGAAGTGAACGTTCCGTCTTAAAGCCCTTCTGCCTGTTCTCGAGAAATGTTTATACAAATCATCATAATCCATGCATCCATTAAGCCGTGCCACTCACGCAGTGTAAAATTTCATATGTTTACTTTGAATCGTATTACCCAGTCAATTTAAATAGAGGATTGTGGTTAAACCGTTGCGGTGGGCGGGAAATGTTTAAATTAGTTTTAATCTTTCAAATTGGTGCAACAATAAATTTAAAATAATAATGTGAAAGAGTGAATTTTTAGTCCTAGTCGTTTTTTATTGATAGAATTGTCGTAGGACGAGGAAAAATTAACAATATTCTACACAACAAGTACACGTATCTAAGAAGTGCTGAGTTCACGTTTCCACTGAATGACTCCTCTCAAGGATCTATTGTCACTTTAAATTATCTGTTGATTTCTGTGAACTATGTTCGGATCAGCAGTTTAGTCTATTAATACAAGGCTAGAATGTCCTGACCTGTAAGTACACACTACGCTTTTCCCATTCCCTCATATGTGTAATTTAATCCTATTTAATTTAATGTGATGTTACTTTTAAGTGCATATACCTACATATTTGCATTTTGGTGAAAACATATTGCAATAATAATAACCAAATTTTTATAGATATGCGAAATTCCAACTGTGATTATTTAGTCATGATTATCTAAATTACTATTTTTATGAGGTTCTGAATCTGTCTAATGCAGATGCACTTTCTTTTAAAGATTACTTATTTACATAGAATAAAATATCATAGATATACCGACTTTTCAAAAGAAACATATTTTTCGTTCTTTTTCTAATGTATACTGCCTTTATATAACGTTGTTTAATATAAGCACTTTCCATGCAAAATATGAATTGTACAAATACAATCGTTTATCGAAATATCAATTAAATTTTCCTTATAATAGAAATTTTAAGCCAACTTCAAAGGATGTTTAAGGCTCTTGACGGAATCTGATTGATATTTACGCAAACAATTTCTGGTATCCCTCAAGACTTGGTTTAAGGTTGTATATATGGTATGTTTGATTTAATTGATAAGGTTTATCTTTGATATTTGATTTTCGCTTATGTTTTACACAATTTTCAATTTGCCGTCTATGGAATTAAACTATCACGCTGTACAATACTAGATTTGTTTAATTTGAAATAAAGATTACTTACTCTTTTTATTACCTTTAATTTTGTTGGAAACTGACTTTTTCAAAAAACAAAGCCGAAATCTTAAAAATCTTATTTTCAAATATTTACCGCGAATATTTTCGCTTTTCTGCAGCTCACCTATTATTGATTAGTTTATTATTTATTTAATTCATAAAGGTTCTGATCATTGGGTATCTGAAAGGTAGCAATAAATCTTTGATGCTCCAAAATTTTGTTTAATCTTATTTTAATTATAACTAACTCTTAACACCTTATTGTGTTAATTAAATTTGTTACTAAATTTACTAAACTTTATTAAACGATTTATTTAAAGAATTTTTTTTTTTTATTTCCATTCTGGACTGGAACGTTTTCAGTGATTTGATCCCAGATTAGGTTAGGTTAGGTTCCTGTGGCTGTCTAGCAAGACACACTTAGGCCAATTTTGGCCCATTGCCATTACCACGCAGCACAGAAGATCATTCGAACCCACAGCTTCTGGGGCGGTAGGACAGCGCGCCCTATAGTCCCAGGTTAGTTGGTAAAATATTACAAAAAAGCATAATGTTACATAGAGAATAATATTAAATTTGCTTTCTGGTTTTATTAACTCCAAGGAGGATTATTGTAAAACAAATATTATAAGGTGCAGAATAAAATACGAAAGGTGCGTCTGTCGAAATAAAAATTGCGCAAGAGTATAAAACACATTCGGGAAAGAATGAATTGTTTGTTAACACTAGAACTACCAAAACCAAGCAATTTGACTGATGCTCAATTCTTTCCTTCATTTAATTGTATATTTTTGTAATTCTCTTTTGATGTATACTAAAGTTTAATAGAATTGAGAATTACGACATATTCAAAAACCTTTATAAATATAAGAGTAATGGATCATTCAAAAATACTTGACAACACATTTGCACTTATTTCAGATATTTCGTGAGACGACAAATCAATTTCTGATGTTAGTTTTTATCTATAGGCAATAGGGGTTGAAATAAAGCATGAGCTAAAACGAACATAAACAAGCACCCTTTTGAAATATTCAATTCAATGCACTCTCAACTAGGAGCAGGGAAAAGCTCACTTTAACACTTTAAATACAAAATATTTTTGAATATCTAAAGAATAACCTTTTATGTGACACACTGCTTGATCTAGCGAAATAAACGAATTTTTTGAATTCTCATTTATTACCATAGAAAGGGGAACATTTCTCAGTATGATAAATTAGGTTCCTTTTTATTATTACTTTTTAATTCGAAACCTTTTTTTTAATAATAAAACTTAATTTTGCATATCTGTAAAACACTATCATCCCTTATAAAAGTTGCGTAGTTTCAAAGCAAATTCTTTTAAGACAGAGTTTATTTAGATTTGCAAAGGATTAATTTGGAATTGGAGAAAAAATTTAAATTAAAAAGAAAAGGCATTGATTCAAACTTTACAAGGATAAAACATTAATTTATGTAATATAGAAAATCCTATGAACAAATATAAACTAGGTATAGCTATAATAGCTTAAAGATAAAATATAAATAAAGTTTTTATTGTAACTATTGTTTTGTCTGATAAAACATCTGCAAATATAAATAAATTGGTAAGGTTAATATCGTTTTTGTCAAAATTTATGAAGGTGTGATTTATTTCAATTTTATTAATTAATTCATTTTTTGAAAAATTAATGGAGGAATGCAACCCTCATATTTTCGACAAGTTTCTCTATTTGTCACGAATGATCTATAGATTATAAAAATCTTGTTTTATCCAATTTTAAGTGTGATTGAGAAGTGCTAAAATTGTGTTAAAAGTCATCCTGATATGTATTTAATTAGAGGAATATATTTGGTGTGTGTTTATATGGGATATAACAAATCCTGTATTTCCCTATGCTTACAATTATTGGACTATATCTCATAAATGCGCGGAATAGGTCAAGGGTGTGAAATTAATTTAAACTCCGATATCTTTCGAATTTCTTCACTATATCAATCAAATATATACATATATCGAGTCTATAAATGCACAGGATTGATTTCGTGGTCGTATATTAATTAAGATGATTTGGATTGGCCAAGAGAGTGGAAGTTATTATGTCTACAGGAACGGTTCAGAAGATAGTACAAACCCACATCTCTTAGTTCAATTGTTTGTATTTCTAAATTCGACTGTGGTATTGACCTAATTAATGCATAAATAAAGTTTGATCAAGTACCATCTCTTTTTCCAGGGATTTGTTTTTGCATATTACGATTCCGTTTCTCTCTAAAAACGCTCTATTATTTATTAATTTGTTTTAAAATTCTAAACGCTCATTGACATTGGCCCAATTATTACGTTATAATTCTCAGAACTTTAATCACGCTTATCTCGTGACTGCTCCAGATGGAGGGTGTGTATGTATGTATGGATGTATTATGTATGTATGTATGTATGTATGTATGTATGCATGTATGGATATGGGTATCAAATGAAAGGTCTTCATGAAGCGTGTTCAATTATGTATATGTATATATATGTATACGAATATAAAATAATTGTTTTTAAAAAATTGTATATTTTATGGTTTCACCCATCTGCGAATTTGCATTAACATCTATTTGACTTCTTTTCAGTTATTAGTGCAGCCGCGTTTTTTGTTTTCTTTTATAAGAATTTTTTTACCTGTTTTATTTTAATATTTTTTTTTATAATTTCGGCAAATAGATATAATTGTTGCACTTTTAATCCTACAATTAAAACGATTCTTAGTTTTTGGTATCTACAAAATCAAACATTTCCAAACTTCGGGATATTTCAATGCTTCATTCAGAGATTGCCTGCAGAAAAATCGTTTAGACTATATATTTTTTGTATTTAATCATAGCTTTCGATCAAACTTGTCTAATATATTCCTAATAGATTTCTTATTCGTATATGAAATGGTGAGGAATGGTCGAAGCACACTGTGTATTTGTCTTATTACAAATAAATGATTAGGAAATTATCTAATATAATTTTTAATAACTTAAATATATATTTTTCTTTAAACAATTCTAGTTTATTAACATTAGACAATTGGTGTTAATCAATCGGTTTAAAATTAGGTTTGTTGTAATTCCTTTTGCGAAATTAAAATTAGTCCGAAGTTAACTCCTTTTCTCCCTTTAGTGTGCTATAATAAGAAATTTGAAAAGAGGTGAATATCTCTAATATGTTAATATGGTTTTTTTTATCTATATGTATATAAAAGAAAAGTATCTCAGTCCAAACACTTATCTTAGCTAAGCTTTTGTTCTAAATTACTTTTAAAGTCCTTGTTTAAGCCTCGGTATGTCTTTGTAGATATCATTAAAAATGTTTTCAAACAAGAGGAAACATTCCGCATATACTAAAGTAGTTTAAGACCACCTTTCAAATATAAAACAAAGGTAAGATTTCATAGGTAAAAGCCGTTTTATGGATCCAGAACAATAGACTAACAACCAGTGCACAGGTAAGTTTTTTTGCTTAAAATGGGACCAAACAGCCTTAGATGGTATTCAATACAATCGAGAGTATTTAGATCGAAACGCTTTGTTTCAGTGATAATTGGAACAATCTTCGCCATATAGCGACATCATACATAATTTTCGTATTTATACAGTATTTAGATTGTTTCTTTAAACGGATTCAAAGGAGGAAAAGTCGACCCAAATTTCTTCTCTTTGTTGTAGTTCTTGGCCAAAAGCGATTTACGAGTATAAAATTGCGAAGATTTTTTGTTTTTGATGAATTGTATTTTAGTTTTGGTGTTTACTTATTGATAAAACGACACTTAAGAAAAGTTTTTATAATTCTTTGTTGTAAAAATAATTTTTCAGCAGACATTTTATCATTTTTATTTTCAGAGCTTTTTATTTGATCTTGCCCTCACGGATAATTTCAGCTGTGGCCTAAATTTCGTTTTTATATATTATATAAATTTAAGAAACATGTGAAGATCACAATTACACATAATTCAGTGTGAGCAATTTAGAAAATTTTGTTATCGAAAATATTTCAACACTGAAAGAAAAATTACAAAATTAAAGTAAGACTCTGTTGAGCCAATACATTTTAAGCAATGATTTTCAGACGTAAATTCATTAATAATTTCTTTATTTTTTCAAGAAATACTTTACTTTATTCAAAAGTTAGTGAATTCTTCAAACTAACGAAATACTCTTGAAAAAACCGACATTTTCCAAAGGTTTTCTTGATATTAAACAAGTTAAGAGCGATAAAAAAGTGAAATATTATCTTCAAAATAACTCATTATTATTTAAAGTGAAGCAATTTTTATTTGCCAATAACTATAAAATAACATAGAAAATCTCTTTTAAATTTTAAAAAGTACATACGAGTACGTAATTTTTTCAATTTAAGATTAAACGATCCTTTTAATTCTGCAAATAAGCAATTTTTTCTTTAAAGATGGAGGAGTGTCTCAATTTTAAATAAACTTAAGAAGAAAATTAAAACAAGAACTAAATAATCATTATTTTTACACATAAATTTCAATAGAGAATGTAACTATTTTAACAAGAACATATTTGATTAATTGAAAAGATTGGATTTAAATAATTTTTAAACTTTAAGAGGTATATGTATGATTGATTTTTTTAAGATTTTGTGTGAAACCGTAGTTAAACCTTCATCCAAACTGTATCCATCATTTCCGAGTGAGGAAATGTTCAGACATTTTAAATTTCAATAGGAGACTTAATATGGATTCAAATCAAAGTACATTCAACTAGAAGAACAATAATTTAAAAAAAAGTTCTTTGTGACCTTTTAATCCGAAGTTATCACCATTCCATATGTAATCCGATTCGTGACAAAAGTCATAACATCCTCCATATGAATAGACGGTTAATAAAATTGCTTTTCCCTTTTGTGTTTAGCGTTGTTGATAAGATCTATATTGTATCAATGCTTTCAGAAATAGTGACTTATTTTCTGAGGTAAAATTAAGGAATTCAAATACCGGATAATTTTCCGAAACAGTTAAACCTTTCGACTCTTTATGATACATTAAATATGCGTAACATATATGCATTCTTGTCTGTTTTAATAATTTTGAGCAAAACTACCCTCTACGCTATATTTTTACCCCTTCTGCCTGTAGCTAAAAGATAACCACAGAATTATTCAGAAGTTCTGCGGGTCTACAGGGTGTTTTTAGTGGGCATGCCAAAATGAGGGTTTGAGGCAAAGATCATCTAAATACAAGATGTGACATTTTCTATACAAGCCCAAAGCTTTAACCCATATGCAATTTCTAAAACAGCTTGGGACAAATTTTCCCATTAGATAAAGCAGCAAAGAATTACTGCTTGCCATGTTTTATCTAAATTCCAATAAGAACGAAAGAGACAAGAATTGGCAACGAAATATTTTCGTTTATAGCACTTACCAGGTGCACCGGAATATCCTTACCGGTTTTTCTAACAGATGTTGCTAGCCTTAGATATGGAATAAAGTACTTTGACATATATGTCATTTTATTCTACTGTCATTAAGCTTCAAAAACAACGAAGTTTCATTCCACCTAAATAATAGCGTCATAGTGTTATAGTTCTGTTAATATGTCGAATTTCGTGCCTGAAAAAGAGCATTTGCGGCATGCATTACTTTTCTTATGTCATCAAAAGAAAAAGGTCGTGGAGAGTCATCGTTCGGTAGAAACTTACTTACCATAAAAATATGTGAGACGTGGACGAAAATTTAAAAGTGGTGATTTTGATTTGAAAGACAGTAAACGTTGGGATAGACCGAAAACATTTGTGGATGCGGAATTGCTGAGTTAATGGACGAAGACCTAACCCAAACTCAAAAACAATTGGCAGAAACGATAAATATGGCACAAGAAACGATTAGCGACCACTTACGAGTAATGGGAAAGGTCCGAAAACTGGGAAGATGGGTGCCACATGAACTGAATAACAGACAAATTGAAAATCGAAAAACCAATTGTGAAATGCTGCTTCAACGAAAGGAAGTAATTTTTACATCGGATTGTGACGGGTGATGAAAAATAGATTTTTTTTTCGAAAATCCAAAATGTAAAACATCGTGGTTATCGCCTGGCCAAGCTAGCCCATCGACTCCAAGGCCCAATCGCTTTGGAAAGAAGACAATGCTCTGTGTTTGGTGGGATCAGGGTGGTGTGGTGTTTTATGAACTTCTAAGACATTGTGAAACAGTCAATATTGATCACTACAAACAACAAGTAATAAATTTAAAACATGCCGTGATGGAAAAACGTCCAGAATGGGCTCAAATACACGGTAAAGTGATTTTGTTGTACGACAATGCAACGTCTCACACAGCAAAACCAGTGAAAGACACATTGAAATCACTTAAATGGGACGTATTATAGCACTCGCCGTACTTTCCAGACCTGGCTCCGTCCGATTATCATATTTTCGCATCAATGGGATACGCGCTGGCTGAGCAGCACTATGCAAATTTCGAATAAGTCGAAAAATGGCTCGATGAATGGTTTGGCTCAAAGGACAAAGGGTTTTCTTTGGGATGGCATTCATAAATTGCAAGAAAGATGGACAAAGTGTTTAGAATCGAATGGCCAATACTTTGAATTAATACCTTTTTCTATTTTTTTAAAAATTATGTAGTTTCTCATTAGAAAAAATCAGTATAGATTTTCCGGTACACCTGGTACAGTATAGACAATAATGTGCAGGTTATACCACACCTATTTAAAGGCGCGATAAAATCTCTGCCGCACTGTGTGCTTATGCATGCATGGTGTTAGTGCCGCCCTGCGCAATGTTCACCAGGTATAGGAAAATTCTGAATTCTGATTCATGGTCTGCACATTACTATTTTATATTTATCTTTTGATCAATCAAATCAAACGCAGCGACATCCAACTCACGCCAAAAATATACTGCACCAATATCATTTCCAAAGATGTCAACAATGTGCACCCATATGTAATTAATATATCTATTTATTATTTTTATCGAATTGCTTTTCTTATTACCTATATAGGCTTCTTTACACATAATAGTAATAATAATAATAGTAAGATACCAGTTAAGGTTTTCTAAAGAATAGATTTTTCTATCTATATTTAGCCTGAACATGTTGCACCTTGTTGGAAAGATAATAAGATGGGCAATTCGATAAAAATAATAAATAGGCATATTAATTACATGAATTTCGGAGAAAAGGAATATATCAGGAAAATGAAAAAAATATTTACAAATTTCCGAAGTGAGTGTTGGTGGTAGGATATTGGTTTAGTAGATTTTTGGCGTGAGTTGGATGTCGCGTTGAATTGATTAAAATATAAAAATAAAAAACTTCAAAATTGTATAATTTTGAAAATGATTACGATAAATGATATTTCATACTTATTCTATATTTAATTATGTTTATATTTTAACTTCTGACAAGCATTGAGTCACATCACTTCTTTTTAGAGGGTATATTTTATTTAGATCTTCCGAAGAAACTTTAATCCCACCCACTTAGTAATACAGATGATTCGCGGATGTTATACGCATCATATTCCGACAGCCATTAACTTTATTGCAAAAGATTATCGTTTTCATATTGCAAATATTCATTTCTTCGGGAAGGGATGTTGTCCCAATTGTAATAGTACTTTTTGATGAATTGAATTGGATATTCTGAACCAGGATATATACTTTAGAATATCCCTAAAAAATTTTATTTTAATCAAATACAACGCCTTCTATTCCACTTCATTTTAAATATTTAAACTCTTTTTTTATATTATGCTTGGAAAGAAAAAAATTCATATATGTAATTTCAAGTACTTTGGAAACCCAAATGAGTTTGGCGAAACTAAGAAGAAAATTTCCTTTTAGACTATTGCCTGTTATATCGGAAATTAACACGTATTGTAACTGGATTCTGGAAGATATTTCTTATTTACAGCGGTGATGAGTTACATCTAAATGCTGCTGGGCATGTTTGAATTTGTTGTTGAGTTGTTCGCATCTAAAATTTTTCCTTGGAGTTAAAAGAATTCTATTTGCCTGTATTGGTACACGTACTATATATGGTTAATTTTAGAAGATTAGTAAAATATGTTGTACGGCTTTTTTTTTTTAAATATTTATAAATAAATTATAATATAGCCTAGTTACATTTCTCGTAAAAACATTTATAATTCAACATCTGAAGTGAATAAAAGCAATTTTTTAAATTATATAAAATGATTTTAAGCAAATATAATTTTTAAATCTAATGAACTAAACAAACTAATTCTAATTCTCTCTTCTTCAAGATGGTGAGCTAAGATGGAGCACCCAATTGGTTAAAAAAAATCGTTCGGGATATTGGTTGTGATTGTTCGAGTGGTTGAAATTAAAGGAGCTTAGTTTTCAAAATGATGAATTTAAACTAGTGGTATAATAATGATAAATTTCACTCAAATATCAAATATATGTTTACGAACATATTTTGTAGAGAGGCATATTACTTCATTATTAATGCTAAATTGAATGTTTCTTTTAATTTAAATTTAATTTAGTTTTTACAAAATTTAACTAATTTCTTATAACGACGATACTATTATACTAAAGAAACTAAAATAAAAAAAATTTTGTTAGTACTCAGTAATAAGACAAATAGTTCGTCTTGATATCAGTAAAGTTTTCGCGCTGAATTCATACATTTAATAAAGTTTTAGGATCGAATATTAAAATTAGTAATAGGGACTTAACACTTTTTCTCGCATTTATAATTGCACCGATAAACTATATTTGGAACCTTTGAATAATAAAAAGTTATAAGTTGAAACAAAAGATTAAATATGAATTTATTTGAAGAACTTAATCAATTATTTTTGTATACATTTTCTTCTACACTAAAACCACAAAAAAACAAACATTGAATTAGGAAAAACTTTGTTCTTGTAATAATAAAACACGTAATTTTTATTATTTCATACCCTTTTTAAGTACCTCCGGTTTTGTACTGTTCTTTTTGAGTACTCATCATATGGTGTAACTAAAACTTTATAGCATCGAATAAAAATTTTGTTTGTTATTTCTTAGGGCGTAAAAACATTTTAACCTTGCCATAAAAAGACAATTGAGTCCATTCCTAAAGTGTTTTTCTTTTTTGTAACGAGCGCACATAGCTTCGAGTTTATTTTATAATATAATAAATATTGTTTTAATAAAGTTTGCACCAATTTTATTATTATACGGGGTTCAACCCACAGCATAGTTTCGTTTGCAAATAATTCTATTTGCATAATATTATTTTTCTTTTCCGGATCAAATAGATTTCCTGTCCACTTACCTTAAGATGATGGTCTGTCTCGCAATTTTCAGATGGTTGAATTTTGGCTCTTGACCTTGATTCTTGTCTAACTTAACTATCTACACAGATAAAATCAAACAAAACTGAATTACATCAATTCGAGCCATGAATTTCATTTTTTATATTCAGTGGGGTTTATTCATAGTTGAAATTTGATCATTTCCTAAGCGAAGATTAAACTTGGGTCTTCTGAGGTCTTCTAAGAGCATAATTCAAATAATTGTTTAACGAATTATTTGAGTTTTTGTACATATTTTAATAATATTATTTATTAATTTGATGGAATCAGTCGCTTTGAAAATTGATGTTCAGTTCATTTCTTAAGAACGACGAATTGCATATGAATTTGCAACTTGAAATTGTAATTTGAAATAAAACTTTTGTTACAAATTTTAAAGAATAACTATTTGTTTGGCAATTATATATTATACCTCAATTTTTTTTTTAATTAATATATATTTTTTATGATTTTTACATTAGTCAAAAAAATAACAGTTTCTTAAATTAATTATGCGAATTACGTTAATTTAATGTACGAATTTAGTTCAAATGAATTGGATAAAATAAATGAGTAAATTTCATTCAGTTTAATTTAATGCATAAACATTATTTTTCCTTCTTGTTTGAATTATACTTAAAGATTAGCAAACACTTAAAACAGACTTCCTTAAAAATGTGCTGGTAAACAACCTAAATTTATAAAAAGTTTATTATGGGCCGTTAATCAAACAGGAACTGATGTAAGATACGAAAGTAAATAGTTGAATGTATAAAAGTTAAGGAAATATCAATAAAAAACATATATAACCATGTGTTGTTTCAGCAAAGTAAAACGTTTAATGGATCTTAATTGTTAATTTCTGTTACACCATAAAATGGAATGCTTACATTTTCCTAACTCATAATTTTAAATTTATTAATGCAATTTTACCGAATTCGTGCGTAAACACCCTGATGTTCTTTATGTTAAAGATATTAAAATCCATTTCCTCCTTCCTGCATAATTTTGTAGTACATAATGATCGGCCTTGAATTTTACTCAGAAATATGAGAGTAGTGGTTCCACAACTAATGTATGTAGTAATCATCTGGAAAGTTGGTCCCAGAGACTTTTCATTTTATTCCCGAGTTGTTCTTGGAGCTTAATGACATGCAAACGACACATTATTTGAAACAGCTTGACGTGTTTTCAACCGATTAGCTGAATTCATGCTTAATTTATGTATTTAAACAGGACCACCATTTATAGTCTTAGTTGTGCACAGATTTTGTGTTGATAGAACTCCCTGAATTATTCATTTAAATCCCTCAAATTGTATAAATGTACCGCCTTTACAAGGAATTTAACTTGCCACCAAAAAGTTGGTATTAAAAATTAGGTACATTTTCATTTTAGCATTTTATCTCATTTATTTATACTCTTAACCTTTTTGTACGGCTTATGCTGTAACTTTCTTTCAATACAATTTTTCTTATTAACTTAGATTGTTTAAATTAATAAATGAAGGGTATGAAAGAAAAAACAATTTTTCGTATCTTTAAAATTCGAATTGTGCAGAAACGCATAATAATGTTTTCCTAACGATTAATAATAAATTTTTTTTCATTTTTTTAATGTAAGATTTGTAAAATAAAAATATATACATATACATATACATGATTTTGAAAATTATTTCCTAAGTTATAATTTTTTAAATACATCTGGACTTTTGAGTTAATGACATTTTCATTATATTTAAAATTTTATTTTTTTTAACACTGGTTTTATTTTTATTTGGAGTTAATTATGTCACGGTTCTGAAATCTATAACTATAACTATAACAACTATAATAGTTGATACCTCTTCTTTACTTCAGTCAATTTGGGATTTTGAAAAATAATGGAAATTTGTTCTGATTCGTCAAATTGCTTGTATGAATTTACCTTAGTCATATTTCGATTAATTTTTAAGAGCCCGAACAGTATTTTTATGATTTGAAAATGTTTGCTCATTCGTATTCAGAAGGAAGGATATGCAAATTTTATATACATGTAAAGCATTTAAATAAGAATATTACATACCCTAGCCTTGATAAAATTGTAAAGCTTAGCCTTAATGGAACATAAACTTTAAAAAGTACAAAAATAAGGCATAAGGGTTACTCTAATATTAAGGTATTGAGGAGGAATTTTTAATTTTAGATGACCACTTATTATAAGGGGCCCAGCCTACTCGATGTGATTTATTATAGTATTATCAGAAAATAAATATGAAACTGTAATATTTAGGTTTTTGCAAAAATTCTTATACTCGTTTTCTTATACCTATATTATGCTATAGATTTCTTCGCCTCTCTTGCATAATAATTGCGAAAATACATTTTGAAAAGCCGCTGTCCGGAGGATGTAGACAAAAGTTTTAAATGAATGCCACAGTGCTCGGACTTCCCTTAAAAAAGTATCCATTAGGCTCCTCGAAATCCACGAGAGGCGGTGATTCGTTTCTTTAGTACTTCTGTAATGAGAACTGACAATTTCTTCTTAAGAATTTGTCAAGGGAAATTTCTACTTAGTGTCCCTTTAACTTTAACCTTAAATTGTAAGCAAACTACTGTTAGAATATGCATTAAACCATTATAGAAATATAATAAAATATAAACTCTTTAAGCTTTCAATAGGACTTATATTTATTAATAATATTTCAACATACTCAGAATTTGGACCTCAGATAAATTTAAAAGTCTCTCAAAGCGTAGTTAAATCTTGATTCCCATTTTCATTACCATCACAACGTTTCTTTTTTCCTCAATGATCGCAATTGATTTGCAAGTAAAAATAAAGCAGATGCTAAAATTCTTTTAAAAGTACAAAAATGTTTACCGTAAAAGTTCTGTATTGATTTAATTTAAGGGAAGGGATCTAAAAATAGGCAAATTGTGCTTGCTTAAAATATTTTCTTTTGTGTTCAGTTCAAATATTGGTTTCAGATATTTAAAAAGCAAAATGCGCTAATAAAATTTTACAGACGAGTTTTCTAGAAACTGTCTCTTTATTCTGCACAAGGAACTTTTCACAAGATCAATTATATTAAAAGTTAAAATGAATATTTTGAGTTCTTTCCCGTAACATTTTTTTTCCTACCAATCTTGAAAAGTTAAGGGTGGTCCAAAGCCCGATTGTTTTGTTGTAAACTTCTCTCTTAACAGAAAATGAAATTGAAAATATTATGAAATTGGGAATTAAATGTTAACGTATAATTTAAAAAACTGATAAAGCGCATTTTGTTATTATAAAAAAGCATACGGCCGACTATATAACTGATAAAATTTGTACATTATTTGGTGTTATATGATTTATATACACTGTAAAACAAATTTTTAATATTTTAAAGATAGGCTAATAAATATCTACTACAATAAATTTCAATCAATTTAAAACAAAATACTTAATTGAAATTTTAAAAATCTATGTATTATGCACAAATTCATAAAAATACATAATGGCTTTGTAAACGAAGCAACTTGCAACTATCGGAAGGTTAGACATTTGCTGAATTTTCTAAATTTTCCTTCCTTTCATAAAGATTTGAGTTTCGCCGGATTCAAATTTAGGGCTGTTATATATGTACTTACTTTTTGAAAGTTACCAATTAACAACAACTGTTTAACCAATTTGTTTTATTAATAATAATTTTATTAATAAAAAGTAAGTAGGAGTTTTATTTACATATACGAATGAATAAAAAAGTTGAATATGTATATGAATGAATGAATCATTTTAATATAAACAATAAATGAGTTCAAATATTTTATAAATTAAATTATACTTTCATAATTAATTCATGCTTAAAACTACACATTTTTCCTGTTGTACTTGACTTTCCCTCGAGTTACAAGCCAATAAGTTTATTAAGAACAAATAGTAAAATATATGAAGAAATTGTCAAGCAAAAACTTATGAGGAATATAGACAAAATAATATATTTTTTCGTAAATACCAGAAAGCGTTCTTACTTTCCTTTAGCCATTTCGAATCTCGAAATGCTTTAAGTACCAAAAAAAAAAAAAAAAAAAAAAATTACTTGATAGTTTTAACACAAAAAAATCTTATTCCATATTCAGCTTTCTTATACACGGCAGCAAAATAATATAAAATTTCAAACAACTGTGAGTGCTTTTATATAAATTTCACATTAAAAGTGCAACATAAAGTTGGTTTCGCTACTTAGTTTTGTTATAACTAACTATAAGGAATTTTCGCCTCTTGTAAACAAACACGTAGTCGTGCTCGATAACAATATTAAGTGGCGTACGATATTACTGAATATTTAACTTAATTTCTGGTGTCATATGTAGTTAGAAAATTTTAAGTGCGTTTAAATGAATTTCGCTCATTGTAATCTCTATGCGTTATGCATTCAGATCATTTTTGGAAGCTATTTAACTAGAGATGAATCTAGATTCTAGAATATTGATGTTATTTTGTTTATTGTATATCGACATTGCGAAATTTCATATAACAAACATTTTAAGAGGGTCCTCCCACATGCATGCATCACGTCGTAAAATGCTCTCCAGGTACTAATAGTGAAATTAAAGAATTAAATTAGGTTGATACTTGATATACTTTTTCACTACTGGTAGAGATGGGTAAATTGTCATCAATTACTAATTACGTGATTACAAGATGCAAAATTGTACAGGATGTAATTTAATCAACTAAAAAGAGCGATTACAATTACAAAGTAGGTTATAATCGGGAATGATTGTAATTATAAACAATTCTAAACGTAATCCACGATAATTACAATTAAAACTACTTTTATTTCTTTATTATTAACAAAATTTTAGGACCACTTCATGCTGCGCAGTCTTTTTTTTTTCGAAGCACGCTTTTAATAATGAAATAGTTAGTTGACCATTGAACATTTTCAGCTGAAGTTATAATTTGTCTTTCAGTGTTTATTTTAAAAAATATAATCATAGAGGTTTTTCATCGGATATTTTCCTCAGCTTGTCATTACAAACCAAATAAATTTTCAACTAGGTAACATACGTCATCTTAGTTGTGTAGGATCAACCTGTACTTTAAAAAATGGGCTGTCTGCTAAGTACTCTATGTAGTTAATCAATTAAGGTAATAATAATAATATATATAAATAAATAAATAAAAAATAAAATTTAACAAATACCTAGCTTATTCTACCGTGAAATTGCCAAGGTAGGCTAAAGAAGTTCCACTTTTTCAATGTAATCGATTATATTGCTATATAAAATTAATTCCAAGTAACACAATTACACAATCAAAATATTGAATACCAGTACTGATTGTTCTGTAATTCCGACTACATAATGTAATTATATGAGTTGATTTCGTTGGGTGTCAATATGCAATTGATTACGCCAAATTCTGATTATTGGAAATAAATAAATAATTGTTCATATTTTAAGTCATATTGAATAATAAACCACAACGATTAGTTCAGTAGCTAACTCAAGAAGAGTAATTAAACATTCAATTTTTATTTTAAATACAACAAATAAATTAATATTCAAATTTTTAGTTGTTGGAATTAATATTTCAGCTCTTTCCCGAGATTATTATTTTCGGTTACAATTTCCGCAAGTTATATATTTTTTTAAATTATTATTATCTTTTTTTACACTTCTATTTGCAGTTGAAATAAACTTATCTTAATTAACTTATCACAAATTATCTTAGAATTTGAGAAACTACAATTTTTTTCATTTTGAAATCTGCTTTTTATTTCAATTGCCAGTATATTTACATATAGGCTTTAAATACTTTTGCATATATGCCTTAGGTAAACGGTGTAAAACTCCACTTTACATAATTATGTCCCAGAGGAAATTCGGCAAACAGATTCACACTTTAATGTTACTTTTCTCCTGTTCGTGCTAAATGAAAGGATATTATTTAATTATTAATTTATTCCTAACGAGGTGATGAGATTAAACTGAGTCAGCTTATGAGTCCGTGGACTTTGAAAAAATTTTTTGTCTTTTAGTGAAATTTTAATTAATTCATTTCGTAAGCAAGGATGTCAGAGATAGAATTAATTAAAGCCTATGCACCATTGTACAAACTGACTGCAATGAGCAATCACATTTAAAATTTTCAAAGAGGGGCTAGTTGTAAAACTTAGGGAGTACTCTAAGTTTAATATCACTTTAGTCAATTTGATTATACAACTTTAAAATCTCTTGTGCTTTAGTTAATTTCATGCAAATTAAATGATTTATATTCAATAATGTGGGTAGTGTTTATGAGATGTTTAAAATTATCCCGGTTATTACATTTTGAGTCCCGACACAAGTTGTAGTGGCTGCTACAAATACGCCAATATTGTAGAATTTAAATAATTTGTTGTGTATGATATTTGAACCAAACTGAAATCATGTCAAAGCGCTGCGCACAATTTCCATGGTGCTTGATATAATTTATAATCATGAAAGCATGTAATTAAGTAAAGCTCAAAAATCAAATTAATGGAAAATGCAGTCAGAAAGTTGGTTATTACTAAAATGCTTTACCAAGGGTGTGCACGTTTTTCTTGCACCTTGTATTGAATTTTCCTTTTTTTAAATAAAAAATTTACTTTAAAATTTCAAAGGTTATTTTTTTTCATTTTATGAATACTTCTGAGTAAGAGAGAGAAAAATCTGATTATTTTTCGTTGAATTTATTATACTACTTATCCAGATATTTGTATGGCGGTGAAGTGTTTGTTTTTTTTTTTTCAGCGGCAGTTTTATTCAGGTTAATGGTACATTTTTGGAAAAGATTTTTCAGAAATGGGCAAAAAAGCCTTCTGTGTTTTTTAACTGTATTTTTCTTAAAAAAGGGATTTTATGGAGCCATTTATGAATTCGTAATATACAGAAAAAAACCTATAGAAATGATTTACCAACTCTTTGGAAACAAAGTTGCTGTTGGCCAGTACATTCAAA
This sequence comes from Philonicus albiceps, assembly GCA_963969385.1. Taxonomy (NCBI): domain Eukaryota; kingdom Metazoa; phylum Arthropoda; class Insecta; order Diptera; family Asilidae; genus Philonicus; species Philonicus albiceps. Next base: position 37,798,649 of record OZ017772.1, on the reverse strand, counting down.
TGTTTGATAAATTAGATATTAGTTTCTTATATAAAACAACAGAATTTTATTAACCATGAAACCTCAACCATATCGTCCTGCTCCACCTTCTCGTATTTCACTTCATTTTCGTACCATGAATATACGCTTACTTTTCATTTTTGTGATTTTAGTCTGCCAATATTTCCTTAATTTATATTACAAATATTACAAAAAAGGTAATTTAATATCAAATTTTTATAATGTAAGAACGTTTTTATTTTTAGAAAGTTGGATATTGCTCCAGCTCAATCATTAAACATAATTCACAATTACTTAATATACATAATTAATATAATTGTATTACTTAATTTGAAAAGTATATCTTTGATTTGTGAGCTTTTTAAATCTATTCCATCATTAAATCATCTATTACTTTTCCTAAGTTGAGTTTTTACTTTTGGATTATCTTAGCTGTTTAATAATAAAAAATAAATAAAAGAGCTGTAATATAATACATAACCTTTAACATTGCTTAAAACTATACAAGTATTACATGACTTATAATTACTTTCATTACTCACCATAAATCACAATTCTTCGGAGCTATTCACTTATGATTTGAATGAAAAAATACGAAGTATGTAAAATAATGATGAGTAATGCGAATTATTGGTAGTAATACTATATCTTTTTTAAATTATCCTTTATTTATAATGGTACTGGTAATTATTTATTTTTATTATTAGCTAAGATGATAATGCCTTCTTGAAGAAGGATCTTGTTTCGTTAATTTATTTTTGATAGTTCGAATGATATATTGGGTAAAAGAAAAAGAAAGTTCCGTTTTTTGGTAAAAATATACCCTTATTTAGCAACTATATCATACATGTACATTACTTCTGCTCCATCAGAAGCATACCCATCTTCAAGACAGTTTCTAGATTTCATTCTCGCAGAAGTGGTCGTCCGTGGAGGCGATCCAATTATTCGGGCTGACCGAATCGGCCGGAAAAGAGAGTAATTTGAAGGAGCAATATCTTAAAAGTACCTGTAACTCTTCTAAGTAGTTTTTAACTGATTCATTAATATGTCGTGTCGATTTTCCCATTTAGCAGGTCATAACCTTGTCACAATGAATATCCCACTTTGACTAGATCAGGTTCACCAGACTTTACCTAAGCTTTTTTACGTTTAGAATTCTCATAGTGAATCCACTTTACATATCCTGTAACTCCTCCTGTAAAAACCCCTTTCTTCTTTTTCTTTGCAGCAGCATTTCACAACTGATCTTTCGCTTTTCTTGTTGCTTTTTGATTAATTCATGTGGGACCCAATTTCCATGCTTTTGAAGCAATCCACCATTTTTCAACAGTTGATCATTCAACATTTAATGCTGCTGCTGATATGGATTTTCATATTTAAACTTTTTCGATCTAACTTCATGTTCAACGTCTTTAACATCAAAAATACTTTCTTTCAAATCTTAACCATCTTCTGCACGATCAGAAAAAGCATGTTCACCGTACGTTTCTACAAGTAAACAATAACTTTCCGCATCGGATTTCTTTAAATAATAAAACTATAACAAAACTATGCCGAATACTTGGCACAAAACTATCCATTTTGAACCGAACAGAAATAAATGTTGTAAGCCCTTTAACTGATTGGCAGATAGTGCATTCTTATATTGATATTAAGACCTGTTAAATACATGTTAACATGGTTGACACGTAATACATACAGTTTGAGTACAGTATATATACATCTATTAGAAAACGGAACTTTCTTTTTCTATAAGAATCTTAAAATTAGAGTCAATATTTAAAATTCAATCATCTATAATATAAACGTAGCATAGCATTATTTTTGCAATTTACCTTACTATCACTACTTCGATCTTCAAGGTGGGAAAGTAACTTGATAATTTATCAAGAACCATCTAAAAAATTTTATATTACTTATAATTTGCAATTATTAATTTAAAAAGGGTTTTCCAATAGCGACATAACAATTTTGTATTTTAATAAGAACGCACTCTTGAACATTTTTTTACTATCTATCAACTTTAAAACGTCAGTTAAGGTTTATATCATGGTGAAGTTCATGAAAGAGCAAAGTTTGGAAACTCTTAAAAATTACCGCTTTTTTTGTGTCGATGGTCGGAACTTTAAAGGCTTTACTCCAATTTTAGTAATAATCGTCCCATCAGACGGCTGTGCGTATAGTGCTATAGTGGAGAAATTCGAGTCAAAATATGCACTATTGCAAGTTCCTGTGCCAGAGACAACGCACCGGTCGAAGTACCGAAAATATTGCAGTTCAAAATGATCCAAATCCCAGTCGATTTTATGTCGTTCACAGGAATTAGGAATTTTTCTAACCACATTGTGATAAATTTTGCGTACAGTACTTGGTTTACACTCTTAAAAGATTAAATTAACTCAAGAATTAAAGTTTTTTCATCATTTGAAGCGAAAATTTGCGCTCTGCTAAAGTTGAATCTTTTTCTTTCTAAAGGAAATCTTGAATTTCATCGAAAAATCATCTCTAGCGATTAAGCTCATTTTTGACTTAATGGCTTTATCATTAAGCAAAATATGCGTTATTTGATAGAAACAAACCCACATGTGCTTTAAGAGACTCCATTACAACTACAGGGTGGGCCAATTTGGACTGACTGTTTTTAAAAATCTGTAACTTTTGCATTTTTAATTTTTTTAAGATTAAAATTACAAAAGTTATATGCATTTTACATCAGTCAGTCCAAGTTGGCCCACCCTATACAAACAGTGACCGTGTAGTGTGGATTTCATGCCGGAGGTGTGATTGGACTATATATTTTATTTTGTTGAAAATGATCGCCATGTTACAGTCAATGGAGTTCGCTATTGTGTCGTGTTGGAAGACTATTTTTGGCCAGAATTGGATGGACTTGACATCAATGATATGTGGTTTTAACAAAATGGTGCCATATGCCACACATCTGGTTAAACAATTGATCTATCGAAGGGGAAGTTCAGTAATCGTGTAATTTCGAGAAATGGTCGGTCGAATAGCCACCTTGGTTTATATCAACAAGCCAACAACGTTAGAGGAGCTCAGGGACAATATCGAACGCGAAATTGTCAATATTCCGGTCGATATGTGTAAAAGAGGAAAATTGACTCCCAAGAATCGATCGCTGCAAACGTGCTCGCGGAGGTCGTATGAACGAAATCGAATTCTATATATATATATGCAACATGTGTACTGCACCTGGAATAATTTTAAGCTCAATATCTCAATTATTCGGTGTTTTATTTAAATACAAAATTGTTATGTCCTTATTGAAAACCTTTTTACATAACGAGCTTATTTTCGAATTCGAGGGTGGACTTTTACTAAATAGATATAATATTTTAATTAGATGTTAATATTATTAATAACATAATTCCTAGATATTTTGCAGAATCTGTCCAAAGAATATCCCAATATATTACATTGATATTGTAGCTGGATATAGAGCAGTGTATAGTGAATGTTCTATAGAAGAATCTTTGAACTAAACGTGATAAACTGGCGGGAAACAGAAAATCTGCCATTTTATGTATTTAAGCATCATTCCACAATTTCGAAGGCTGATTTGTAATTGAATATCGAAGAATGCAAGTCGGGTATATTTTTCCGTTCTAAAATGTTCCTTATTAGGAGGTATTATAAATTCCTAAAATACTCTTGTGGTCAGCTAAATTTGTACCTACATACATAATAATCTTAACTTGCGTAATATTTCATACCAAAATAAAAGTGACAAAAATAATTTTCTAGGTATATAGGACGCAATTCTTTACCGTTTGAGATAACCTGCGTGGTTATGGCGCATAAATATTGGTTTATTTTCTTGTAAAAAGCCAGAATCCTAATCCGAAGTGCGATGCATCAGCTTGAATTATAATCACTTTATTCCCATCGGAGGTTTTTAACAGCAATGTCTCGGATATAAATTTCTTTAACTTTGTCATTCAGGTGTCACGGATCGGTAGCCATCAGAAATGAGAAAGTTTTCTTCAAAAGTTTAGGTAATAGCTTTGAAACGTTCCTACTGCAAGATTGGTTACGTAGTCTCGTAAATAATTTATCATTCCATATAACAGAGGGTTTCAATTTCTATTTTACTCCCCAAGAGTTTCATATTCTTCCGCCTCCTATAAATGTTTGTGTAAACTTTTGTTTGTAGTGTGTTATTATTATTTGTAATAATTAGAAAAGTTGAGAGTGTTCTGTGTATTTGACTTTATTAGGCAGATATGGTCTCTTGCAATCTCCTAGATGCTAGATCTTAGCATTTTGGATCTATGTTCGTAGAAGATTTCTCTATACATCTGATTAATTTTTGATTTAAATTATGTTATGAAAAGGTTTTGACGAAGATTGGTTTCGACTGTGAAGATTATTTTAAGACTGGCAGACTTCTCCCTCAAAGACGTCCACGACATCGTTTTAAAGGACGTTCGTCTTTTTCTAAAAGATGCGGGTCGGAGTGGGTGGTGCTTAGACAAAAGCTTCTAAAAGTACATGATGTGATTCGAGCGAATTCAATGCTCTCTAGAATATTAAAAGGAAACTTTTTATGTCCATTTCATGCTTGTGTACAGGTAGTAGTCGACTATATTGAAGAATCATTTTAAACTTAAAAACATTGAATATATTTATTTTATAATATCACAATGTTTTGTTTTTTCTTCATACCCCGTAAAAATTTTAGGTAGTTCAAAATTGTGGATGGCTTATTTCATGTTTTTGCAAGTTTTTGTTATACTTTAAAATCACTAGGTAAGTTGTAAATTAATTTCATTTTTTTAATTTTTTCAAGAAAGAAAGAACGCAGAAAACCGGGAGTAGGATAAACAGTGCTCAACCACTTAACGGAATTAAAGTTGACTATAATAAAAAAAATAATGAAAGCATCAGTCCGGTGTGTCTTTTGTAGCGACCAGACGTGTTCTTTAAAGTTTCCTAGAAAAGTAGTATTTGACTAGTAATAATTTAATCCTAAATCATAGTGTAGTTTATCTCAGTGATGGCAACTCCAAAAAATCTAAAATACATCATTTGAATAATTATAAACGATATAATCACGATTCATCTATCGCTATGAGTGATAAAAGAGCCAGTTCTACGCAGAGTAAAACTCGTGCATTAAGAAATAACAGAGCGAGTGAAAACCGTTCAACGTATAGTGGACGACTATTGATAACTATCGGAAGATATGCAGTATACTTACGGCCTCGAAGTGTGAATATTTTTCACACAGCCTAAATTCGGAACTCCTGTTCAAAGCTATTCTATCTGGACTGGATACGGAAGATCCTGGACAAATAAATCATATCTCGATGATTCTGGGGTTAAATATACAGACATCAAACCCATAAGTAGATAAACAAACTTTGGGCGATTGATTTTATTCAACGTTTATTCCCCACGAGGTACAATAACGCTTAGGAAACTCTGTGAAAAACACAGTACCATAAATAGAACCACAGTAAAATGGAATTTTCATAGAAAACTCCCTAAAAAAGTAACATAATGTTACAATTGCCAAATGTTCGGACATGGATCAAAACAGTGCCGTGTCAAAACCTACTGTGCACACTGCTGCGGACTCCATGCAACGGCCGAGTGCAATTCCAAAGACAATAAACAATGCGCAAATTGTCACGGCAATCGATCACATCAACCGATCCAGGATGTCCTAGCCGGCGTAATTATGTAGAATTTCGCCAAAAATTATCATTAGAAAAACCGTCAATTACTCCCCGTGCGGGAGGATATGTTATCAACCCAGAAGAATTACCGCTCCTGAGGAAAGGGAACTACACACAACACAATGGTGGTAATACTCCATGGTTGTCCTTTAGATTCAACTCAAATTCTGGAGGTAATAATTATCAAGCTAATAACTCTATGTTATTTACTCTAACTAAAATTCAAACTCTCACTTATGAATTAATTACTAAGCTAAAAAGGTATCAAGATAAATATAAACAGTTCAATATAATCACTGAATTAGCCTTAAAATATCTAAATGATAAGCCATAAAAAAAATTATGATTATCACTTGGAACTCTAGAAGAATTAGATCAGATGCAGAATTTTTCAATTTTATGAATAGCAATAAGATAGACATAGTCCAATTTAAAATTTTATAACGACAATTATAATTGCTACAGACTAGACAGGGAACATTCTAGAGGTGGAGGAGTAGCAATTATCTTAAACAAAAAGCTAAAAGTCAAACAAATGTCAACATTTAATTGTAGGGCTATTGCAACCATAGGTTTGGAAATCATCGATGACATGAATGAGCCAATAAAAATCATTTGTGCGTATTTCCCAGTGGGGTAATCTAACAATTACATCAAAAACCTATTACTCTATAATAACAGATATATTAAAGCTGACACGCCTACGGGGAAATTATATTATAGTAGGCGATCTTAATTGCCGACACCCAACATGGGGTTGCATAAGAGCAAACTGATAGGGAAACATACTTCGCGAACTAAATTCAAATTATCCATTTTCAATATTACATCCTTCTACACACCTATATTCCAAGGTGTTCCAAATCAAACCCTTCTGTATTAGATCTTTTTGTAACAAATTGTCCTGAACTTTTTTCACAACCAACCGCGGTAAACGAACTATCTTCAGATCATTTGCCAGCAACTCTTAATTTAAACAAATATCCCTGCTTAAAAGATCAAAGCAAACTTAATCGGAAAACTACCAACTGGTTATAGTACCAAAAACTTACTAAACTGAAATTATCTAAGTTAACTCAATTGTCGCTTTCCTTTGTTACAAATCATAGTCAAATTGATGATATGGTCTCGTTTTTTACAAAAACTATAAAAGATTGCATTCAACCCTCTACTCCGCGCATTCCTAAACATGACAACCATTAAGAATTGCCACAAAATATACACGATACAATTATCCGGACAAATATTGTTAGAAGAAGTTGGATACGATATAGGCTGCCATCTTTCAAATATGAACTGAGACAGCTCAACAATAATATTAAACTCTTAATTACACAACACCGTAATAAAACATGATGTAAGTTATTAAAAGGTTTGGAAAAATGTTCCAAACCATTTTGGAGAGTAACTAAAATAATAAAAAAGAAATGGAATTCTGTACCACCACTAAATTTACAAGACAGCAGATACAAGATTTGCAAAGAAAAAGCGGAATTGTTACCAAAGAAATTTTCAAAAAATTTCAACATTACTGCAAACCCTAGTGATCCTGCAACTAAGATACTAGTTGAAAGCTCTTTGTCTCAGCTCAAAAGTTTACAGTCTTGTAATGAGCCTAACATGTACGTCCGTCCTAAACAAATAAATAACAGAAAATTCAATGGATGCATTTCCTCTGAATCTTCTACCACTAGAAATATAATATCAGGGGTCCCTCACGGTTCGGTGCTGGGTCTAATCCTATATAATATATATACAGCGGATATACCGAAAATTCCTCAGTGTAACACATCTATCTTTGCCGATGATACCGCTATTTTCAGCACTTATAAAGACGCTGGTCACATTTGCAATAATTTGCAGAAAGGTCTTGAAATTCTAGTATAAACGGCTGGAATATTTCTTGGAAAGATTCTGCAAAATACTTAGATATCACACTTGATAAAACTCTCACTTTCTCGAAACATACATTCGGTAATAGATAAAACTAAAAAAATAGATTCTAATCAAAATAATATACCCAATCATTAATAGGCTATCACCTATCAGCTTGGAAAATATACTTGTCATATTAAAAGAAATATTCTAAGCTATTATGATATATGGTGGTTCAGTGTGCACGTTGTCAAAAAGTTGCAAACTACTCAAAATAAAATATTAAAGATGATTTTAAATCTACCTTGGCACTTCTTCATCTCGGAATTACACAACTTAGCGGAAGTAGAACTTACAATTGTAAAAATTAATAAATGTATAAGCAACTTCCTTGAAAACTTTTCCTTTTCTGAGAATCCATTAATATTAAAACTGCATCAGGATGATGGAATGCAGTAGTAGTAGTAGTAGCAGTAAGTGGATATAAGTTTTAATTCCTAAACTGTTCTAGTAATTAGGATACTACTCATTGGGTTTTATTCACGTACTAATTTTCTCTGCTAGACTACAATAACCATCAGAGATGAATGAACTCAGATTCTAGCTCTAATCTTAAGTTTCTTATTGTATATAATATTTATATATCACCTTTTGAAATATATATAATAATAATAATAAATAATGAAAATTTCTTATAATTTACATATTGATAACTATTTGAATACTTCTCTATTTTTACACAATCACTGGCTGATGACCTAAAAATACCACAATTTTCCTAGGAAACATTTATTTTGTTCGTTTTTGATATCATAAGACCATGGCCAACATCATAACGTTCAAATAAAAACCATATTTTCTTTTCGAACCTACCCAATTTACCAACTCTTTAGCCAGCGAATCTTTCCAAGAGAGCTTTTAATGTTCTTTAGTAAAATTTATAATTTCTATATCTATACAGTAAAAAATAAGTTTCCATTGCATATTCAATTTCAAAATACGTTTTAATATTTTGAATTCTCGACGAAATCAAATTCTCATATCACTAATTAAAACAAGAGTTATTTATTTAGGCCACGTCTGCTCTGAATCGCATATTTTTTTGCTATAAGATGTTTGCAGTTATTAATAATAGATCAGTTTTTAACGTTGCAAAAGTAAGTTTCAATTTTTTAATAATTTTACTATTATTAACTGTTCGGTTGATCAAGGATTTGTTAAGATTTAATGCTGATTTTTAAATTTTGATTTATGAAATAATTATTTCAGTTTTCTTATTCATTTAAATGTCTAAAATGGGGAATTTTAAGCAATTAACTTTAGAAGAATGTAAACTCACAAACGAAATGCTCAAAAATGCCGATTCTAACAGGAAAGTTGCCCAAATTTTCAACAAATCGTACACGGCAATTGAAAAAGTAATTCGGGTGTTAAATCAGCATTTGCGTATAAACCCAATAAGATGGGAGGATAGGACAAAAACTAACCAAAAGATTAAGAGATCAGAGATTTAACACGATATTAATTACAAATCAATTAATCTCAGCTCCTATAATTCATGCCCAACTTCAAAATGACGGCTATGAAATTCCATCAATGCAAACCATACGAATACTGCATGAAGATGATAAACATTAAAGCTTTGCGAAAATAATTCCATTCCGCAAGCTGAATATGAAAAAAACATAATGGAATTTTATCAAAATCATGCTCTAAAACCACAAGAGTGGCGTAATTTAGTACTTTGGACTGATGAATCTATGAATCTCTCACCGCAGAGTGTACGGATGGACGATAATTGGTCAGGCTTTGTCTTAAAAGTGCACTAGTGAATAGACCAAAGTTTAAGACACTTGAAAAAGGTTTAATGATCTGCCTATATGCAATTGGAGTAGAAAAATTATTTTACTTAGAAGTAAAAAGACACTAATTGGAAATAAATTTGTATTGCAAAAAGGTTTTCAAATTTGTAGAGAATCAAAATATCAATGCTCTGAAATGGCCTCCATTAAGCCCAGATCTGCCGCCGATTGAAAATGCTTGGGCTATTTATTTTGAAACATCACATATCGCGGCAAGTACCGCGAAATATCCATCAGGTGGACACTTTCATAAAAGAAAGTTGCGAACAATTTTCTGTGGAAGAATACTGTGGGTACTAACAATCATGGAAACTTATTTATGCAACCTTTGAAAAGTCGCTTTTTGTTTCATTCCTAAAAATTTTAATTTATATAAGATATTTTGAAGTTTTCTTTTAATTTTAGTTTTATTGAACTTATTTTGTCTTAGTTTGGAAAAAAAGTTGGAAGAAGGTTTGTTTTAAAAACAAATTTATGATATTTCGAATTTAATTTCGGTAGTGTAGAAACTTAATTTTTGTGACATACTGTATAGCAATTAACAAACTATGGAATATGTATATGCAAACATATATTGTGCATTTACTAAATCAAACAAATAATATCATCACAGATATTATTTATATGGTTAGCAACTACATGCAATAATATGCATGCACACGAGTATATTATTAGCAATTTTGCATATTTGCATATTTTTGCATATACATATATTTCTTCATATTTGTATATTTTTTACAATCTTTATGAGCAGTATAAGTATGTATAGTATAAATGTTCCAAAGTGATTCGAAAGAATTTGAGAGATAAGCGGCGTCAGATAACACGACAGTATCAAATATGAAGAAATTATTAGTTATGCATTGCGAATTAACTACAGCAATTAGATGTGTATGTAGATTCAGAATCATTCAAATCAAATTTCTAAAAATAATACACATTTTTTGCAAATTTGTTTTTTAAATTTCACACTTTCTATTTTATACCGAAACTTCATAAATTTGTCATTATTTAAAAGTGTCTCTTTCTTTTCCTCATTTCTTACTACTCTTTTTTGTTACAAATACTAGTTTTACTTACTTATTAATTTTTATTCTTTCATATTTTGCATATTTTTTACATAATTTCGGCAATTTTAATACATATTTTATACATATGTTTGTATCTCTGTAAAGTTTTATTTAATCCATAGTGTAATAATTTATAACATGTTAAAATAAATTATAAATGTAACAAATAGGCGTATAGTAAAAAAATTAAACTATACGATAACCTTACACCTATTTTAATCATATTGTTTAATATTTTCTTACTATAAATAACTTTTTTGACTTTCCCAACCCACGAAGTAATCAATTTTATGAAACAAATATTCTGAAAATAATTCGGGCCCACATTTTAAATCAATTTATATACAACGATTTCGAAAGTAGCTCATAAATCAAAGAAGTTTAAAATGAAATCAGAACTTTTACGTATGAATGCATAGGTACACTTTTTCGTCTCGAATTCGATGAAATTATTATCTTATTTGGTTCATGTGCTGTTAATAGAAGTGATGTTTTCCAACTCACCGATCTCAAATATAATTTAATACGCCTAACTTAATGTGATTAAATATCTAAAAAAAAAGAGAATGTAATGCATTTTTAGAAAGAAAGCAACTGTAAAATGTATATCATAGTTATGATCCATATAAATCCTTTTTAATGTAATAGCATTAAAATTCACCAATTCTATGACACCATTAAAGGGTTTAGAAAATATTAATAAAGCAGAAATATCTTTAGTGGAAATGCCCATTTTGTGTTTTCAATATGTAGGGCCCTGGCCCTATTCGTAAATGCTTTTGGATTGTATCGAAAAGAGATTACAAAAGCTCCTTTTAAATTGAAATAATGAATAATGAATAAAATTCCTAAAATTTGTAACAAATTCATTTCAGTTGCCTTTGACTTCGATTTATTTTACCATTAGGGTAATGCGATAATTTTTCGCTTCAATCTGTAGTATAAACAGATTAACTCCAGATTGCAGCTCCAGCGGAACGCTAGCATTAGTAGTAATAAAAAATTCAACTAATTTGAAGTTTTTACGGAAAAATTAATTAAAGTCAAAGGAACTTTACTAAGGAATTTTTATTAAAAAAGGGCTTATGCAAGTTTTGTTTTTATTCGATCCGAACGGATTCACGAATAAAGCCCATAGTAGCTGGAAGCATCAACCCGAACGGAAGAAATTTTACAAATGTTGATTAAATTTTACTTTAAATAGCTTTTAAGTTTTAAGTAAATACGGTTAAGTAAATAAATATAATTTCCAGATGGTAATAAGTAAATATTACAAAATTTGCAAGGAAAAAACAGATAATTTTTTCATATAAAAATTAAATAACAATCTTTTGTAATTTATTGCAAAATTTGAAAATAATCGTTAATGATTAATTTTGACTAAAAATAAGATCGATTGTTACATCTCCAATAAGACGTTGAAAAGTAATATTTACGAAACGCGCAGAAAAACCGATGCTGGCAAAGATCACGAGGCCCAAGCTTCGTTTGGGATGGGGTTCAATCCATGTGTTCGTTAAGGGTTAAAAGAAATACTCTAAAAAGAAAGAATTCGACCTAAATCTGTTTTCTGGTGCCGTAAATCTTTACAAATTATACTCCCGCAACCGCTCAGGCACCCATCTACCCTTGCACATTACAGACGTGTCTCATCGAAATAAAACATAGAGCCGAATGGTAAACTTGTGGCAATTTATTGAAAATATTACCGCAATAAATAGTGAAATTGCAATATATCGATCATCAAAGAGCTCTGATAACGTTTGCCACCTTTTAAATAATATTTAACTGCTGCTTAGTCGTGCTGTCGCAATCTTTTTACGTTAAGAACGTTGCGGGGAGTCTTATCGATTTCTTGTTCATATTAGATATAAATAAAAAAATTAGGTATTTCTCATTTAGAAAAATGTAATGTTCGAATTTCTGCTGCTACAGAACTGCGTAGCATTTAATGCCTTAATTGGAGCGAAAAAACGTTTTGCCATATTTATTTATGATTAATAAGTCTTTTAATGTCAAAAATATGTTTCAAGGTTTGTACACCTAATTAGAACGACAAGACTTCGGTTTATTGAATTTTATTTAATATTGCGTACCAGATTTGTACAAACAAAGGTTCAATTAAAATTTAATAAAATTAATAAATTTAAAAAAGTTAAAGACTTTGTATTTTGAGTTCAAATTTATGACGGTATTTTACGCATTTTGAGTTCCGTATTAAAACCATGTAGTAGATTGTCGTGTTGTACGAGAGTTTCTGCGATATTCTTATAGATTAAGATGAAAATCATATGTCAAGGTCTTCGCCAATTTTCGAAATCAGTTACTTGCATCCACCACGTTGAATTTCTAAATTTTGAAAAGGGAAAAAAAGAAATCAGCCTCCTTTCCATATTATAATATTATCTTGACGCTTAAACTTTTTGATTTGAATCTGTAATTCGGGGAATAAAGAGCATTGCAAAAGTATTATAATAATAATAATAACGCCGTAATTCTGTAGAATACTGCTCGGAATCGTGATATGTTATGATATTTCAACAGGATAACGCAGCAAGGAGGAAATTTTTATGTCAACGGCAGACAATTAAATAAAATTTATGATTTAAAGGCAACACCGCCTAATTTCAACCTCAGAGAATTTTTGTAGTGATTTCGAGATTTCAAATCAGTGGTGAATCTGGTAATGGTAATTTTTATTAAAGTTTATTTATTTTATTGTAGTGTGTGAACACGGAAAGAAATAATTTGCTGAAATCTATTCAACCCATTTACCGCATTGGTAACATTTTCTGATATTTCGTTGGTTGGTTGGTTGCTGTGGCTGCCTAGAAAGGCACCAATTTTGGCCCATTGTGTTACCACGTAGCGCAGGAGACCATGGTTATTCGTGGGATTCGAACCCACAGCCTCTGGGACGGTAGGACAGCGCGCTAACAACTAAACTACCAGAGGCCCCAATGATGATATTTAGTATTGCAAAAATTAAACATATAATTTTTTAAAAAAAAAGAACAAAATAAAATTAATTAAATTAATTCTGAACCTCTAGGATAAATTCAATATAATTATGATTAATTACGACAAACCTGAAGCAAATACCTGAAGCAAAATACACAGCAAATACAGACTGATTTTATATTAGAATAAAAAATGCATGAATTTATAATTGTAATCAAAAATTTACTGAAATTAATAAAACTAGGTAATATGTATGAAACTATAATTTAAAAATTTATAGGTTACTGTTTGTAAAAATAGGAAAAGTTGTATATCAAAAAAGAAGATATAAAATCAATCTTAGACTGTTATAAAAAAAATATTAAAATTGCAGTTGGTGACCGGTACCGTCATTTCGTCAAGTATAATAAATCCATGTCTATTTAAGGGGGAAGGATTGAAGGACAGATATGTTATTACGAATAAATTGAACTATGTTTTTCCAAACCTTATTGAAAAATACTAAAAAATTCAAGAGTTATAAGATATAATAACATGGCGACTCCTGGAAAAATTGTCTCCATATTGTACATCGAGTACCTCCATAGTGGTTCATTCAATCTTATTAATCTGAAAAATTGATTTTTTAAGAAAATATATATTTTAAGCCATCACAGTGGTGTTTCCCCTTAACAAGTATTTCTGTGGCATCACATACTAGTACCGTGAGCTCGCTATAATACAGCATATTCAATGCGGATAATAACTATAAATATTTATTTAAGAACCAATTGCGGAAATAGTTTGCAAATACTAATAAAGTTTTATTTAATTTCAGTAAAAGTGTACACTTATTTATGATTGCTTCATTAAAATAATTTTCTATCCTTCAGATATTCTCGATTTTAGAAAATAAGCATTAAATCAATAAAATATTATGTTGACGCAAAACCAAAAGCAAATTCAATTGATTTTACACCATTTTGTTTTCCTATATCTTAAAAGCCTTATGGTATCGTTAATGAAAATTTTTATTCTGCTGTTAAAAATATTAGGTTAGTCCGATAATTTCGTTTCAAGTTTGAATATATTTGGATATGTTCGTTTGAGTTATATGTGACTGTATATCTTTATAATTGCATTTATTATGTGCCCTTCGAAATTAACTACAACAAAGATAACTAATGTCATTGTCAGCGTGTCAAAATTTGTTAAAACTTTTTGGTGAAGATGCTGTTTCCGACAGAATCTGTAGGAGATGGTTCGAAAAATTTAAAGCAGATGATTTCGGCCTTAGTGACAAGCCACGCTCTGGGCGGCCATTTGTGGTTGATGACGATATTTTTAAGACCATGACAGATCAAATGATGAAAAATGGATTACATATAAAAACACCGTAAGGAAAATAACGTGAACCCGGAAAACATGCCTTCTTCACCTCTACACCGAACTTGAGCCTTAAAAAGAGAATACTGTGTATATGGTGGGACATTCAATGTCCAATCTATTATGAGCTTTTGGAACCCAAGAAAAAGCTAAATCGGAGAAATACAGTCAACAAATGGACGAGTTAAAAAAAGTACTCCAAGAAAAAAGGCTGGCAATATTCTATTGGAAGGAAATCATACTGCATCACGATAATGCTAGACCACATGCTACTTTGGCGACTCACCAGAAAATCTCAGAGCTAGGATGGGAAATTCGTTCACATCGATCATACTCCCCAGACCTTAACCATCAGATTTTCACCTATTCCTTTCTTTACAAAATTATTTGATGAGAAAAAAATTAAAAAATGAAGAAAACGTTTACGTTTACAGTAGTGCTGCTGTAGTTTCTCGCATCGAAAAATTTTCTTCAAAAATATGTTTTATAAATTGCCATCCTGCTGGGAAGAAGTCATAAGGAACGATGAAAATTATATCGTACAATAAATCTAGTTAAATATGTTAAAAATTGTATCATTTTCTTTCTCTTCAAAAACGGACAGAACTTTCCGGTAGACCTAATATATTTATGTTTATTTAATATTATTTCCCTCACTCTATATACTTATAATGGAATAGAATGGTCAATCCATTAGGAAAATTTAAATTAAAATAATGATATTAAAAGGAAACAGAATGAACCTTATACTTGTAAACAAACACTGTGATGTCTAATTATACTGGATTGAATTTCAAAATCCAAGTTGGTGAGTTTCATATCTCGAATTACATCTACTCCCGGGGCGGTTGTCTTATGAAAGTACCTTCAGATGTTTTATTATTAAATTTAGTCACTTCCTTTACCGTCGAAGATTTTCCACAAGACCGACTAGAGAAAAAGTTGAAAATCGTTTTTTGGAGCTTATGCTCGTGTGTAGCATGAGATTAAAAAAAAAAAATAAAAAAAAAATAAAAAAAAAAAATAAGAAAAGTAAAAAAAAGCAAAAAATGCGATTAAATCAGATAAAGTAATACAAAGGCGGGATCAATACGAGCATGTTAACTCCCATACTTCTTGAAGAATACCTACTCAAAGCTAATTTGATACATTTTCTTTTCTTTCCGGCGGATCTCGTTTCCAAGGCATATCACCTTATTATCAAGAACCATAAAGACAACTTCTGAAAGTAAGTAAGCTCGAGTGCCTTCCTACATAACGATTAAAGGAGAATTTTTATAAATGCACTAATCAGTGCTGGAATTTAGCTGTTACGGCAAGGCACGTTTTCCTGCGGAGGAACTTCTTATGATGATTCTTTTAGGAGTGAATATCATACATGCTGCATATCCTTAATAACATAAGAGCTTCCTATAAATTAAATAACCAAGAGGACGGTCGTAAAGCAAATCAGCTTCTGTTAACAGAATTGAGCGGCTGCAGTTTTGCATTAAAGAACTTTTATGGTTCTAAAAAACTCTTGGGTATTGTATTATCCCATGAAATGAAAAAAAAAATAAAAAAGTTTTCATAAACTTTCAGAACGTTTTACGATTTTGTTCAGAATTTAGCTTCGCTTTCTGTGCTTAAGATATAAACCTTGCATAACTTTGCACGTATATCAAAACTTTTTAATAAATATTATAAAAAATATAGAATGGTGACTTATTTGCACAAACTTTTCGATAAAATCGGTTAAAGTAAAGGCTTTAATCTAAATTGCCATAAGTTCGTTAAAACCAAATTACTAAAGGGATTTTCTTAAAATTGCTTTGGACTACAAGATTAAGAAGCTTAAATATTCAAGAAAAAAGAAAAGTAGGTACCTTGTTTGCTTTATATTATTTAAATCTATTTGATTTTGCATACCAAAATTAAACTTTGCCCATTTCTGTTGGAGGGTTAATACCAAATACCTATTCTAAAATAGGGGCGGAACAAATCAGGGTATAGCGAAGGAAAATATGTTACCTTCATTTTCTTGGATTCTAAATTTTCCGGGAACGAATTCGAAAGAGCTGATGATTTCCCTTAACTTTCTATTCGTAGTAACTCAGCCATGAAATGAACTCAAATTAAATATGTCACGATTCACGACCACAAAGTTAAAAGCTCACTTTTGCGAAGTGTTTATTATTCCCTTGATTTATGCTTCATAAGTTCATTCATATATACATCCTGTGAAAAACCCTTTTATATACCTATCCCCCAAATTAAGAGAAAATAAGTGTAGGGCATTTTATGTAGTACAAGCAAGAGTTGTAAAAATATGTCACGACCCATGATAAAAATTTGTTGTTCTTAAAAATCAGAGTAGAAGCCATTCTATATATCATGCAATATATTTTAGATTTAGATTTAGACAAGAACAGTTTACTTAAGAACGAAGTTTTTTTAGTTTTTACTTAAAAAGATGAATTTTCCCTTTTAAATTCTCGGTTTGTTAAATAAAGCATGTATTTTGCATTCGATCATCAAAATTCATTTTGTTACCTCAAAAATATTGCCCATTCGAAGCACACATGATCCAGCAATTTTTTCAATTTTCAGAACATTTGTTATAAGCCATTTGCGGTATGGCCTTTAGTTCCTTCGAATTTTGTTTTATTGGTTTCGGCTTTCTCTCTCCATTCCGATGATTGTCGACTTGTTTGCACACTATACTCGTATACCCACATCTGATCACCAGTTATGATGCGTCCCATGAACGTTGCATCGGAATTCACACGTTCAACCATGTCCAAAGAGACTTGTTTACGATATTGTTGTTGAAGAAAATTCAGCTCTTTTAGAACAAGCCGTGCAGCGACGCGTTTCATGCCTAAATTTACAGTCAGAATGGTACGAACTGGTTCGTGAGAAATGCTGCTATTATGTGCTATCTATCTTACGATGCCATGATGATTTTCAAGTTCAATTTCTTTCACTGCGTCGATGTTTAGTTTGGTGGTAGAAGTCGGAGATCGTGCAGAACACGGCATGTCTTCAACGATTGCCCTCCTTGAACGCCTTGTACCACGCATAAGCACGTGTATTTGATAAAACTGAATAACCAAAAGTCTTTTTTAGCATTTTTAACGCGTCAGCACATGATATTCCGTTTACAACACAAAATTTAAGGCAAAGTTCAACAATTTCACTAATTTTAATAATCGCGGAGCACTAGCTTGATAGATGCTTTATTCACCTGCTGCAAACAAACCAGCAAACAGATTTTGTTTTATATTGCTTTAATTTTAAATAATTGATTTTCTCGACTGACGAAATTCTCAGCCAAGAGACTTGGTACAATAGTCTCTGATCAAGTCTAGACCAAAATTCGGCAGATCCACGAATTACCATTCTGAGTTTTCTAGTCTATGCTCAAGCCGGAGTAAAGGAGTGAAGACTCAGAACCTATAATTGCTTTTTTAATCTTTGGCTTTCCAGCCTGTTCTGAGTTAATCTTCTAATATTCCAAATTATGTTGCTTATTTCATTTTTGTTTTATGAATATTTAGTATAATCTTTTTCATTAAAAAAAAATCAGTTTTAGTGCAGGCCTTGAGCTAGCTTTGAATGCCAGGGCTAGTACGAATTATCATTACTTTCCTAGACTTGGACGAGGTTTCGATGCCAAGCTCGAGCCAGGGTTAAGAAGAATTGGCACACGTTGAATTGTGGATCTTATAAGTTACTTTTTGATCTCCTATGTATTAGGACTATAATAGTGAAATTTGGTATATGGATGTATTAACAATTTGGAAATAAAAATTTCAAATTACTCCCCTACATGAAAAGTGGGGAATTTTTTAGCTCCACAATCTCCGCATCCCCCACAAACGTTTATTCGAATGAGGTATTGTTGAAAAGATAATTTAAAATTATTATTATTTCAATTATTATTTTAAACCGTTTTTCAAAATTATGCCCTGTTTTTGAAATATTCGACTCCAAAGTAGCCATTTTCAATTAGATTACCCTGAATGCAATTTCTGAAATAATCTATAATACATAGACTTAACTTACTTTCAAACATTACATGACTTACTAGAGTAAAATAGTTTACAAGATACAGCCAAGATACAGATCAAGTTATGGATGGTTACTTCGACTCAAACAATTGTTCGGGAAAAAACCGCATAAACAATTTTGCACGCTAAGAGTTCGACTTAAGATAATTTTTATAGCTTCATAACATCACTCTTTAGCTATCACCGTATTTTATAGGGTCGATTACTGAACCCATATAAATATATATCGATTTTATCGTTTGGAGTAACATAACAGCTACGGAATCCTACACTACGCACATCGCTCTGCTCTTGCATGCTTTTTACTTTGCAATTTAATCTTAAAATGAGAAAATCATTTTTTAAAACTTCCTTTCGCTGTCCTATAAGATCCATAACTGTTTTTATTTGATTTTTTATTTTTACTTTTTAAATTCGTTAAATGAGGCATCAACTTCATGGAGCTAGTCAATATAGAATTTTACTAGATTATCTAGAAGCCAAATCCAATACAGTGGACGCGTAAGCATCGCAATGCGTACCCAAATATAGTACATATAGGAGTCGCTTATTTTGAAAGTGGTATAGTAAATTCAAAATGTCATAAGGTCAATTTTTCTATATTCTTTTAAGGTAAATTCGATTCATATATAAAAGGACGTATTTTTTCAGACCCAATCGAAATGTGGGTATCACAGAAGATAATTAGGAATTAAATACCAGGTTGCTTACACATATATATCTAGCATATGAACATATACATTTAAAAATTCTTTTGGTTTTGAAGGCGAAATGAATTAAAAAGTAACACCATAAAGGTATCATTAATGCAAATTTGATACTCGAAGGATTCTATTCGAAAATATATTATTTGTTCAATTTTACCAATCTTAGGTCTCAGTTAATGGCAATATTTTGCCTTATAAAGGAGCAGAATGATAACCTTGAACTGAAAAAGTGATGGGATTACCTTGAGACCAAAATGTGGCGACTCACCATAATCTATAATTAAAGTTCATTACTTAAAACCTACCAACAACAAAAATTTATTGGTCAACAAGGAGCTATCTTTCAGTGTTGTTTACGAAAATATGTCTCCTTTATTTAACTTCGCAATAAGCAGCTAATAACATTAACAAGGCAAAATGAGGCATTGTATAATGAGTTATTTTAATTTAAACGTTTTTTCATTGAACTTTTCCAATATGAGATGTATCAATTAATAAATAATTTTGTGTTTTGAAAGAACATTTTGTTTCTACCCCTAAATACCACTTATACCTAATTAGAATACATACTATGCATGGAGTATTTCCTGAGAAAATAATCTGAATTTTCTCACTGAAATAATTGGGACTGCGATCGTATTTACATAAATCCTATTCTTTAAGTTCGCTAGAAAACTGCCGCCATCGGACCAAGTGGCATAGTCGTTAAGGAAAACGTGCTTATACTGATTGAATGTGAAGCACTTAGAATTTTTCGTAAATCGCAATAAAATAAATGTTCTACAAATTTTTAATTTGTGCGGAAATGTTAAGGTCATTCGTATATTCGGTTTTTCCGAAAGGCTTTCATTTCCGTAATTTCATTGAAAATAAATAAAACGTTGACATCTTACAAAATTAATAAAAAGTATCTTACAAGGGTATGTGGAGCCAAAAGTAGGGGAAACATCTGGCCTAAAATTTCTCCAAGCTATATATATTAGTTTAGAAACTATGTATTAATATTATAGTCGAATTCTACAGGAGATGATGATAAAAATACTCGTGCATAGCTTTAGGTTTAAAAATATATATTCAGTAGAAGAGCATTAATTTTATATCAATCAAGAAAAGAGTCACTTGAATAAATTTGATACATCACTAATAAATATAAAGAAAAGAAGAGGACCCAAATAACTAGAATATTCCTAGGATAGGAGAAATCCATTTTAGTACAATAGGGTGGAAACCTATTCATTCAACTTCCACTATCATCAAAATGATTTCAATTTGATTTATTATAAAGTCAATTAACTTCTATATTTTTGGTTAATTCTTATATACAATTTATTTCAAATAAAAAGAGCTTAAGGGGTTTCATATTTTGTGCTGAAATATTTTTTAGAGAGTTTTTAAATAAACTATCATATCTTATAAGACAAATTTTCATTTGCTTACAGGACTAGAATTAAATTTTTTTAATGGTTAAAGAAAGTCTTCCTGCTACAGCGCCATGGCAGATGTTTATAATTCAACAAACCAACACCACTACTGCGGCCAGAATTTGGATGACTTCCACACAACGTGAGTACAAAAGATTCATTTCTCATTTAAATTCATTTCAATTGCATGGAAACATTCTTTCACGTAAATCAGATCTCAGAATATTTCCCTTTTTCTCAATGGTTTTATTATATTCGGAAACTTTGTCAGTTATTTGTATGGCTCAAATTTGACATAATTGCCGTTATCCATTCTGAAATTTTGCACACAACTTTGGTTCTGCGGACAATGCAATATATATCTAATGTCGTTCTAAATTCAAAATGGCGGTGGGTCAGAAGGAATAGGAATCTGGGAGATGTGGAGGTGCGCTTACGGGAAAAGGTGATCGTTTAGCATTTATAGATACATTAAGGTCAAGTTTTTCGTGCACCAGGTGTAAAAGTTATTTAGGCCGTATTGAAGGAGTGACGAGTCAAATGCATTGGAAATTTGTTTGAAGATTTTCATATCGGCGGCATAAATTAAAATACAGGATGTTAATTAACAATCTCGACAGGTAACTACATCTGATCTTTTCATTTGATCCCGCTAGCTCGACAATCACTATGAGTAGTCATCTTCTTTTCACTCTTGACCAGTACCACCCACCACTCTTCGTCACTTTTTCTTGAACCCCTCCTTCTTCACAATAACTCCGAAACCTTTTTCTACTTTAATTCCCGAGTGGGCGACTTCGGCAAATTAAATCACCTAATTGGACAATCGTCTCTTAACTCTATTATAACTATTATAAATTCTCAGCTTTCTGTGAGTGATTCCCTTAACGTTTTCTACATTCAAATATTCGCCTGCATGTCCCAATCTATTCCCTCTCAACTTCATAGAACCAGAGATCATACCAAATCCTCTCTAACTATATTTCCCTTTCTTCTCCGAACGTAGCAAAACCTCCTACTTCAACTATCTCAATTGTATGCAATCCACCCTTACCTCTGATACTAAACGCTTTAACCAATTCATCAAATTCAAAAGAAAATTAATGACTATCTCTCAACACTCAAACTTGCAAACATCTCTTCTTCCGACCCTCAAGTATTAGCTAATTCTTTTCGCTTATTACTTCAGCCAATCTTTGACTGAGCATGCTACCGAGTCTCATGTTAACTATTTTTATTTCATGCGTTCCTGCCCTCAGACCTCCCTTGCTCCCGCCAATGGTTGCTATCTCAATCAATGCACTTGCCAATGAACCTAGTTCAGGTCCTGATAGAATTCCCGCTATCGTCCTGAAAAAGTGCGCAGGTCACTTAATCGAACCGCTTATGTACCTCTCTTTTTCAACTTTCAACCGACAAAGGGATCTTCCCATCTAAGTAGAAAGACTCGTTCATTATCCCTATGCATGAAAAGGACTGCAAGAGCAACATATCCAAACTATCAACCTATAGCCAAACTGTCTTGTATATTCAAACTCCTTGAAAGTATCGCCAACGATTTCAGCGTAACGTTTGATAAAATTCCACATCAAACAATTCTATTCAAATTCAGCTCCTTTGGCTTTAATCGGCATTTTCTTTCTTGGATGAAGTTTTATCTCGATCAACGCCAATGCAAAATCCTCTATTATTCGGCGACCTCCAATTCGTTCGTAGCAAATTCCAGGGTCATAGGTCCGTTGATTTTTGTTCTAGCTATTAATGATGTAGCGTGTATAATTGAACACTCGGTTTTTTCTATATATGCCCAAAATCTTCGAACAGATCTCCTCCACGTCGGACTGTCGACTCTTACAGGACAATCTTGGTAGTTTCAGCATCTGAACTTTTCTCGAACTTAAGGTCTTCAAAGGGGCCTCTGATAGTTTAGTTGTTAGCGCGCTGTCCTACCGTCCCAGAGGCTGTGGGTTCGAATCCCACGAATAACCATGGTCTCCTGCGCTACGTGGTAACACAATGGGCCAAAATTGGCCCAAAATTCTAGGCAGCCACAACAACCTAACCTAACCTAACCTAAGGTTTTCAAATACCAATCCATTATTTACTCCCATAAACCCCCTTCTTCCTCTCCTTCGATATTATCCCTCTAACGCGTGAGCGAGATGGCCATTCGACCGGACAATTTCTCGAGATTATAAAGTTATCGAGCTTCCCCTTCAATAGATCAATTGTTTGACCAGCTGTGTGGCAAGTGGCACCATCTTGTTGGAATCACACATCACTGATATCAAGACCATCCAATTCTGGCCAAAAATAGTCTTCCAACATGATACGATAACGAACTCCATTGAACGTAACATGGCGGTCATTTTCATCGACGAAAAAATATGGTCCAATCACAACTCCGGCATGAAACCCACCCCACACGGTTACTTTTTGTGGTTTGAGTCTCTTGAAACATATGTGGTTTTGTTGCTTTCCAATAATGCATATTTCGCTTATTGACAAAGCCATTAAGCCAAAAAAGAACCTCATCGCTAAAGATAATTTTTCAATGAAATTCAGAATTTTTTTCAACCTTTAGCAGGGTTCAATCGGAAAAGTTTGTCCACTTTAAGTCATCAAGAGGCTTTAGTTCTTGAGTTAATTTGATCTGGTAGGGGTGTAAGCCAAGTTCTTTATGAAAAATTCGCCACAATGTGGTTTGAGAGATTCCCAATGCCTGTGAAAGGTGTGGAATCGACTGATTTCACTCATTTCGAACTGAAGCACTTACGACTGCAATATTTTCAGTACTTCGACCGGTGCGTTGTCTGAGTGGAAGATGAACATCTTCAATAGTAAATATTTAGACTCGAATTTATCGATTATTGGAAAAATTGGATCAGCGCTCTTAAAGTTGCGACCACCCTCTCAGAATTGCGGTAGTAATTTCGTTCGTGAACTTCACTATGATAAAAATGTTGCGATCATATTAAAATATATAATTGTTATGACCCTATTAGAAAACTCTTTATTAAGCTTCAATAAATAAATTAGCGATAATCCCAAGACTATTCTACCGTGTCTTAGTAGTTTAAACCCAGAGTTTTTATTTTTCTCGTATAAAGCATCTGTTCAATCTTGTTTGGGTTAAAGCCAAAGCAACAGTTTTTAACCCAAGCATCTAAATCTATCTATGGATAATATCATTTATCACGGAAGGAAATAAATCCAGCACCAAAATTGCAAGGTCGTCTGCGTATGCGACTACCTTGATTTTTTCTCTATCAAAAGTGAAAGGAATTTTATCGATTACTAGGAGCCACAGAAGAGGAGACATAACACTCCCTGTAGAGCTCTCCGCTCACAATATTATCCATATTGATACGAATTTTCTTTATTTAAACTTTTTCTATATTTATTTGTTAATCGCTTAATACAAGCTACTGACAATAAGTTTACTTAAATATTAGAATAAATTAAAAATAAGAAAAATAATAAAAATAATAATAAATGAAAAATGAACTAGAAAATCAGTTATATTTAGTGATATTTTGCTTTATTCTTTAGTACTGAATTGTGTATAACTTAAATATGAAAACTAAAATCAACAATATTTTAAATATTAAATTTTGGGTTTCGCAATAAATTTCATCTACTATGTGCGTGTATGTGCAAATTCTTGATGTGTATGTGTGACGTTTTTTAAAATTGAAACTTATATTTTATACGTTTTAATGCATTTTCGTTTTAAAATAAAACCTTTATTTTAATAAAAAAATATTTTTAAATTTATTTGAATGATATATCTTTTAGTTTTTGTTCATATCTCTCTTAATTGATGGGTATTTTTAATTTTTCAGGTACGAATCGGTGCACGGTTATGCTTCAGTTTTTGTCTGTATTTTGGGGAGTGTAGCAAATGGTCTAAACGTAATCGTATTAACGAGGCGAGAAATGCGATCGCCGACGAACGCGATCTTAACAGGACTGGCTATTGCCGACCTCGCCGTCATGATTGACTACATTCCGTACGCGTGCATTGGGTACATTCTGCCCCAGCTAAATTATTCCCGGGAGGAGCGGTTCACGTACAGCTGGACGTGGTTCGTCATGTTCCACTCTATCTTCACTCAAATATGCCACACAATCTCAATTTGGCTGACAGTCACGCTGGCGGTGTGGCGGTACATCGCCGTGCGGTATCCCCAACGAAATCGAATATGGTGTGGTATGAAAACGACTTTGATAGCCATTGCCACCTCCTACATAATTTGTCCGCTGGTTGTGACCCCCCCTCTCTACTTGGCGTTCAGCATCACGCCCACGTTGGAGGTCCTGGACGAGGACGGTAATCAGATTAAGTCGAACACGTCTTCGAACGTGTCCGAGGGTCGGAACGTAACGCTCTACAAGATGCTTTACAGTGAGCTGGCCAACAAGAATCCGGCCCTGCTCAATTCAAACTTTTGGATTTATAGCGTCCTTATCAAGTTAATTCCTTGCGTCGCGCTAACTATCCTTAGCGTTCGTCTAATTGGTGCACTTCTTGAGGCAAAACGTCGCCGGAAGCAATTAACGAGCAACAAGAACGAAGTGAAACAGTTGGCAAACGGAAAGCTCACAGAGCGAACCAGGAAAAATAGTAAAACTCTGGAGAAGGAAAAGCAAACAGACCGAACAACAAAAATGCTGCTTGCTGTGCTTTTACTCTTTCTGATTACGGAATTCCCACAGGGCATTTTGGGACTCCTCAGTGCACTTTTAGGAAAAGATTTTTTCAGCCAGTGCTACCTGAAACTAGGTAAGTGTAATGACTTTCTTTTTTAATTAAACCAAATTCAGGAGAATGAGTCCAAGAGTAAACACTAACATCAAACATTTATTATTGGTTTCGGTCCTTTCAATGAGTGCTCAAATTCAAAGAAAGCACAGCGCTTTAACTAAATATTCTAAAATACTAAGCCTTGCGATAACGTTAAGTGCTCGAATACTGTGAAAGACATTTTTGTATTTATTTGTTATGGACATTTTTTCAATTAGTTATTGACAAATGGGTTCGTAAATTCGTGAATAGCTCCCGTAAAATACTTTTAGTACTTAACTTCGTTTAAATTCTTCGAATTCGAACATTTTCTCGCCACTGAAATGGGGCCGGCCATTTTGAATTTAGATTAGAAATTAGTGTTACCAAATTATTTGCACATAAATTTAATTAAAACCTCTTGAATTACAAAAACCCGTCATTTTGACATCTATGAATAAAAAGTAATCTATAGTTGAAGTAGGTAGCGTTTTCAGTAAAAATATGGAAAATATCACATAAAGCATTTAGGGGTAATTGAGAAACAAAAGAAAAAACAAAGAAGCAAATATTTGGCACAAAATAGTTGGCCCATATAATGAAATAAATTCTGTTTACCATTGAGTTACACTATCCTTATTTGTAATGACGATATTAATGTGATGTGGAACTGTGTCGTTGAAATTCTAAGGTAATTCAAATTTATTTTTAGTTCTTTTTTCATTTTTCCTCATAAAGTCTCAACAGTATTTGGCTCGTCTTCCACCTTTGCTATTCCAAAGAAATGGATCAAAGAATCTGTATCAAACTTTGTCTGAAAAACAAAATTAAGTGCGCGGACGCATTTCGAATGTTGAGTGTGGCATATGGAGCAGCT